>CM053791.1:659564463-660126963 GCA_028749045.1 Cupressus sempervirens
TGTCCCTAGGGATCTTATGGACATATGGTAATTGGTCATATGGGTCAAATGGGGTCATAGGCTAACCTATGACCCCCTTCAACCCATTTCATCATGACATGTGTCCCAAGACCCCTAGGAACATATGGTAATCAATCATATGGGTCGAATGGGGTCGTAGGCTAAACTACGACCCCCTTTGACCCATTTCATCACAACATGTGTCACTAGGGGTCCTAGGACCCCTAGGGATATATCATATCAATAATATGAGTTGAATGGAATGGTAGGCTAACCTACGACCCCCTTCGATTCATTTTATCATGACATGTGTCCCTAGAGGTCCTAGGACTGGTAGGGACATATCATAATCAATCATATGGGTCAAATGGGGTCGTTGGTTAACCTATGACCTCCTTTGACCCATTTCATCACCATATGTGTCCCTAGGGGTCCGAGGAACCCTAGGAACATATTGTAATCAATGATATGGGTCCTTTGACCCATATCATCACAACATATGTCCTTGGGGTTGCTAGGACACCTTGGGACATATTGTAATTTAATAAACTATATAATACTATGTAATAATTATAATACTATGTTAAAATATATATTACAATAGTATATTTAATAATATATATTTTATATATAATAATGATAATATATAGATAATATTTATAATATTATAGATAAAATAGAATACTATATAATAGTATATAGTACTATGATCTTAATATACTATCTAATAATATTTAATATTATAACAATAAAATTTATTATATAATATATAATAATAAAATAAATAGTAATAATATTCAAATATCATTATATCTTAAATGTAAAACATATTTAAATATGTTGGTAAGCCTTTTGGTTTAAAATGTACAATTGGTTCCCATTATCTCAAATTTAAAATTTTGTGTTTTGCTGCCACATTTTGTGTACCTGACCTAAGATCTAGTACTTGATTAGGCTTGGTATTTACCAAACCTCTTTGATCAACTCAAAAAATGTATTTGAACTATGTTTCCTTGACATTCTGACTTTGACTGGCCATCTGATAATATTTTTTTTCATCCAAATTCAATGAAACAAAAAGTTTTTTTGAGAACTCTCTCAAGATTTTGTCAATATAATTGTTGTCAAATTATGAGTTCAATAAGCATTTGTTAGTTAATTTCTAATGAAGATGTCTTTAAATAGCCAATTGACATACTAATTGAAAAACAGCTATAACTTTCAAATGGTATAACATTTTTGAAATCCAAAAGTTGCATCACATTCTATGCTTCACCTAGTATAAGAAAATAAAATTAATTTTGTAAAGTTTTCAATTAGTTAAGGTGGTCATACATGGGAGTTTTTTATTCTAAAAATTTTATAGTAGAAAATTCATATTTAATTATTTATTTGGAATAAAAATACCAAAAAATATGTATCCCATGTGGGCATGAGTCTACCTTTTATATTGTCATGCCCACATTTACAGGGACAAAAAAACACAACTACAATTATTTTATTTTATTTTTTGACAACATTTAAATTATACATCAGAGATTTCCCAATAACAATGATAATTAGTTAAGGAGTTCATAGGAGAATTAGGTTAATGTTTTCTTATAAGTTTAACTTTGCAACTAAGAGTGCAGATATCGAGTTTCGAAAGACTCATTGGCCATTGATTGACCGCCTTCCAAGAATCACAATCAATATATATATCAATGTAGGTGGCAAGGAACTCGTCAGTACATCATTGAATAATCTAATTCTTACATTCAGTATGATCATGAAAATGGCGTAAGTCTTGTACATGGTTCCTTCGAATCTGTTCCCAGAGAGGATAAGTCATACATTGACAATCATTCTACTAACTTACAAATTTTGCCAACTTTAGCTAGGTAACAATAATTTAATCATCTATTCTCTAATTCTTCACAAAATAAAGTTCTTAGCCCTAATCTACTTAAGTTCACACATTATAATCCTCATTGTGGAACTTTGTAGATAACTAAGGATCTCTAACTTAAGAAGGATTGTATCTAGATACATATTTAAATCCTCAATTGAGTATTTTATCAACGTAATTCTTAATTGCATATGCGTGAACATGACGCCCTAACACATTCACGTTTACCTCTGATGATATACAACATTTTGCTATACATAGAAATCTTGTTACATTTGCAAATGAATATGAGGAGCTTAAGTAAGATTTTCTAAATAGTAATGACTAGAGTTCACTAATATATATAATCTATATACGTATCATGATCTACTTTATTCTAACTATCCCTACTTCTAGGACTATTAATATTAACTACCTATCAATCAATTTCGTTTTACAATCTATTACTAATTCCTAATATTACTCACAATATTCATCTATGGACTTCTTATCGGATCCTTACTGACCCTTACTAGTCCACCACTCTTACTCCATATTATTAAAGATATACTAATCTTTAGTTTGTAACAACTTTAAATTTTAAATACTCATCCTTTCTAAACTTTGCATACTTACTAGTATGATTGCTAACAATTATATTTTGAATCCCTAATACATCTACTGACTAATTAACCATTGCTAACACATATACTTACCAAACTGTTACTAATTAAATCCTACCATTCTATGTTGATTCTCTAATATCAGTAAATCTACATTTTCTTAAAACATTAAATGTCTATTAATCGAGTTTATCGTACTAATTGCTAACCACATCCATCTCCCTTTACTAACTCACAAGTGCTAATTTTAAACCACACCCTAATTTTGACAATCTACACAAGGAAGGAGGGGCGGTATCCATCATTGACATAAGCAAATTCCAAACTGTTATGGTTGCCATTTAATATATAGTACACATAACTTGCTCTACTTTGATGCTATATTAAGTTTGAATATAAGGTGGCTACCAAGGAGTTATGTATTTTTTTATTTTATATATATATATACATGTATCAAGATAATATTAATATCTTGCCAATATAGAAGTCACCATTTTTAGGTTCATATTACCTTATACATCCTATTTCAAATTTATTTATTTTATTATTATTATTATTATTATTATTTGAAGAAGACAAATTAAATAAATAGATTATTATTAACGTCTTGCATATACATGCACTTATATTCCTTGTAAATAACATTATCCTTAAACATAAGTATTATATTATAATTATGATATATCATTATTTTATTATTTATTTGACATTTAACCATGTGCTAACAAAAATAACTATGATTTAGGTATATATATGTTTAATGATAATATACTAGGGTGAATATTAACTCTTATACTAATTTATTCCTCTATTCTTTCCAATACCCTTATGAATCCATGATGTTATTCCATGTCATGACATATTGAGTTCTAACATATAACTTAAAGAAAAATATATATCCTAACTCCAAAACATTACTAACTTCCCACCTAACCACTATTAACTAATACTCTATCCAAACCTATGTACTTCATTAGCATTGAACCCTATATTGTTTGCTAATTACTAATCCCTCCCTTATGCAAAATTCGCATGGCAAATCCCAAACTTGACTTACACCTTTCCCAAGTTTTGCATACTACCTAGCACCTAGGGAGAGGATTCCTTATGTTTCCAACATCCCATCTCCCACATTTCGCTCAAATGAAGACTTTGGAGGAGTGGGCGCCAAATACATGTGTTCAGTCGTGGCAAGGATAAGACATTGCCTTAACCAATGTGCTATTTTCTTTTTTTGTTAAATTAATCTTGGCTTGACTATTTGCTTGTAATAATGGTGCCTAGGGTAGGAATGCCCTAACATGGTCAGGGGGATGGGACCTCCAAAAAGGTGCTCAAGCCCTTTATCCATGTACCGTGTGCTTTGACATGGGATTTGTCTCCCTTTATTTTATTTTATTTTTTGTGTCCTTGTTTGGTGATAATACCTGAATTTACCTCTTCATTTACTTTATTCTATGATGCTTATTATTATAATGTACTATTATTGTTATTTATGTTATTACCCTTGAGTACTAGCTATGTCTTAGTCTCTTAGGTATTTGTATTTTTTTTTTGAGTCTTATCTTTTAACTAACATATTGCTATTTTAATAGTGTTCTATATACAAGATTCTAAGTATATTTTGATTGAATAAAATATTAGACTATAATAGGCATCCACTATATTTCTTATTCCAATACAAATTCTAGAGAGATAAAAAGCATCTATAGTAAGGTTTCACTAAGAACTTTATTGCATTTCCTCCTATACTCCATTTGATAGGATATGAGTGTGGGTTTAAATGTGGCTTAACCCGACTATCCTATTATATACGATTATTGGTTCTATTGAATCCACATGAAATAGTAAGTAAATAAAACTAGAATCTAAAGGAATTTTTCATACTAGTGGCTTGATATATTACAACAACTTTATAGCTTACATTTGAATAAGATCCATTACAAAATCTACTAATGTATTCCTTATAATGAAACTCTAAATGAAATTTCTTATCAACTAACTTCTTACGTGAACAATCACAATCAAATGTATTTCAAATCTATTATTCAAAATATAATTATGAGTATTTCTTAACATGAAACTCTCTCATAGATGACTAAGAAGATAAACAACTCTTTTTATTCTAATTAAAACTAACCACATAAAGATATAGTCTTACAATGCAATTAGTTATGAGAACCTCCAAATTACTTTCTCTCCCCCATGAACCCATACTTCATAGTGGTATACACAAAATGGAGAATTACTTTTGTAGCACAATACACAAAAAAAAATGGAAACTTTGCCCTTACAAATACAATATTTGATGATATGGGAAAAAGATTTCTCCTTCCAAATACATTACATGATGACATATCCCTTCTTCTCTACTATGAAATCATTCATTGCAACCACATGAATAATACAGAGAGTCCTCCATTATAGTTACAATGCATAATGACAAGTTTTAGCTTTAAGAAACATCCATAAGGCGACCATTCCAAGCTTTTTCTACTGCTCCTTTGAACACCAAGTCTACAATTACATCACAACAAAACAAAAAGGACCATGGGTTCTTTCCACCCAACCATAGGCCTCCAAGGAGACCACCCCCGCACTAGGGGACAAGGATCAAACTGGGCTTCACATACACACTTACAAGAACATATAAATTACACCTCAAGCTTGAACAATCCCAACCCATGGATAAATCAAAATGGTTCACCAATGGAGCCATAACATAGGGAGAAGTTGTGCTTCTAAAATGGAAATTTTCCATATCAAACAATGCTTGCAACAATATATTTCATGCCCTTTCGGGGCTTCGACCATATAACAATTTCATGCCCTTTTGGGGCTTTCACAATACAACAATTTCATGCCCTTTCAAGGCTTTCACAATACCCTCCACATAATACCATCGGCTATAACTCTTTTCCACCAAAACTTCCTTTATACATCATACTTCCCATATCACCCCAGCAAGGTATGAATAATCATGGCATACAATGGACCACATACTCCAAGGTTCTCAATACATTTTCAATCCCAACTAACCCCTTCACCTTGGACTTCTCTTCCCTTCCCAAAGGGTGAGTGAAGCCCTCACACCCATATCAACACTCATGCACAAAATCATGGAAGATCAAAAGCAAGAAAACAAGAGAAAATTCAAACTTCATACTCAACACACACACACATAGCACAACAAGATACATGATGGTTCCACACATTTCCCTTACAATTTCATTCTCACTACCTACATTCTCATGAATGCAATACCAAGATTCAACTTCAAAATGGAAACAAACTAACTACATGGAAAGAACACCTACCTTGAATCCCCTTGTAAATTTGAAATGAAAAGTTGTAGAAAAGCTCCCTCCTAGCTTCCAAACCCTAAGTGTCTCTAAAGTTAGAGAGTGGGTAGACAACCCACTAATTTTCCCCCAAGCCCCCTAAAAAGGCCTCCAACTTCTCACTTAGCTAAAAATGCCCAAACAAGAAGCCTCCCTTTTCTTACATCTTTGCCCCTTTCTAAAATTGTACCTTGACCAAGTGGAAGAAAACATGTAAACTCTTTAATGTCAAAATTCTAAGAAAGTGACATGTTTGGAGGATTCCCAAGGTCATCCAGGCCTACTAAAGGTTAGATTTAGACCCCCAACCCATAGTACTAACATGTGGGAACTTATTTTTCACTAAAATAACCCCCTAGGACCTCTTTTTGATCCTTAAAAGTCAATAGGAAGTTGGAATTCGAATTTTCCTTGATGGAGACTTCTCATAACATTTTCCTATGTGAGGTTAACTTGGGCACTACATTGGGGTTAGGCTTAGGTCGGGTTACTTCTTTCAAAACCCTAAGTGACATGTCATTTCCATGTGTACAAAACAAGTGTCAAGAGACACAATCACAACATATTGCAATTAAAATGACTTGTCTCCAATAATACATACATTCAACTATCACCCACATACCTTTCACATTACGAAATAAAATACATTACAAAGATGTTTGAATCCTTCCACAGATCCAACCTTGGCCATGTCATGTTTCACATGGGTTTGAGCCTTGGTCCCCCGTTAAATCCCATGGTCAAATTCCTGCACACTAAAATTGAGCATCAGTAGTCCGAGAAAATCATATAAGTAATATATAAAGAAGTTCAATAAATCACTTTCATAATTGACATTAGGCTTGCATATTTCATCATTTCCAATTAACTTTCTCTCTTCTAATCATTTTCCTATAAAACAATCAAAACACTAAAATACCAATTCCTGCATATCATCATTGATTCTTATGTAACATGATTAGATTAACATCTTGAGTAACCTCATAATCTATTTTCTCTCATAGTGATGAAATATTAAATTCTTGACTATTAAGTTACAAGGCATACGAGTTAGGTTGATTTGCACATCTAAATCTATCCTTTGGCACTAATTTTCATTTGAACATTACAATTTGGCATTCAAGTATTCCTACAATTTAGTTTCTATTAAAGCAATTGAAATGATTTGGAACATGAAATGAAATCATTTAATATATCAATTAGGTTCTAATATGTAGACACAAGTGCAAACCATAAAAAATGCAGATATTAAAATAACATAACCCTATAGCCTCGAAAGTATATCAAAACATCAAATTAGAAGTACCATATTGCAATTATGCCATCTATACTATGGCAGATTGGGTGAACCCTCACATATATCAATAATTATATTTAAAAATATTATCACTTGATTTTGATTAAGGTGGTAAGACTGTAAGAAATGGTAAGATTGAGCAAGGAACGAGAAACAATCCAAGTAAGTTAAGTGTGAAACAATGTTACCATGAGATAAGCAAAGTCCAAGAGCATACACCAAGATGGTTCAACAATGGAGACAAGGATTTATAAGGGGAAAGCAAAGAAAACCCCTTGTGAGTATTATGAATGAAGGTAAATGCCTAGAGAAGAGAGAGAGAGTGTGTTGGAGCAAAATAGCTCAATACAATAACATCAAAGTGATAAGAGTAAAGAAGAAAGAAGGAGGAGCATCTCTTATAAAGAGATGAGAAAGGAGTTGCATGTGTAACTCCCATTTCTATGAATGCCACATTCATAATAGGTGTGTGCAAAGTGTCACAATCCTCTTAAGGAGGATAAACTAAATTCCTTAATAAAGGAATAAAAATGAGTTGTCCTCACATGTGGAATAAAGGACAAACAATGACATATCCTCCACATGTGTACAATAGGACAAACTACATTTAGGGATCCTTGGAATATCCCAATTAATACATCCAAGGGAAGATTAACCTTTCTAACACCCCCCCTTAATCTTTACTTGGGGAGTTTACATCAACGGGTTGTAAACCCAAATTTTGACAATGGAATTAAAATCTCTCTTTAGAAAGTGGTTTGGTTATAATATCAGCCACTTGATCTTCACCTTTACAATAAAGAAGATTAATTTGCTTGTCTTCAACTTTTTCTCAAATGAAGTGATGTTGAAGTGAAATATGTTTGGTCCTTGCATGAAAAACTGGATTCTTTGCCAAGGCAATAGCACTTTGATTGTCACAATGTAGAGGGGTAGGTGATTGTTGAGGTAGACCCAAATCATCAAGAAGTCTTCTAATCCATAAAGCTTCCTTAGCTGCATTGGTACAACCTTTGTATTTAGCTTCAGTTGAGCAAAGGGAAATAGAGTGTTCTTTTTTACTTTTCCAAGAAATTGCACCTGAACCAACAAAGAAACAATAGCCACAAGTGGATTTCCCATCATTGGGATATCCACCTAGATCAGAATTAGTATAGCCATGTAAAATAAATTCAAAATTGGCATCATAGAATAATCCCATATTAATAGTTCCTTTAATGTACCTTAAGATTTGTTTAGCAACTTTAAAATGAGTTTGTTGAGGTTTAGACATAAATTGAGAAACTAAACCAACACTATAAGCAATATCAGGTCTAGTAAGAGTTAAATAATTTAAACTTCCTACTAACTGTCTATACAAAGTTTCATCAACAAAAGGAGTATTCATATCAGCCATTAATTTAGTTCCTAATTCACATGGAATTGAAACATGGTTAGAATCATTCATGTTAAATTTTTCTAAAAGATCATGAGCATACTTGCTTTGAGAAAGAAAGATACCCTTAGGAGTTTGGAAAATTTGCATACCTGAGAAGTAATGTAAAATACCTAGATCAGTCATCTGAAATTTCTGTTTAAGTTGAAACTTAATATCAGAAATCAAAGCATCTGAACTAGAAGTCAGAATTAGATCATCTACATAAACAATAACAATGATAATATCATTGTTAGTATGTTTAATATACAAATTAGGATCATTCTTACTTCTAGAAAAACCTTGAGAAATAAAGAAAGAATTAATTTTAGAATACCATTCTCTAGGTGATTGTTTAAGACCATAAATAGATTTTTTCAATTTGCAAACCAGATTTTCACTACCTTTCTTAACAAATCCAGGAGGTTGAGCCATATAGATTTCTTCATGTAAATCACCATTTAAGAAGGCACTTTTAACATCCATTTGATGAATGGGCCAATTCATTTTAGATGCTAAAGCAAGAACTAATTTGATAGTAGGCATTTTAGCAACAGGAGCAAAAGTTTCATTATAGTCTAATCCTTCAATTTGTGAAAAACCTCTAGCAACTAGTCTAGCCTTAAATTTACTAATTTCATTATTAGTATTCAATTTTGTTTTGTATAACCATTTGCATGAAACTATATTATTTCCATGAGGTAACTTGACTAAGTCCCAAGTTTGATTAGCAATTAAAGAATCATATTCCTCTTGCATGGCTTTTTGCCAATGAGGTTGAGAGTTAGCTTGATCAAAAGACTTAGGATCATTAGAATTCATAATAGTAGTCATCAAAGAATAATTACAATAATTAATCCTTCTATGTTTAATTCCACCAAATCTAGAAATGTAGTCATCACCTTCATTGATTAAGTTTTGAGCCCATTTAGGTTTACGTTTAGTTGCAATGGAATTATCACTAGAGGAAGAATCATTAGCAATAAAAGCATCATTAGTAGCTACTTGAATATCATTACTTGTAGGAGCAGAAATAATAGGTGGTACTTGAGTTGAAGAGTTAAGAGGAGGAGTAGGGTTAAGAGAAGGAGGTTAGTCCTCCACCAGCACAATATTAGTGCCACTGAATTCTGCATCATGTGTAGTAGAATAGTCATGGACTCCATTTTCTGCAATACAAACATCTCTAGCAACTTGAACTTTGTTAGAAGTGGAATCATAAACACGATAACCCTTAGTGTTTTCATTATAACCAACAAACATATAAGGAGATGACTTAGCATCTAATTTATACCTTTTCTGTTAAGGAGTATGAACACAAGCAACAGATCCAAAAATCCACAAATGATGTAAATTAGGTTTCCTACCAGACCAAGCCTCTTTTGGAGTAATATCCTTGAGAGCTTTGGTAGGAGTCCTATTAAGAATATAAGTTGCACAAAACATGGCTTCAACCCAAAATTTATAATGAAGAATCTTAGCATGCAACATGCTTCTAGCCATTTCAACAATGGTCCGATGCTTTCTTTCTGCCACACCATTTTTCTGTGGTGTATAAGGAATAGTAAGCTCATGTTTAATTCCACATGATTTCAAATAAGAGTGAAAATCATTATTCACATATTCCTTTCCATTATCAGTTCTGAGAATTTTAAGTTTAAAACCAGATTGCCTTTCAACATATAATTGAAATTCAATGAATATATCAAGAACTTGATCCTTTCTATGCAAAAAATAGATCCAAGTTCGTCTAGAAAAATCATCAACAAAGGTAAGTGCATACCGAGAACCTTGGATGGAGTTATTCTCCATGGGGCCCAAAAGATCACTGTGGACAAGATGCAACTTATGAGTTGCCTGCCATGATTTTCCACTTGGAAAGGGCTCCCTATGCATCTTACCACTCATACAACCTGTACAAGCAATCTTAGAAGGAATAATGTGAGGCAAGCCATCAACCATATTGTGTTTTTGCATGAAAGTAATATAATCCAAATTTAAATGGCCAAGTCTTTCATGCCATATATTGAAATCAATAGAAGTATGTAAAGAATATCGTGAACTAGCAAATTCATGAAATTTAAATAAGTTGTCATTATCCATTTTAGCATGAGAAATCACTTTTTTAGTTTGAGGATCTATGACATAACATGTATCTTTATAGAATTCAACTTTATAGTCCTGACATAATTGTGAAACAGAAAGCAAATTAGTTTTCAAATCAGGTACATACAATACATCATGAAATTTATCATTAGGAATAGTTACATCACCTAAACCTTTAACTTTACAAGTTTGATTATTAGCTAACTAAATAGGAATGTTAGCAATATCAGGTTGCAGAGAATCAAAAATTTCTTTATGAGAAGTTACATGTTGTGATGCACGACTGTGAACAATCCATTCTAAAGGTCTGCAAAGATTAAAGCTACAAGTAAAAGTATGATGAGAATTAGAACCAGTAGAGTTACTTTTTTTATGATTTGATTTTTTATTATGGTTACTAATATTCATAGGTTTTTTATCATTTTGCTTTTTAAAACAGTTATTGACAACATGACCATCTTTACCACAATAAGAACAATGAGGTTTGGAATTGGAATGATTCCTTTGATTATTAGTATTACGATTGTTATTATGATTATTGTTATGGTGATTGTTATTATTGTTATATTTCACATGAAATTTATTGTTGGAATTATTAGAAATATTATTATATTGTTTGTTGTTATTATTATTATTATTGGAACAAAAATTATTATTATTTGAATTTCGAGACATAAATGCATGTTCAGTTGATTTAAGGGTACCAAACTGAATTAGCTGAGCTTCTTCCTGTCTTAATAAAGTTTGAAAAATAACATAAGTTAACTGAGTAGTTAAAGTAGGAATAGCAAGTTGTGCATGAACATTAGTTATAAACTGTTGAAATTATCTAGGAAGACACTTTTTAAGAATAAGATGAATTAAACGAATGTCCTCTAACTAAACACCTAAAGCAATAATTTGGCTTTTAAGAGAATCAAATTTTAACAGAAATTCATCCATACTCTTAAAATCTGTATACCTGAGATCTTCAAGTTGATCCTGCAACTGTATTTTGCGGTATTCATCTCCACTATCATACTTGGTTTGCAAGATTGACCAGGCATCATGAGCTTTAGAACAATGTGCAATTAATACATATAAATCTGGAATAATGGAAATACCAATTAAACCTAAAGCTTCTTCATTTTTAGTTTTCCAAGTATCTTTTTCGTCTTGGGTAGCCGCTGAACCAAGTTCAACAGAAGGATCAGTGGCTATCTCGAAGAGGTGTTTAAAATGAAAAATGAATGAAATATGAATTTTCCAGGAATGATAATTAGAATGACTAAGTTTTATTTCTGGAATTAAGGTTGACATCTTTATGAAAGAAAAATGTCCTCCCTAATAGAAATATGACTTATACATTAACTTGAATTAAAATGAAATGTGATGATGGAACTATGAATAAGTTTCTAAAAAAAAATGATATAACTCTGTAGCGAAATGTTAGTACAAGGATTAATTTGAAATAAAAAAGGAATCCTGCAGAAGCGTTTTTAGAATGATTATAGCCTAAAAACAATGAATCCTATTTTCTATATTTAGGATGGCTATATTAATGATTCGTAATGATTAAAAAATATAATACAGCATCTAAGTGTTTTTTTTATTAAAAAAAATAGAGGAATCTAATTTTCTATAATTAAGATGATACAAAATGAGGGAAAAAAAAATGAAAAAGAAAGTAACTGCCAAAAGAATGAGAAAGTTGTTAAATAATTGAAACCATTGACATGCTGAGGTCCAGGATGGCAAAATGACAAATGCGAATAAAAAAAGATGAAAAAGTTATGCAGGCATAAGGACAAGCTGCACGCAAAAAATAGTTAAAAAAACTTGTGGATTCTGCAAATAAAGAGCAGTCACAGAAGGAGAGCCTGCTGTGAGCCTTTTTTAAAGAATGCTAAAAATAAATAATATTCCTCAAACAAAGCTACAAGGCTAAAAGAAACTGAAACAAAAAAACGTCTTTGAATGATTGCACTTTTAAAAAAACCATCTGAGATTTTAAACGTCTGAAGAGAAATATGATTGCAAACAAGAAACGTTTATATGTTTTAACATACTAGCAGCACGTTCTGCAAAAAATGGTCATCCTTTGAGTTTTGAAGTGTGCCGTTAGAAGACGGATGGAGCCACAGCTGTCCCTGTGGCAATCACCACTCTTCGACAGAAAAAGTTACAGAAATTAACCACGTGGTCATGATTATATTTGGTGGAGAAGGCGGGATACGAGGGGTTCTAATTGCAATAGAATTCAGCACTTCACATAAACTAGGTTCTATTGATACCTTAACCTTAGAAGGATTGATGAAAACATCTTTACTGGAAGGAGCGTTTAGGTGATCATCTGTGGCGCAGAGAACTTTAACGACCTCAGTCGCAGTCTGAACACAGTGCAAGAAAGGGGAGGTGAATAAGCATAGTGGAAGACAAACTAAAGCAGGGTGTGGTGATAATTTAGGTGCACAAATGAAAAACTCGCAATAAAGATCCACAATCCTCTAAACTAGACACAAATCGAGGTTTATAAAAATATCCTATCAACGACAGAAAAAAGAAAGAAAGTTTCTAAAGGAAACAAGAAAAGATCTGAGCGATCTTTAAGACCCCAAAAGGTAAGAAAAAAAAGATAGAAAGTTTCTTAATTAAAAACTCATAAAATTTTTTTTAAAAATTAGATTTGCCAAATAGATAAATTAAGATATAGATTAAAATAAAAAAAATGTATTAGATTTTTTTTTTTTAAATGAAGGACCTAAATTTTTTTTAAAACACACTTAAATAATGATATCCTTCAATAATAATAAGGAGAAAATATATATATATATATATATATTTTTAAAAAAATAAGGAAAAAATGCACAACTTTATAATAAATGAGTGATATGAAGTAATATTTCTTGTTTTGGCAGCACGCCTTCCAAAACAAGAAAAAAATTTGAAACTTTTATAGGAAAACCCTTTGGCGGCAAGCCTTCCAAAGAGGGTTAGTAAACAATGATAAAAATGATGCAATAAAATCTGCACACAAAGGATGTCAGAATGAGCAGAAAATTGCAACACAAACTTCTTCTCTCAATGACGTCTCCAAATAAGGTGTGCTCCAATGAATGGCAACCTTCAACACAAAACTTAAAACAAGGATTAGATAGCCAAGCTCTGATACGATGTAAGAAACGATAAGATTGAGCAAGGAACGAGAAACAATCCAAGTAAGTTAAGTGTGAAACAATGTTACCATGAGATAAGCAAAATCCAAGAGCATACACCAAGATGGTTCAACAGTGGAGACAAGGATTTATAAGGGGAAAGCAAAGAAAACCCCTTGTGAGTATTATGAATGAAGGAAAATGCCTAGAGAAGAGAGAGAGAGAGAGTTTGTTGGAGCAAAATAGCTCAATACAATAACATCAAAGTGATAAGAGTAAAGAAGAAAGGAGGAGGAGCATCTCTTATAAAGAGATGAGAAAGGAGTTGCATGTGTAACTCCCATTTCTATGAATGCCACATTCATAATAGGTGTGTGCAAAGTGTCACAATCCTCTTAAGGAGGATAAACTAAATTCCTTAATAAATGAATAAAAATGAGTTGTCCTCACATGTGGAATAAAGGACAAACAATGACATGTCCTCCACATGTGTACAATAGGACAAACTACATTTAGGGATCCTTGGAATATCCCAATTAATACATCCAAGGGAAGATTAACCTTTCTAACAAAGACATACACTACTTTTTATTTTCACCCTAAAAATTTTGTAGTACTGTATTAAAATCAAAACTTTTGACCAATCAAATAATTCTTTCTCCAAATAAGGCCTAGTGTTTTAGAAACTACATTTGATTTCGTACAAATTATTTTCTTACAACTTTTTGATATAAAGTCCATCAATACTTTAAAATTAAGTGTCAGTTTAATATAACCCTGATTTGTTAGTTTTTCATTGCCACTTAAGGCCATAGTTTGGTTGACCATGATTCTGCACATACCCTACCTGTGCATTTTGTTTAGTTATATTATTTACCATATAAAAAAATTTCTTTTTTTCCTATTTTCTAGGGAACATTCCATGTTCAATTGATCAGCTCTTTGAGATCTAGTATGCTATACCATTTGTATCTTTGAGTTCAATTTGTTGCCTTTGGTTGCCACCTAATTCAAGTACTATCATTTGAGGGCACTCATGTAGATTATAATATTCTCTACCTAGTCATATTTTATTTTATTGGAGGTTCCTTCGATTGGTAGCTATTTTTGATGAAGTTTACAACTTCTTCATGCTTCAATGGTGCTCTTCATGATCACTATTTTATTTCTATCTTCTAGGACATTTTCTAGTTTGGAGGCTTCTACACTTCTTCACTAGTTTTGCATGCTTCTTCATCTTTCTTGAAGAATTTTTTTTCCCATGAGTTTTTCTTTATTTCTCTACCTTAGAGATATTTAGTTGTGATTGTGTACCTCATCATGCCATATTGCTAGGACCCAAGTTTTCTTTTTATGCATTATTTATAGTTTCATTCATTCTCATCTTGGGGGGGTAGGTGTTAGATTAAAAGGTTATTTACCTTTTCTTCCTTT
This sequence comes from Cupressus sempervirens, assembly GCA_028749045.1. Classification (NCBI taxonomy): domain Eukaryota; kingdom Viridiplantae; phylum Streptophyta; class Pinopsida; order Cupressales; family Cupressaceae; genus Cupressus; species Cupressus sempervirens. The sequence goes on from CM053791.1 coordinate 659,579,680, forward strand.
GTAAGATCTTTCTTTATGCATATTTGACATTTAATAGTTTTTTGTATCATTAAATGTATTTTCTCCTTTAGGGTTGCATGATCTCCTTTTATAAGGATTTTCTCTCTCTTGCATTTTATATCTTGAGAACTCTTTCTCATTATGAGAAAAATTCCTTTTCTTTTTATGCATTATTTATAGTTGCATTCATTCTCATCTTTCTAGTTTCCTTTTCTTTTTATTTCTAGTTTCCTTTTCTTTTTATGCATTATTTATAGTTGCATTCATTCTCATCTTGGGGGGGTAGGTGTTAGATTAAAAGGTTATTTACCTTTTCTTCCTTTGTAAGATCTTTCTTTATGCATATTTGACATTTAATAGTTTTTTGTATCATTAAATGTATTTTCTCCTTTAGGGTTGCATGATCTCCTTTTATAAGGATTTTCTCTCTCTTGCATTTTATATCTTGAGAACTCTTTCTCATTATGAGAAAAATTCTCATTTTTACTCTCTGAAATATATCTCTTTATTTTTTAGAATAAATCCTTTCTTTTTCCTTTACTCTTCTTTGTAACATGTCATTTATTTGCAGTTGATCATTTGGGTTCTTTATATTTAGTTTTCTCAACTTCTACATGGTATCAAATCTATGTAGTTCTTAAAGTATTAGATCTATATTATTACAAAGGTTGTGTGCAAATTATTTAAAATTCAACACATGTAGGCCTAGAAAAATTAAGTCTTTTCCAAGCCTATGAAAAAGAATTTTAAAAAAAAAGGTCTTCATAAACTATGTGGATTTTGAAGAATTACATTTTTAAAAACTCATAGAAAATGTTATATTCAAATAATAAAAACCATGGACAATGACTCTAAGGGTCCAAAAAAGGACTTATATCATCTTAAAATGGAAGCATCCATGATTTAAGACCTTTAGTTCCCATCCATAGTGATCTCTTAGACCATGAATGAATGTGTGCTCAGTGTACTATTCCTCCCATTCCTTTCCACTTTTTTTTATTCCATCTCCACCTCCCCCTATGTCTTCTAGATCTCTCCCCGATCCCTTCCTCAAGAATAGGTTGACCTCTTCCCCAAGGATTTGGGAGCATAGGACCCGAAGTGCCTCAAGGTTTTCAATTATTTAATTTTGGTTACCAATTGTCTTGTATTATTTTCCTAGTAAAAAATTGGTATAAAAGAAGGCTTGGGATCCCTATTTTCACAACTAAACAATTAGAGACATTCATGATAGAAATCTAAGTGTAGGCTCAAGGCATTTAATCATTTGAGAAAGGAAGTTTTCATCAAGCATTCATGGCTTTCAAGGTTTCAAGGATCCTTTGTGAGCTTTTCCTCTTCAAGCTCTAACATTTATTGTCCATCAAAGGAGGAGATCTACATTGAGGTCTTTGTCATCTTTTTTATTGATTGAAATTTACATCCATGGCTCCATGATGTGTTTTTGATAGATTAACTATAATTATGGTGATATCCTACTATCTACATGTTGAATTCAACATCTATCAAGCAAAATCCTTATTGGCAAGGTTTTCCACAAACAAGGTGAATTTCTATATTTATCTTCTTTCCTTTAAATATATTTACATTTCAATTCAATTATGATTCCTCAATCTAGGGATTGACCAAGGAAAGCCCTCATCCACCCAAAAATATAAATTTGAATTTACTCTCTGCAGGAACAAGTTACTAAATTTATCAAGGTTGCAACTCTAGAAATAACTTCCTAAAAGCTTCTAGAGAAACTTGTGTCAACCTAGTTATATTATCCTAGGAAGACAATGACCTTGTGGAAAAACATCTAGACACTTTTCCTCCAAGTTGACCGATTCCAAAGACTTTGGTAGAAAATGAATTCTAGTGTTTTCTAGGTTTTTCTATTTCATTTGGGGATTTTGCAATTAAATTTTCAATAACAAGACCAGATCTATCTTTTGTAAAATAGAAAGTTACTTTCCCCTACACATTTCAAGATGCATATTCTATCATTCATTTTAATTATTAATTAAAACCTGATTACAAATCTAAATTGGGTTTTTTTCTTATAGCTTACATCTAGATTTACATTCCACATCTAACTTAATGAATTAGTTCAATTTGTATTTATATTTACACATCTTTACAAGGAACATTTAGGGGTAAAACAAAATTAGATTCTACAGGATCATCCTCTCATCCTCCCTCATATGAGGAAAACAATGAGGGATTTTCTATTACTCTCAACCCTTTAGGTGAAGTATTTTATATTATTAGAAGGAAAAATATTTCTAAAGAAGGTGGTTGTAATCCCTCATCTAAGGTTGATGGAAAATATATGGAGGATCTTATCTATGATAGGAACCCTATTGATAATACCATGCATAATTCTATGTAGATTCCTCCTCATTCATTCTCAATGAGGGATCAAAATCAAAATACTTAACTAGATTGCTCTCCTAGACAACCATCTAAAGAAAACTCTTCCACATGTAGAAGCTCCTCTTGGGGAAGGCTTAGTGGTGAAGAGAAAGAGACCCTCTATAAGAAATTGACAGAGGATCTTATTAACACTTTCATAGAGGATGTTGTCCAAGATAGTTTGGATCACCATACGAAGGTTATCATAAATTAAATGCTTGTCATAGGAGGGGAAGGCTATATAATGGATAACCTTCATACATATCTTCTTGAATTAGAATAATTAGACAAATCAAGAGGCATCAAACTATCAGATACTCCTCCCTTTCCCCCTAAATTAGATAGATTAACTTAAAAAGCATGAAGGAAATCCCTGAATGAACTAAGATCTCAGGCTGTCAGAGCTAAAGGACGAAAAAAATTAACTAATCTCTTTGAAGTAGGGAAGGAAAAGAGCCTTCCCAAGGGACAATCTTAGTCCTAGCCTGGAATGTTGGGGGTCTCAGTTATCCTTAAAAAAAGCACGTCCTAAAGTTTTATCTTGATAAATACAAATGAGATGTAGCTAATATTCAAGAAACTAAAATGATTTCAAAAGAATTAACAAATTTCAAAAAGAAATTAGGTTTTAGAAGTATCTAGGGGAGCCTGACAGTAGCGGCTTTAGGGGATATGGTTTCATCAGGAACCCTCATAATATTTGTATGTCCCTGATTCATGCAAAAAACACTAGGTAATTGCTCAAGTTAAGGATCTTAATAAGAATTTACTCTTTTCAAATCACTCTATGGCCCTACTTATACCTCTAACAAGAGGAAGTTATGTTTTGAGATAGGGAAACATCTACAAGAACTCAATCATTTCTATAATATAGGAGGATATTTCAATGCTATGCCCTTTTACTCAAAAAATAGAGGATGACAAACACAATTACCTCAAACCTTGATAGATTTTAACCGCTAGATTAGTACCAATACCTTGATTGAAGTTACCTCTGTAGATAACTCTCTAACTTGGAATAACATAAGGCAAGGTTTTAGTCAAATACTGGAAAACTTGGACAATTTTTTTTTAATTTGGGCAATTTTCTAGACCAAATCTGATGCAGGAGCATCCTAGGGTAGACAGAAATCCTGCATGTTGGAGGGATTTTGGCTTTGGAATTGGCGACTCAATCATCAAAGAAGTGGTGCTCAATCGTTACTAGGTGTAATATTGGTTGAGGTTCTTGGTCGTTGAGGGAGCTTAGCATATATTATGTGTTTCCATTATTGTTACTTGATATATACTATGTTTCTTAGTAATCCTTGTAGGAGCTTGACAATGCTTGGCTAGTGGTTTTTGACACTCGGTAATGTGTCTTGCGAGATGGAGCCCTCATGGGTTTTCTTGGCTAACTTGGTCATTTATTTCATGACGGTTGAGGTCATGACATGGATCGATCATGGGAGTTCAAGTGGACCTATTTGGGTTTTTCTAATTGACCTATATGTATTTAATGAGTTTTTTAAGGCTTCAAAGGCATTTGGTATTTAATATCTATTATAGGCTGACTTGTGGCTCAACATGTATTTAATGAAGGGTTTATTTAATTTGTAATTTGCTAGGCTAAATTGTGGATTAGTTGGGTCTAAGTAAAGGATCTTGTGGAGTATTAAATAATCTCATCGAGCTTAGACAAGAGGAGTGATGTTTTAGAAGAGTTGGTAGTTGTGGCTTGGGAAACAAGGAGATTTCTTGGTTGCTTGTGAGCACAAGTTTAGATCTTTCTTGAACGTTTCCTCCAGAGTGTTATGGTGCTATAGATCTAGAATAGCTAGGGTTTGGATTAGATCTTGAGAGATCTTGAAGTACTATTATTTTCTTTGCATTTGGTTATAATCGGGAAGGACTTATAGCCTGACACATTGCATGTAATTAGTAGTTTTATAAATAAAGAGTTGCATTTGGTATTAGATCTCATATCTTGTTTTGTGTTACTATTGTGTGGTTATTTTTTAAGGGCTAGGAAATATCCTTTAGGGATTCTCCTACCTTTCATTACATCATATGGTATCAAAGTGAAGGTTTTCCTTAGTGTGTAGATAGACCACAAAATTTGAGGCAGTTTTCACTAGGACCTAGAGTGAAGATCATTAGGGCGAGGATCTGGGTAATCTTGTGGATTTTTTGTAGATGGTTTGCAAAGATCTTGGAATATTCTTCCATGAAATTGGACCCTAGGGAAGTTCAAGAACTCTATAATATTTCAAAAATGAGGATCATAGAGAAGGTTGAAACAAATTTTAGATCTAAGATGGAGTTAGTGAAGAATGAGATCATGAGGGTTATTGCTTGTGTATTTTGGTATCTGGTTATTGAAGATGGTTATGAGGAAGTTGTTGAAGACTTTGAGGTTGTTGGATCAAGTGGTGATAATATATATGATCATGTGGGGAGACTTATGGGAGATAGCATTGGTCAATTTGCTAGATTTTGATCTCAATTGAAGCTAAAGCATTAAATGGAGGTTTCTAATTTCACTGATACTTTGAATCCTAAAGACCTGATTGATTGGATTGGTGAATTGGAAGAGTACTTTGAGTTAGAGGATATTGGAGACTACTCAAAGTGAGGTTTGTATAGAATAAGCTAAAAGTGCATGCTACTCTTTGGTGGAAAAAATTACAAAGAGATATAGAAGAGGAAGGTGAAATAAAGATCACTTGTTGGAGATTAACGGTGATAAAACTAAAGGCTAAGTTCATTCCTACAGATTATGATCTTGAGTTGTTTAAAAGGTTGCAAAACCTGAAGTAGAAGGATATGCATGTGAAGGATTATAGCGAGGAGTTTTACAACTTGACTATTTGGTCTAGACATAGAGAATTATCTAAGGAGAAGGTGGATCAATACATTAATGGTTTGAGATTCAACATTTAGTATAAGGTTGGTATGTTGAATATTGATTCTGTTTAGGATACTTATTAGTATGCTCTAAAGGCAAAAAATAAGTTGAAAAAGAGAAATCAAGGAAGTTCCTGAGAGAAAGAGAAGCAAGATCATTCGACAAAGGATAAATCAAGTGCAAAAGATAAACTAAAACCTATTGAGCCAAGGTAGAGGACAAGTATGGTTTCCTTTAAAGGTAATTATTTACATTATGGTGAAGAAGGACATAGAGCTTATAAGTGTTCATAGAAGGCTACCTAAGGAAGGAAAGACCTTGCTAGCTTGACAAGTATTCTTTGGTAAGAAAACAATGGAACCTTGTCTTTCAACACTTGTTGTAATTATGGTGTTAAAATCTCCAATGTGTATGTGGATGGTGGTAGTACGGATAACCTTATTATTGAGGAGATGGTTTAGAAACTTAGTTTCAAGAGAATGAGACATCCTTTTCATTATAGGATTGGTTGGATACAAGATAATCATGCTTTGGAAGTGAGGGAGCGGTATCTTATTGATTTTCAGAGTGGATAGTATAAGGATCAAGTCTTGTGTGATATTGTGGACATGAATACTTGTTACATATTACTTGGTAAACCTTGGCAGTATGATTATAGGGCTATGCATGGTTGTGTCAAGAATGTGATTACTGTTGAGAAAGGTGGCAAGAAGCATTCTCTGAGTCCTTTGCAGAATGAAGAAATTGGTAGAAGGAACCTAAGTATTTGTAACTGAGTTGAGTTGAAGGATTCTGAGAAGGTTAGAGATAAATGTGGAAAGGAAACCTATGGAACACCGAGAATGGGTGTAAAGAAGAAGAGATGGAACAAGGGAAAGAGAGTACAAGTTGAAGACTTGGAGGATATGTATGTGAAGAACAACTTTGGGATTTATGTGTTGAATCCCAAGAGATTTTCTTTTGGCTACTAAAAATATCTTTTCGCATATGAGTTTTCTAATGTAGGAACATCCTAGGGTAGTTGGAATTCCTACATTTTGGATGGAATTTGGCTTTGGAGTTGGGGACTCAATCGTCAGTCATTACTAGGTGTAATGTTGGTCAAGGTGATCGGGCACTGAGAGAGCTCAACATATATTGTTGCTTAGCACATACTATGTTTCTCGATAATACTTGTAGGAGCTCACTAGTGCTTGGATGGTGGTTACTGATGCTCAATAGAGTGGCTTACAGGATGGAATTCTCATAGATTTTCTTGGCAAACCTAATGCATTTATTGTATGGGGATTGAGATTAGGATGTAGATCAATCATGGGAGTTCATGTGGACCTATTTGGGTCTTTCTTAATTTTCCTATATGTATTTAATGAGTTTTGTAAGCCTTCTAAGGCATTTAACATTTAATATCTATTGTAGGTCAACTTGTCGCTCAACATGTATTTAATGAAGGGTTTATTTAATTTGAAATATTCTATGATGACTTGTGGCTTAGTTGGGTATATGTAAGGGGTCTTGTGGAGTCTTAAGTCATATCATCCAGCTTAGAGAAGAGGATGTGGAAGAGGAGCGAAGTTTGAGAAAAGCTATTAGTTGTGGCTTGCAAAATAAGGAGATTGCTTAGTGGCTTACGAGCACAATTTAGATCTAAGTGCTTGGAGGTTTCTTCCAGAGTATTGTGGTACTACAAATCTAGACTAGCTAGGGTTTGTGTTGGATCTTGAGGGATCTTGCAGAACTATTTTTGTTTATTTTGTATTTTTTTGTAATTGGAAAGGCCTTACAACTAGACACATTGTATGTAATCAATTATTTTATGAATAAAGAGTTGTGTTTGGTATCAAATCTTATATCTTGTTTTGTGTTTTCATTGTGTGGTTTTTTTTGGGGGGTAGCACATCTCCTTTGGGGATTCTCCTGCCTTCTACTGCATCAAAAACTCCCACCTTAGCTAAGAAACTTTACCATTTTCAGGGTCTGGTCATTTTCTAGTTCTCCTTAAGATGAATATGGGAGAGGTCCCAATAGAAACCCTTTTAAATTCAAACAAATATGGTTTTTAGACTCCTCTCATTTACCCCTATTGTAAATCAAGAGGAAGGAAGTAGATGCCTTGAGGTCCAAAATCTACAAGGTGGTGTAAAAATAAAAAATTATTGAGCATTAGCTCATAGAGTGGAATAAAACCAAGTTTTGTAACATCTTTGATCAAAAAAGGAAAGTGGAAGCAAACCTAGAATTCATGGCAATAGGCATGAAAGATGAACTTTATGAAGTACATACCTTTGGTCAAGGCTTTGTTTAAAATTTAGGGTAGTTCAAATGTTATCCTACAAGCCATATTAGTTCATCATAGATATCTACTTCCTATTTTACATTAAGTTAGTAGGTTCCTTTCAAAAGCTTCATCTTGGGAGATAGGGGTTCTTTTGTGGGTGTTGAAAAATGCAATCAAATTGTAACACCCCGCCAAGGGATCCAAAAGAATTAACCTAAAGTTTTACTAAGTTGCCAAACATTTTTTTTTTAAAACAAGAAAGATAAATCATACACATAAAATGCATAGTAGCGGAAGCAATAACATACAATCAACTAAAAGTATACATAATAGGTTACATTCCTTAAGGATCCCATGATGTTGAGTCACATTTAAATAGAATTAATACTAACTCTAACAACTACCACATCCACATGAAAGAATAATAGAAAGTCCAAAGTCTAGTTAATTAATATACATTTGTTTCGAATGCAACTTGGAAAATTAAATTCGGAATGCCCAATCATCTGTTGCACATGTCATAGGGTATGAAAGGCTAAAAGAATATACATATGTAAAACAACAATACATCATCCTCCTTGGATCCATGATACAAGTACAATAAAATAAATGATATAAACATAAAAGATATAAAAGATATAAACATCCATCATAAAAGACAACTAACTAAGTGCACGGTTCCTCCCAACCATTAATAGCATCATTAGACCATCATGAGCCCTAGCCATCCCCCATGCATAAATCCCAAGTTATCGATTAGATCATTGGTACTATAGTAATAGGGACATCACTCCTAAACATACTACAACATAAGCATAAGGAAATCTAACATGTTAATCATCAATACAAGGAAATGCATCAATAAGTAACATCATCTAAACATGATAAACAAGCATACCAAGAAGCTCTAGCCACAGTGTCTAAAGATGGATCTCAAATGGTAAGAGTAAAAAGCACTACCACCCGACTGCGTGGAACCTAAATGGCCCACTCCGATCGTGCTGAGGAGATAGTCTCAAGTCTTAAACAGGATATCAAATCACATAACACAAGTACTCTCTAAGTCTAAGAAATCCTAAAAGTATACTAACTCAAAGGTTCCAACATAGACCGGCATCTAGAACAAGAGGCACACAAGACACATAAGGAATCTACTATGTAAGTAGGAAAGTGTCATCGCACAATTCACATTTGGAGTTACTCGAGCAATCCCTTAGGAATCCTGGGTCCCTAGTGATCCCTGTGGCCACTAGTATCCTCTCATACTGACAAGGCATACTACAGAATGCAAGGTCGTAACCAAGTGTTCTCTCTACACCCATCCTAGTCTATACTAGCTCACTCGAGTCATGGGTGAGAACATATAATTATCTTTTTAGGTTCATTTTACTCTCATTTAGTGTAAATATTATCACTTAATTAAACAACCTACAATGAGTTACCCTAGTAGCCACTTAGGGCCCTGGCCCCCATTGCAAGCCACTTCCTGACACTACATATAGATAAGCTACCCTAAACTTGTGAAATCACAAATCATAGAAAAATCACCTCAATCCTACACAAGCAACTGGAAATCATCATAATTATAATCCACAATAATCACATCAGTTCTCCATGAGCAACTGAATAGCATCATATGATGAATCACAATATCCATTGGTTCTCCAACAAGCAACCAGAAAGTATCCCAAAATAAATCACAATATCCATTGGGTCTCAACGAGTAACACTTAAAGCATCCCAAAATGGTCAAGTCAAACATGTCACAATAGGACATCATCAAGAACGTAGCAAACACTTCAGTCCTATCAAAGTGACTAGAAAGCAACTCAAATATAACTAATCAAGGACTTAAAAAAAATTAAGTCAAGATATCTCATAGCATAAATCTTGGCATCCCACAAGGCACTAAAAACAATAATCAACAATATAAACACACTCAACATAGAGCATACCATCACATACAATGGTTAAGTAAAAATAATCAAGATCAGTTTCGCATAATACCACATTCACAAAACTCCCAAGCCTCTGGTAGATGTCCTAAAAATTGGTCAACAATCTAGTCAACCCAAACCCAAAACATAGACAACATATAGATAAACAAAGTGTAAGTTTCATGTCTTGGTTTGATTTTAAAAACACATGTTTGAGTTAAATGTAGGGTTTCAATTTTCATTTCAGTATATGTTTTAAGTAAAAAGATTCTCTGATTACCCTATAGTTTAACTCATTCATTTAATCAATTAAAATATAGAATTACCCCATTTTATTTTAAGTCAATTACCAAAAATATTCTAAGGATAGTTATATCTATATATATATTAAAGAATCATTTAAAATATTCCTCATCGAATTTTCAATAATTGACATAAATTAAATACATCTCTAACCTTATAACTTATTTTTCATTATTAAATAATCAAATCTAATTTAATTTAATTAAACTAAAATATCATTTAATTAATTATTAAAAAACTTAATTGGTTAATAAATTTTATTAATAAATTATAATTTTAAAAATTATAAATAAATAATAATTAAACTTTTAAATAAATAAATTTTAATAATTTTTTAAAAATTTAAAAATAAAATTTGAAACGTTTAAAGCTTGTTGACTATAATAAAGGTCATAGCCTCTATGCTACAGTACCTACTGTCGCAGGGCCTACAGCCTCTGCGCCGTAGGGCCTGCGGTGGTCGGGTACAGATTACCCTGCCATTGTAGTACCTACAATGCAGGCACTAGTCATAGAGCCACGACAGCAGGGGGTACAGGGTAATTCCCTCCCCCTCCAATTATATTTGTTTTTTTATTTTTTCTTTAAAATTTTATTTTATAAAAATGACATTCCTATAAAATGCCCTTTTTAATAATTTTATTTTTTTTCATTTGCAAAGATAATCTAATAGACGAATTACTATCAACCAATCGACTTTTCCATTTTCAAATTTTCTTTTCTTTCAAACTCTACCTAGATTTAATTACTCAATCTAATTTGCAAATTTATTGGATGAGAATTCTAAATGTTTTCAATCCCTACATATTCAGAAGATTTAACATACATAATAGAAATTCACTATATTGAAACATTCGACACAAATAATCATTTCACAAACATGAAGAAGATAGGAATAATGAAGAATGTAATCTACTATGTGAATTAGAACACAAGAATCTACCTGGATTCTGATGCTAAATCGAAAACACCCAAAAAGATTTGTGAGAGAAATTTCTTCTCTCAAAACTTTCTCTCTTTAGAAATTCCTTCTCCAAAATTTGTGTTCCCTTTCCAAAACTTCAATCCCTTGAAAAATGAACCCTCTATTGTTGATAAGGAATTCTCTCCTAAAATCTAGGCACTAATTGTGCACTCACCTGAGAGAACTCTCTGCTCACCCAGCTTCAACTCTTCATTAACATTTCTTAATCTTTCTTTTACCTTTACTTTTTCTTTTCATGCACGTTTATTAAATTATTAAATTACTTTATTTAATTTCACTTGGCTTCTTTTAGATTAAATTTAATCTCATGCACATATCATGCGATCAGGAAATTTTAATAAATTAATTTCTTTTCCACTTCTAAATTTATTTTTGAACATTAAATGATAAAATATTTATTAACTTAAATAATAATAGTATTTAGCATTTATTCAAAAATGAACTCTAAATATATTATTATTAAATTAAATAAATATTATCATGTTCTAACGTTATCCTTATAACTTTTATCTTCAAATTTAATTCTTTTTATTTGATTAATTAAATATAATTAAATATTAAAATATCATAATAATTTTCCATTAAATTAAATCATTAATTTAATCTTTTAATTAGACTTAATTAATAGAAAATTCACCAAGGACTCATAAAGTAAAATACGAAAACCCATCATAGAAAAACACATACAAAATTAAACTAAGCGATTATAATCACGAATTGATGTCATTAGATGCATTTGAAGGGTACTCAACTCGGATACTTGTCCTAATTATTTAAGACAAATGGCTTCAAAGTACAGGATTTGGACTTAAGAATCTATCTCCCCTCTATTACCATTGAGATAATGCGATAGGGTATGCTCATCCTGGCAATTCAGGGAAGTCGATACCTGGTACTTGCAACCTGCATAAAATCCATGCATGTATAGGCACAATATTCTAAGCTAAATAGGTAATGGCTGGAAGTGGTGCATTATGTAGATCCTGACTAGCAAGTGACTACCACTCCCTTCCTTAACCACATTAGAAATGTCATACATAAAGAAAAAAAACACACACACCATGCACATGTAGTATGGGGTAAGTATCGATAAGAAAACACATATGATAATAAACCATCAAACTAATCATCATCAATAATTGAAAACACTGAATAATCATCATGCATACATGAAATATAGAGTACCAAGTAATCTTGTCATATAATAAACTAAATGTAAAGCAATATCTGATAATCTCAAAACAATAGTACTAATAATTAAACATAAAACTGGCCCAAAAGAGTTTGGCAATGATAACATAAATGCGACTTAGGGGCAGGCACTACACAAATATAGTGAAATTTTCATGATGAGGAATGGTCCTCGTCCCTCAAAGGTGACCTCTATATCATAAAATGTCAAGGTTTATTCCCTTCAAATAGGCAAAGAACGTGACAAATAAGCAAAAAGATTGATTTTATTTCTTGTTTGAACTATTAGATTTTCTATGGGTGAGGATGGTGGAGTATTTATGAGGGAGATTAATGTCATCTCTTTGGACTAATTTGCAAGTTGGCTCTGGTTTTTTCCACCTTTCAATTGTTTGTCTCTAATTATTTTTTATTTGGTGATTAATGAAGTCTTTTGTATGTTTAACTTCCATTGTATATGGTCTAAAACTCTGTACTCTTTTTTTTAAAACAAAAAAACAAAAACCCTAGTCAAAATACGGACTAATCACATAAAAAGGAAAAATAATTAAATTAATCACTTTAATGTAGTGAGGTAGTCCATGTCATTCTAATGATTTCTTTATCTATCTTGGGTTAAAATTTTGCATTTTCTTGTTGGCAGGGTGAAAATAAAAGTTTTCTAGATCACATCAATGCCAACTTTAAAAGAAGGTTTATTAAGGATAAGACTCAAGAGTAAGCAAGAATTTTCGTAGTTCAAGTTTTGTTGCATAATGTTGCTTTTCTAATGGATGATCAAGACGCATGTGTCCATTCGTGCGCTAATTGTATAATGTTCCTTATCTAATCCAATCCAATTTATAGAGTGCAATCCAGTTTTGGTTGGACTAGAGTGTATAACACTTTCTTTTTCTTTTGAGAGATAATGGATCAAAGTCTAGATTAATTATTATTATGTGCTAAGCTTGAGTAGACTTGAACTCAAGACCTCCTAGATGAAAGGCTCACAAGCTACAATTGTATTATAGGCTCTTGCTAGAGTGTATAACATTATTGTTTCAAACATTTGTTCAACATTAAATGAAGAAATTTGTTTGTTAGTTTTATCCACCAATAGAGAAGAGGTATTAGAATATATGGTGGCACCCATCATTTATTATGTTATTTTATTCTAGATGAATTACAATGGACAAAGCTCTCTATTGTTTGGTTATCATTTACCATATAAAAACATAGATTAAAAATAATAAGGTAATCATCTAGGTACTCACCAACATTCACAAAAGATAAGACTTCATTAATTTTATTTACTTCTAAAAATTGGTTATCACATTATCATTTGTTGTCTTGCCTAAGGAATGTTATTTTAGAACTTCTTTTATGGTTGGGAAAATATATTTTTGTAGCTAGATTATTAATTATAATTAAGAAAGAAAATGTTAGTCTATGATAATTTTGTAATAGTTAAAACTATTCCCCATTGTCTCCCCTTCTCTAGTTCCCTTATTTTGTGCATGTGGTATTAAGTCCCCTTATCATGTGCTTGCAATATTAATATGATGGTTGCAACTAAAATGTATATATGTGTTATACATTAAATACATATGAACATATTTGTATTTTTATTGCATGTGTGAACATTTGTTTTTCACACTATTTGGCCATCACCAATCTTGTTCATCACATTAATTATTAATCATTTATAGTGTACTCTATATTGTATGGTGTAATTAGCTATAATTTAGGTTACTTTACTCTAAGTCTGATAAATGACATAAATTTCTTTATTATGGAGTTTGATTATAGTGTTTGTGCTTCCAAGCAATAGTAGCATGAATCCCTTGATAAACATTGAATATTGCAATTTTCATCTTTTGATTGCTTTAGTAAAGAACTTTGGTGCTATTGGGTATGCAAATAAATTGAATTGTTAGAGAATTCAGTATAATACTATCTCCAACAATCCAATTAACTCTCATCTTCAATGCTTACAATTCCTACATTGGTTAAGATAATGAATGCCATTTTTCTATAAATCATACCACTATGCTAAACATAGTGTTAGCAGCAACCTTATGGCTGTTCAATTACATAAAGGTTTCATTTTCTTGATTTAAAAGTTGTAGAAAGTACAAGCTACTCATTGACTATCACTATCAAATGGGTGGAGCTTCGTATTGTATTTTAAACAAATATTCAACAAATCCAAAACTATAAATCCTCACTACAAAAAAAATGTTTACAAAACCTTTGTCCCACATTCAACAAATGAAAAATTGTAAATCCTCACTATAAAGAATCTAAGTTATTTAACAAATAGAGAAATGAAAAAAACCAAAACAAAGAAGATAGAACACAAGTACATAGATAATTATCATGGTTCACCACAAGTATGGCTAAGTCCAACTCAAGCAAAGAATTACTATATTATTGAACAATATTTATATACATAATACATGACTGCACAAGTCGTTTATAGAGAGCTCAAGGAATACAGAGAGACAAGAGGGAGAAGGAATGCTCATATGACCATTCGGATTCATATCCCAACAATATCCCCCATAAAGTCCAACTGATATAGCTATGCAGTGTGACATCCCTTGCTTCCCATTTGATTTAGAGAAGAATGAAGCCTTGAGATGATCTCAAAGATGCCAGACTTTTCTCTAGCACACTTCGAATGAATCTTCTCCATGTTGAAATATTTGTGTGAGCAGTTGCCCCTTGAGCCAAACACCCACCTACCACTCTGACAACTTGTAGGAGCAACATAAAGAATTTTAAATGTGGGTAGGTGAGTTTAAATCTAGAAATGAGAGGGGAAGTTTTTGAGATAGGTCAAAAGGAAAATATGCTCATTCATTCAATAGTTAGCAGATAAGGAGCAACAATAGCAAGAAGAAGGAAGAATATCAGAGTAGTCAGAGAGTAGAAGGAAGGTTTAGGAAGAAGATTAGAGTTGCAAAAACACAAGATCAAATTATTCTTGTTCTTCGTAAGTTTATTTTGTTTGACCTATTGAAGCAATGATTGCTCCAGGCATTATTGTATGTAGTCATCTAGTGCTACAAGTTGATACCATAAATAGAATTTTTAGGTTAATGTATTTTGACTTTGGTTAAAGCCATATGTTCCTAGATTTGTAATAGTTGATTCAGTATTCAAATAAAAAGTAGGTATATTAGTAAATCTCCAAAAATTTGGCTTGTTATGGTTCTTTACTTCTATTTATTCCATAGTAGGTTTAGGTTTTATACAAGTCTCTATTATTACCTTTGAATTTTGAAGGTGGAAAAGTTCAAACAGAAATTTTGTTGTTAGAACACTTGGTTCACTCTCTAACCAAGCTCACTTGATCTATTCATTTATCGAGTTCACTCAGTCCTTGTACTAGTTGTGTGTTGAGCCTGTCGAGCTCCACCTTCCTTTGGAGACCGAGTTCACTCAGCATCCATTGTGCCAATTTCACCCGGCACCCTCTTGTGTTGAGTTGCCCCCTTGCTATTGAGTTCACTTAGCTCCTTCACGTGTCGAGCTCACTCGACACCTACTACCTGTCACTTGGTAGCCTCTCGTGCTGAGGAAAATTGTCACTTGGCACCTTCTTTTGCCAAGCAAAATTTTATAAGGTTGTGATTAATTTTTCACATAGTATCAAAGGGTGAACCCACAATACTAGGTAACACTTTTGGGGGACGAAGGAAATCATGAAATGATGAAAGATTTGTATATAGAATTTTACGCATGTTCACCCGAACATGCTAACTATGTTCACCTGAACATATAACCATGCTATGTTCGCATGAACATATTAAGTATAAATAAGGTATTTTTGCATGAACATACCTTGTTAATATGTTCATGCAAACATATTTGTTGAAGCTTTGAGGCTCCACATCCACAATGAGTTAGGGCATTTTTTCTGGGTATATCTAACATGGCAGGAGATGCAAGAAAGATATGATCATAGCCATCCTTTAATGGACATAATCATGATACATGGGAAAAGAAGATAAAAATCATCATGGTAGCTAATGATGTCAGGGAATTTGTGATCAATGGGTTTAATGATGCAACTGAACTAGCACAGTATGTTGCCCTCACAAACCTATAGAAGACTTAGCTAAAAGAGTCAAGGATAAAGGATACAAAAGCATTAAGTCTGATTAAGGCAACAATGACAGAAACAATTTTTCCCAACATTTCAGCAAAAAATTACTCAAAGGAGGAACAACATATCCTTGAGATGAACTTGAAGGGGACGAATAAGGTTAGAGTAGTGAAGCTACAAATGATCAGAAGGTAGTTTGAAAAACTTCAAATAAAGGATAATGAACCTATTGCAAAGTTCAGCTCACAAATCTCCACTTTGATAAACCAACTCAAATCAAATAGAGAATATTATGAAGAGCAAAGGATTGTAGAGAAGATATTGAGGAGTGTAACTCATAAATATGACAACCTTGTGATGAACATGAAGGAAGCAAAGGACCTCACCACATTGACCATCGATGAGTGGATGGGAATTCTTCAAACCCATGAGCACTAGATCAACAGATCAGCAACAACTTCTCAAGAGTAGTCTTTCAAGGCTCAAGAGAACTCAAGAGGCTAGGGGAGAGGAAGAAATGGCTTTGGTAGAGGCTCAAGAAGTAGAGATCATAGAAGGAATGGTCAAAAAAAATGTTGGCACAAAAAGCTTAGGATGAGCTAGCAACCAAGAGGGAGAAAGAACCTCTCAAAACAACTTTAGAGAAGGTAAGAAGAATTAGAACTCCAATAATAGAAATGTTGAATGTTACTACTTTCATAAATATGGGCATTATACAAGTGAATGCTAGAAGAAGTAGGGTGATTAGTCAAAGTAGAATGCAAATGTGGATAAGGTATGGTATTTGGATAGCAGTTCTAGCAACCACATGAGTGGTAACAAATATTTATTCTCTTCATTGATAAGACTTTCCAGTCTAAAATTAAGATGGGAAATAATAGAACCATTCCTATAGTGGGCAAGGTGAGAAGAAGGAAATACAATATGTGTATTTTTTCCCTGGTATGAAGCACAATTTGATGAGTGTTAAACAACTTGTTCAAAATGGTTACAAGGTACTAATGGAAAATGACAAGTGTGTCATTCATGAAAAGGATAGGAGTAATAGATTACTTGCAGTAGTCCAAATGACAAAAAACTGGATGTTCCTTTTGAGGATAGACACATGCTTCTGTTCTCAAGTCAATGTTGAACCTCCCAAGCAAACGTGTACACCAGTACATCAACAATCAGCTCTTAGGAGCATGATTGAAGACCCCTCCAAGCTTTGACATCTCAAGTATGGACATCTTGGCTTTTCTAGTTTAATTTTTTTGTCCAAGAAAAGAATGGTAGATGATTTTCAAAGCATAGTAGGTTCATCTAACAAGTGTGAGGCTTGTATTTTGGGTAAGCAACATAGGCTTCCCTTTGATTCTAAAAAGTGTAGAAGGGCTAAAGCACCATTCGAGTTGGTGCATTCTAATTTAGTAGGCCCTATGCAAACTACTTCTATTGTGGGGAGTGCTTATTTTATGACATTAATAGATGATTTCAATCGTAGGTCATGGGTGTAATTTTTGAAAAAAAAATCTGAAACATTTGATAAATTTGTTGAATTCAAAGCCTTGGCTGAAAAATAATGTGGACACTATGTAAAGGTCCTTAGATTGGATAGAGGAGGGGAGTATACCTCCAATATGTTTGAAAAAAATTTTAGGAAGAATGAAATTAGGAAATAGCTTACAGCCAGTTGTACTCCGTAGCAAAATGGAGCAGATGAGAGAAAGAACAAGGCCATTGTTAAAATGGAAAGAAGCATGATGAAAGCCAAAGGGCTTCCAATTGAATATTGGGGAGAATTTGTAGGAACTACAGTATATTTGATCAATAGGTCTCCTACATTGGCAATCTATGACAAGATTCCTCTTGAAGCATGGTCAAGGAATAGATG
Source organism: Cupressus sempervirens (assembly GCA_028749045.1). Taxonomy (NCBI): domain Eukaryota; kingdom Viridiplantae; phylum Streptophyta; class Pinopsida; order Cupressales; family Cupressaceae; genus Cupressus; species Cupressus sempervirens. The sequence goes on from CM053791.1 coordinate 659,597,621, forward strand.
GACAGTTGAACACTTGAGGGTGTTCAGATGTGTAGCATATATACATGTGCCAAAGGAAAAAAGGAAAAACTTGGATGATAAAGATGTGAAGTGCATCTTTATAGGGTATAACTCATAATCAAAGGCTTATAGGTTGTATAGTCCAATCACCAAGAAGATCATCATTTCAAGTTATGTGGAGTTTTTGAAAATCAATCATGGGATGGCTCAGATGATGAATCTTCGAGCACTTCAAGCAAGGTGCCTACTGTTGATGAGGAAGAACATGACATCGGTGATCAGCAAGATGATGGAGTAGCAAACATGGATTTCAAACAAAAGCAAAAAGGAAAGTAGCTCTTAATCGATTGACAACTCCAAGCAATTCAAGACAACCCTGAGCTAGTATGAAAAATAGTAGCAGAAGCAATACTAAATATTCAGATCCAACTCTCACCTCCCTATTGCCAAGAAAGACTAAAAGTTTAGGGGAGATATACCAAGAAGAAAGGCATGATAAAGATTATGATAAGAGTGTTAATTTTGCATTATCTTCTCATAGTGATCCAATTTATTTTGAGGAAGTTGTAAAGGAAGAGAAATGGTGTAATGCCATGGATGAGGAAATAGATTCTATTGAAAGAAATGAGACATGGGAGTTAACCACTTTGTCTCCCAAGAAATAAGTAATTGGAGTGAAATGGGTTTATAAGACCAAATGTAATGTTGAAGGAAAAATAGATTGGCATAAGGCATGTTTAGTGGTCAAGGGGTACAATCAGTAGTATGGAAAAGATTATGATGAGACATATGCTCTGGTTACAAGAATGGAAACCATGTGTATTGTCATAGTAATTGCATCCCAGCAAAAATGAAAGGTGCATCAAATGGATGTGAAGTCTGCCTTCTTGAGTGGTGTATTGAAAGAAGAAATATATGTAGAGCAGCCACCTAGTTATGAAATTATAGGTGATGAACACAAGGTGTATAGATTGAAGAGAGCTCTATATGGGCTCAAACAAGTTCCATGGGCATGGTACAACAAGATAGACTCATACTTGATGAGCAATGGCTTTAACAAAAGTGATGGTGAGCCCACTCTTTGCATTAAGGCAGCAAATGGTAAAGTTTTGATTGTTGTCTTGTAGGTAGATGATTTAATTTTGAAAGGAAATGATAATTTTCTAATTAGCTAGTTCAAAGAGGCCATGAAGAATGAATTTCAAATAATAGACCAAGGTCTCTTGAAGTATTTTCTAGGCATAAAATTAAAACAAATGTATGATGGCATCTTCATTTCTTGATAAAAATATGCAAGGCAAATCTTGGAGAGATTCAAAATGTAGAAAAGCAAGGCAACCCTAACACCATCATCAATAGGTCTGAAGTTGAGCAAGGAAGATTGCAGCAAAAGTGTGAATCCAACACTATATAAGAGTATGGTTGGAAGTCTGTTGTATTTGACTACAACTCGGCTAGACATGATGCATGCAGTAAGTTTAATTTCTAGATTTATGGAAACACCTAAGGGGATGTGAGGTATGTAAATGGTACCAAGGGATTTTGGATTTTGTGTACTGCAAGAAAATGATTTCAAGTTGGTTAGTTACGCTGATAGTGATTGGGATGGAAGTTTAGATGATAGGAAGAGCACTTCTAGATACATTTTCTATATGGGATCAGGTGCAATTTCATGGGCATCCAAAAAGCAACCTATTGTTGTTCAATCTATAGAAGAGGCTAAATAAATAACAGTGAATGCAGTAGCATGTCAAGCTATTTGGTTAAGGAGAATGTTGACAGATTTGAATGAAAGGCAAGAGGATGGAACAACAATATTTTGTGACAAATTTTCCTCAGTTGTATTGTCTAAGAATCCAGTATTCAATGGGAGAAGAAAGAAAATTGAGCTCATATATCACTTCATCAGAGAGTTGGTGGAGAATGAGGATATCAAAATGGAATTTTTTAAGTTTGAGCAATAGCTAGCAAACATATTTACTAAACCTTTAGGTATTGGAACTTTTGTGCACCTAAGAAAGAGTCTTAGTGCAATTAATTTGGATTAGGAGTGATCCTTGCTTTTTTGGCTCAAGACAAAGGGGGAGTTTTTAAATATCTATGTGAGCAGTTGCCTCTTGAGCCAAACACCTACCTACCACTCTGATAGCTTGAAAGAGCAATAGAAAGAATGTTAAATGTGGGTAGGTGAGTTCAAATCTAGAAATGAGAGGGAAATTTTTTGAGATAGGTCAGAAGGAAAATATGCTCATTCATTCGACAGTCAGTAGATAAGGAGCAACACAGAAGGAAGAAGGAAGAATATTAGAGCAATCAGAGAGAAGAAGGACTTGGTTTAGGAAGAAGATCAGAGTTGTAGCAACATAGGATCAGATTCTTCTTTTTCTTTGTAAGTTTATTTTTTTTGAATTGTTGAAGCAATGATTGCTCCAGGCATTATTATATGCAGCCATCTAGTGTTGCAAGTTAATACCATAAATAGAAGTTTATAGGTTAATGTGTTTCGACTCTGGTTGAAGCTGTATGCTCTTAGATTTATACTAATTGATTCAGTATTCAAATAGAAAGCAAGCAAGTAGGCATATTAGTAAATCTCTAGATATATGGCTTGTTCTGGTTCTTCACTTCTATCTATTCCATATTAGGTTTAGGTTTTATGCAAATCTCTATTATTACCTTTACATTTAGATGGTGGAAAATTTTAGATAGAATTTTTTTTGTTAGAATGCTCTATTCACTCTTTAACCTAGCTCACTCGATCTGTTCATTTACCAAGTTCACTCGGTCCTTGTGTCGGTTATGTGTTGAGCCTGTAAAGCTCCACCTTCCTTTGGAGACTGAGTTCACCCGGCATCTAGTGTGTCGAGTTCACTCGACACCCTTTTGTCTTGAGTTGCACCCTTGCTATTGAGTTCACTCGAATCCTTCACATGTCAAGCTCACTCAACACCTACTGCCTATCACTCAGCAACCTCTCATGCTGAGGAAAACTGTCACTCAGCACCTTCTTGTTTCGAGCAAAATTTTATAAGGTTATTTTGGCTCAAGACAAAGGGGGAGTTTTTAAATATCTATGTGAGCAGTTGCCTCTTGAGCCAAACACCTACCTACCACTCTGATAGCTTGAAAGAGCAATAGAAAGAATGTTAAATGTGGGTAGGTGAGTTCAAATCTAGAAATGAGAGGGAAATTTTTTGAGATAGGTTAGAAGGAAAATATGCTCATTCATTCGATAGTCAGTAGATAAGGAGCAACACAGAAGGAAGAAGGAAGAATATTAGAGCAATCAGAGAGAAGAAGGACTTGGTTTAGGAAGAAGATCAGAGTTGTAGCAACATAGGATCGGATTCTTCTTTTTCTTTGTAAGTTTTTTTTTTTGAATTGTTGAAGCAATGATTGCTCCAGGCATTATTATATGCAGCCATCTAGTGCTGCAAGTTAATACCATAAATAGAAGTTTATAGGTTAATGTGTTTTGACTCTGGTTGAAGCTGTATGCTCTTAGATTTATACTAATTGATTCAGTATTCAAATAGAAAGCAAGCAAGTAGGCATATTAGTAAATCTCTAGATATATGGCTTGTTCTGGTTCTTCACTTCTATCTATTCCATATTAGGTTTAGGTTTTATGCAAATCTCTATTATTACCTTTACATTTAGATGGTGGAAAATTTTAGATAGAATTTTTTTTGTTAGAATGCTCTATTCACTCTTTAACCTAGCTCACTCGATCTGTTCATTTACCAAGTTCACTCGGTCCTTGTGTCGGTTATGTGTTGAGCCTGTAAAGCTCCACCTTCCTTTGGAGACTGAGTTCACCCGGCATCTAGTGTGTCGAGTTCACTCGACACCCTTTTGTCTTGAGTTGCACCCTTGCTATTGAGTTCACTCGACTCCTTCACATGTCACGCTCACTCAGCACCTACTGCCTATCACTCAGCAACCTCTCATGTTGAGGAAAACTGTCACTCAGCACCTTCTTTTTCGAGCAAAATTTTATAAGGTTGTGATTTATTTTTCACACTCCACACCAAATCATATTCAAAAATATCTTCTCCTATAAGTGCCAAAAACATTTCATTTTTATACAAATATGTTACTGCCACATGGGAACCATAACATGGATGATGTTAGACAATCCTACATATACCTGACCTAATGTGATCCTCTATTTTCAAATCTTTCCATTAAAGTTTGAACACTCTACCATTTAGAGCTACTTCAATGATAGCTCCAAGCACAACAATATTGACTTTGACTACTGAAGTTATCTCAAACACACCATTGCTAATCTCAACCACGAAAACAACAAAAAAACCACTGTTAAATACATTCTTCTCACTACTACTATTATCCTTTTTATCTAAGCCATGAGAAGAGATGGCAACAGTGAGCTCATTTATGATTCCCATAACATCCACAATATAGGTGAGGGTGGAAAATCCATTACTAGAGGCAATCTTCGTGCCCTTGGATGGGTTAAGATTTGGCTCCATGGCCTGCAACTTCCACCCAACATACCAAGTTGGAGGAATAAACCACAAAATAAGGACTACACAGGTTGCCCAAAAGGCATGTATTGATACTGAGAAAACATTGTAATGAACTATTTTAATCTATTACCAATTTGTTCTTTCTCCCAATTATATGTTCTTCTTTGTTTGTGTTCTGAACTAGAGTAAGACACCCTTCTTGTGCACCCATTTGAAATTTCATTAGACACCCCATTACTTTTGTTTGTCTTCACTAAACTATCAGTCAAATTGTCAGACTTGTCCATGTCATCACTGATTATTGGAGATTGTATCCATTCTAGAATATTTCAATATTTTGTGGCATGTTTTGTTTGAGCCTTACATAGAAATGGAGAATTATGAATTGAAAAGTGCCTCTATTTTGTGAAGGATGTGTTTTCTACATTTTGTGAAGAATCCATAGGTGTCCTCTGCGAATTGATTCTTCTAGACCACGTAGATTCTCAATCTCCAAGCATGGCTCTTGCCACATCTGGTAGACACTTATGATACCCAACACCATGGTTCAATCCCAAATTTTGAACATTGAAGTTAAATAATCTCATATCCTAGTAATTTACATTGTGGCCCTGATGCCTAAACAAATCAGAAGCATGTATGTCTAGAGCACAACCATCTTTGAATTTCCCCACAAATTCTTTTATCCTCATGGGAATACCACCCTTATGGTTTGTGTTATGAACTAGGTTTAGATGATTCATCATAGGAACAATGGGAATGGGAGGATTTAGAGCGTAGGGGTAACTCACATCCTAGACCAATTCTTTTGAAATGAAAAATGATGGGTTGGACTCTTAACCTCATCTTCTGTACCAATTTCACCAACCTTATAGCTATTTTCTTCACAAATCCTCTCAGGTGATGCATATGCCACCATAATTTCCCCATCCACTATCTTAGTAAGACTTCCCACCAAGGATCTATCCTTGGACCTACCCTCTAGAAAGTCTTAATGTGGCCCTTGGTCTTTCCAATTCTGTTCATCTCCAAGTTGAGCAATAACTTTGGCCTTTTGACCATCTTTTTGGTCAACACAGGCCTTTTTTTTTTCAACCGTATCTTCTATCATATTAGACACATCTTCTGCACCTTCATCTGTCCCTTCACCTTCTTCTTTCCCAGGAGACTTTTTTATCTACCTTTTCATCTTCTTCTACAATAAATTTCTTGTATGTCCCAAAACTTTTATTCTCTAGGGACATATGTACAATTTTCCAACTGTAACATCTTGTGCACTTTGAATGCAATATTTTTCAATCATCTAGTCTGAAGATAGAAATAATAGAAGCCATGCCATAAAAGGCCAACACCAAGTGTTTTACAAACTCGCCAGTCTAGTCTTATCCTCCTTTGCTCTCTTTCGCAATTCTTTCATAACACCTTTCTTGTTTGCGCATCACCATCACTTGTGTGCTCAAGAATTGCATTAAGCTCATATTTAAGAGCTTTGATGTCTTCTTCTGCTTCAGCTTCTAGCTTATCTTCCTAGTCATCCCACCAATGCACATGACAGATTATTTTGCATTTTGCATGCACAACCTCACTCTCTACTGAATTCAAGTGCCCAAGAAATTTGTTGATGGTAGAATCAATTTCACTGTCTTCCATCATTCCTCTAGCCTAACCTTGGCTCTTATAACAATTGTAAGTTGTTTAACAAGTAGAGAAATGAATCAAAACGTAACAAAAAAGATGGAACACAAGTACATAGATAATTATCATGGTTCACCACAACTATAGTTATATCAACACTCCAAGTAGGGAATTACTATATTATTGAACAATATCTCAATACACAATACATGACTGCACAAGTCATTTATAGAGAACTTAGGAAATACGCAGAGACAAAAGGGAGAAGGAACAATCATATGACCATTAGACTTCCTATCCCACAAAAGAAAAGTCCAAACAATCTCTATCCACAGTTGCACATCTCTACATACTTTTTTCTAACTTCTTCATATTCTTTTATTTTTCTAAACCACTTTGCTAACACGTGACAGTACGCGGGTGGTGTTGAAAAGACTTTATCAGGGAATAAGATCCTAAAAATACACATTTAAAAAAATTGATGATTCAAATAATCCACTGAAATAATTGCGAATTAGCTATGCAGCTGATGGAATGGCTGAATATTTTAATTTATTAATTCTTAGAAATTTAAGAAACAGTGAATTTATAATTTTAAATTAATATTAAATAGTAAATTAATACCAAATCTATCGACTGGTAGACGCTTCCAAATAGTTGGATCCAGCTGTAAAGCAATGCTGTCCAAGTCAATAGTAAAAGATTGAATCAGGAGCCAAAGGACGACAATAATGCAGTAAGATAAGACAAGGAGAGGGAAACGTGGCCGGACATGCTAAGCTTCAATTATTTTCGTCTCTGTATGTGGAATTTTCTTGACCAAACCCATTTTTGTAATGACAATGGGAACAAGATGAAAAAGATGGAAGAGACTTAGGACTCTCCAAATAACTTATTTTAATCTAATGATTCTCTTCCCTATAAAAGACACGCAGATCTCCCACGATTTTTCTTAGATTCGTAATGAGCTGGCGTGTTATTCGGCCACTTGCAGAAGATGCTTTTCGCACCTGATTTTTCTTGGCAACGGCTATCCGGCACATACATCTATTAAAGGCTGTGGATCTCCTCTTTTGTGCACATAGATCTGTTTTACCCAAATCCATATCTTGTGCAAATCTCATTTACACAGCTTCCCTCTTTCATACGCCGCCCAGAAAGAGAAAAATGGGCAACACTTGCTGCTGCTGTTCATGCTCTGCTCTTGATCAAGTAGATTATCAAGATATATTTGATAAAGTGATCCAAGTGGAAGATATGAGTCACATTGATGAACTCATTTCTTACATAGACCAGCTCTTAACTGCCATTGACCATGGAAACCTTCCATCGATTGCCCACCTTGCCAAGACCAGTCGAGTGACTGCCTCTCTCAATTCCAGCGATAGTTTACTGGAGAAGATACTGAAGCGATCTAAACACGTGTGCAAGGTCTAAATCCATTTCCTTATCATATTTAAACTTCTTGATGTACATAATTGAAGTTTTAATAGGAAGGTGTACTTGACTCGAAAGAAATAACAATTCTGTTGAATATGTTTTTGAGTGCAGAGGAACATTGTTCCAAATCTTAACCGTGAGACACGGAAATTGGTGATTGGTGTGACGAATCAAGGAGCGCAGATAATGTGGGTGGGAGTAGCGCTCTCAGTTGTGGGTTTTGTGTTGGAAAGAATTGAGCAAGTTTCTTCCAACAGAGAGGAATGCATAGTGCTGCTGAAATACATGTTTAACCTTGCAAAATACATCAAGCAGTTGGAGTATCATTTGGGTAATCAAGAGAAGCTGAATAGGGTTCTCCAATTCATTGTAGAAGGTTCCCTCCTCTGCATATCACAAATGCAGTCTCATCCACTTTCCAAGTAATTCAAATTTATGTATTGTAAATTTTATTTGGTCATTTGTCCGTAAATCGACTCCTAATAACGATGAATCTTTGTTTACTTTTGATGGTCACGTAGATTTTTTGCTGCTCCAGTTACGGCTGATGATTTGCAGAAATTACGAAGAGGACTTGGGCAGGAGTACTCGGAGCTCACAATGGAATCAATAATTGCTGTGCTGAATAGGATTCCAGTTGTGTTGCCTCCATCCCAGGGAAGAACTCCTCAAGCAGGTGTTAATTTCTCTCGTCTTTCTTTATTTAGTAGCTGTTTAGGCTAATTTAGTCTATCTAGATCTCTTAAATTATAAGTAGAATTATGTTGATTTTTTTTACTAGGTGATACAAGAGTTTAATAGTCACTCATCCAAAACAAATAGTATTTTTGGTGCAAATAGACCTATCAGCAACCAAAAGACCTAAAAATGATCAACTATTAGTACATATATATAATATCTTTAATTTTCTTTCATTTTTATTTTAACACATTTTCTAATAAAATTTAATTTGTGTTTGTTGTAGTGGGTATTGAGGAAGCAAGAAATGATGTTACACGGCTTCTAGATATGGAAAGCAAATCAGTTAAAGCAGTGGTTATTTATGTTCATGGTGGAATAGGAAAGACTACTTTAGCAAAAACAGTTTTCAGCAAACTCGACCTTCAGAACTACAAATATTGCAAGGTCAATTTAGAGCAGAACTGTTCAGAGGCTGACCTGAAAGTTGCACAGCAACAAAACTTAAGAGACCTTTATGACCGCAATATTGCCTTCAGGGACAATTGTCCAAATATTTTAAAGAGCAATCCTCTAAGCCTGTCTTTATTTTTGTTGACAATGCATTGGAGCAAAAGCACCTGGAAAAGCTACTGCCTATTAGTGACCTAGCATCACTTCCACCACAGAGCAGGATTCTTCTTACGACAAGGAATCTTAGTGAGACCCGTATTCTTGCACAGCCAGGAGTCGAACGATGTCATTATCAGGTATCATGTCTTCCACAAGACAAGGCACGAGAAATCTTGTGTGAGTTGGTTTTAGATAGTGCCCATGCCAAGTTTGACCCCACCATAGATATTAATGGCCTCCTTGAAATATGCCAAGGAATTCCACTAGTACTAAAAATGGCAGGGCCGAGATTACGTGAGAATAAAGAAAATGTGCCAGCTTGTAGAGAGACAGTGGAATATCTCAAGTCATCGCTGCTACAAGGAGGAGAAGCCGAATTAAGTGAGCGCATGGTAGACTTTGTTTATAACCGCTTGGATGCCTCTTGTGTGAAAAATCAACTATTGCAGTCACTCATTATTAATCTTCTATCATAAACGATTATTAAACTGCTGAAAATAAATTTTCAGCTAATATCGAAAAATAACACAACTGCAACTTCACTTATAAAATACGGAAAGAAATGTGCAACACAATGAACACAATATTTTCGGACAAATTGTCCCTGGAAAAAACCCTAAGGGAAAACCAGTTCTACAGATGAGGAATTATATTAAACTTCAGCGAATCAAGAGATACCAAATTCTTTGCTTCTCACTGGCAGAACTCCGACAACCTTCTAATTTCTCCCGCTGATATTCTCCACTGCTATCCCCACGCTAACACTGCGCCCTTGCTAACACTGCAAGACAATTTGCTATCACTGCAAAATGCTTCTCCAAAACTTGTGTCTCCAAATGACCCAATGACCTCTTTTTATACTACTCTATTGGAAAAACAAACGATCGAAATTAAATCAAACCAACGGCTAAGATTAAGACAACTCGACAGCCAATAATAGAATTGGTTGCAAGGTGTCCAAAAGGGAATCACTAAAATTAGTAGATAATTATCCTTGAATAACCATTTACTAATTCTCGACAAGTGGACAAATAGCTGTCCAAACTACCCATAACTAATGCTGCTATACATAGATAAGGACGAACAGCTATCCAAGCTACCCATAAATACTACTGCTATTTTCGGGTCAGAAATAACAGCTGTCCAACTAACAATAATTAACACTCCCTCTTAGCGAGGAAGCTATTCTGCAGAACACCTAACTTATCTCTGAAGAAGATAAATTTTGCCTCCCCCAATGCCTTAGTCAGAATGTATGTTACTTGCTCGTCTGTAGGTATGTACTGTAGCTGAACAATTCTCCTTTGTACACAATCTCTGATGAAGTGATATCTAATATCTATATGTTTAGACCTATCATGAAACATTGGATTCTCAGACAACTTGATGCAACTCTGATTGTCACAATGTATCACAATAGTCTCAACCTTTTAACCAAACAAGGCTACTAACAACTTCCGAAGCCATATAGCTTCACATGTCACCATGCTAGCTGCTATGTATTCTGCTTTCGCTGAACTTAGAGCCACAGACTTCTACTTCCTGCTGAACCAATATACAACTCTTGATCTCAAGCTGAAACAACACCCTGAAGTGCTCCTTTTGTCTGTTGTACTTCCTGCCCAATCTGCGTCAGTATAGCCTATCAACCTGATACCTTCACCTCGAACATATCTGATCCCATACTCGATTGTACCACGCAAGTAACGTAGCACATGCTTAGCCGCTATCCAACGCATTCTCTTTGGTTCAACCATGAACTAACTAAGAGAGTTTACTGCAAATGCTATATCTAGTCTAGTGTTGACCAAATACATAAGTGAACCAATCAAGTGTCTATATAAAGTGGGATATACATCTTTCTCCTTAGTTGTATCTACCTTCCTCCAATTCGTGATCATGGGTGTAGACATGGCTTTGCAATCCTCCATCCCAAATTTCTTCACGATTTCAATACAATATTTCCCTTGACCAAGGAAAATCTCCCCATCTGTCTGCCACACTTCCATGCCTAGAAAGTAGTGCATAAGTCCTAAATCCTTCATCTCGAACTCTTCTACAAGGTTCCTCTTGCAATCCACTATGAGCCCTAGTGAACCTGTAAGAAATAGGTCGTCCACATAAAGAACAAGAATGAGAATCTCACCCCCAACCATCAAGTAGTAGAGGTTAGCATCTGCTTCACTCTTCACAAAGCCCATTTTCTGCAATTATGTATCAATGCGCTCATACCACGCTCTAGGAGCCTGCTTGAGTCTGTATAATGCTTTCTTCAATTTTCACACGTGGGTCTCTTTGTTGTGTGCTACAAAGCCTTTTGGTTGTTCTATGTATACCTCCTCCTTCAACTCACCATTAAGGAATGTTGTCTTGACATCCATTTGATGGATTTTCCATCCCATTTGTGCTGCAAGTGAGATTATAGCTCATATAGAAGTATACCTGGCAACTAGAGCAAATGTCTCCTCATAGTCTATTCCCTCCTTCTGAGAGAACCCCTTTGCCACGAACCTCGCATTGTATTTCTCGATGCTACTATCTGCACCGTGCTTTATCTTATAGATCCAACGTGATCCAACTACAGCCCTATTTGTTGCTTTAGGTACTACCTCCCACACATCATTCTGCATTATTGAAGAATATTCTTCAACCATAGCATCTCGCCATACCTGATGTTCTGCAACTTCCTAATAGCTAGAAGGCTCACTATCTACCAATTGACTAACTAATGCCACATAGTCATTGAACTTGATTGGTTGTCTTCACTGTCTAGTACTCTTCTTAGGAGCTCCCACAAACTCCTGAGTATCCCTTTGTGTATCTAGAACCACATGGTTCCCACTGCCAACTGTAGAGGATGAAATGTCAACCTTTAAGTCTTCTAGATGCATTTCCTGTTGCACCTGTTGCTCCATACTCTATGAATCTTCACTAACTGAGTCTACGCTTGTACTGGTAACTGTACTTGAGCTTTGTTGCTCTTGACTTGGTCTTGGAGCTTTTGTTGGTTGCTCACTCTGATCATCTGCTGGCAAATCTCTGGATCTCTTGAATGCCTTGTCCTCCATGAACTTGACATCTCGTCTGACAATAATTCTTTTAATCCCCAGAATGAAAATCCTGTATGCCTTTGAGGTCTCACTGTACCCAACAAAATACCCCCTCTCTATAGTTTGATCTAACTTTGTACATGTATCTCCAGGAATATGGCAATATGTCAAACTCTCGAATATCCTAAAGTGACTAACATCTGGCTTCTTCCCTGTGAAAGCCTCCTCTGGTGTCATCTTCCCTAGCACCTTGTGTGGAACTCTATTCTGAATGTGGACTGATGTATTACACGCCTCTGCCCATAAGTAACGGGGCATGTCCTGGTCATGTAGCATAGCTCTTGTTGCCTTCGATATAGAACGGTTCTTCCTCTTAGCAACTCCATTCTACTGTAGATTGTAAGGAACAGTCCATTCTCTCTTGATTCCTTCTCTGGTGTAGAACTCTTGGAAGGCATTTCCTTTGTACTCCCCTCCATTGTTTGACCGAAGAACCTTTATCTTCTTTCCTGTCGAGTTCTCCACAAGAGCCTTGAACTTTTGGAATCAACTGAAAACCTCATCCTTAGTCTTCAAGAAGTATATCTAGGTCTTTCTAGAGAAGTCATCAATAAAAGTAACATAGTACTCATATCCTCTGAGAGATTTCGTTGACATCGATCCACAAACATCTGAATGTACTAGATCAAAAACACCCTTAGATCTGGTGTCACTCCTTGGAAAAGATGTTTTCACAAACTTCCCCAACACACATCTCTTACATACATCGTCATGCTTTGTGCTTACCTCTAGAACACGTGTCACTGTCTCACGAAGCAATCTATGTGTTGCATGATGAATATGGCCCATCCTCCTATGCCATAGCTCTCCAAGATCTCTAGGACTACTGTTTCTCATAAGTGCCTTAGGAGTATCAAACTACAATCTATAAAGGCAACCACTCCTAACTCCAATAGTTATGGGTGATTTCCAATCCTTTTGCTTAATCAACACATTTGTCCCTCTAAAGAGTACATTATACCCCCTATCCTGAAGAATAGATACATAAATCAAATTCATACCTAAGCCTACCACATATAACACATCATGAAGTGGGATTATCTTTCCATTCTCCCTCTGAAACTAAACAATCCCTTTCCCAACAGGGTTGAGTTTGGACAAGTTTCCCATAGAAATTCGGATGTTGGTGTCCTCTTCCTTGTAACTGGAGAAGTACTCTCTAACTCCTGTCATATGAAATGACGCCCCACTATCTATATACCAAACACACTGTGAGGTTGAGCTAACCATACAAGCTATGAGTGCAAATTCATCTTCCATTCTATTGGAAAGTTCTTCTGCACTTGCTGAAGCTACCAACTGCTTCTTACCCTTCTTCCTCTCTGAGAAATCACTAACATAATGGCCAAACTCGTGACATCCAAAGCACTTGACCTTAGAAAGGTCCTTCTTCTTCTTCTCACTTTGTGATTTTGATCCTTTGCTAGATCCCTTCTTTGCTTTCCCTTTACCCGCTAGGGCAATGTTCTCTTGTTCCACCTCATTTTTCTGACTCTTGTTGGCCCCATTGACAAGACTTAGTCTAAACTCCTCCTGAGTGAAATCAATCCATAGTCGATCTCAACTCGGTAAAGTATCTTGTCCACTAACAACTTGAACAAAGACACTCTATTGTTTAGTAAACCCATTTAGGGCTATTCTCACTAGTTCATCATCACTAGGGCTATCTCCAATAGCTACTAACTCATCCTTGACAAGTCTGAGCCTGGTGAGGTAACTTGTGACATCTTCTCCCTGATTCATCTGAGTATTCTTTAGCTTCTCTCTAAGAATCAACTTCTTGTTGGTGGTAGCATTCTGGTATAGATTTAGAATGGCATCCCACATCTTCACTGTATCTAGCTCCGAGATATGTGGAACAATATGATCCTTGACACCATCAAGGATTATCCTCCTCGCCTTGGCATCATCCTTCCTATATGCTGCAAGTTGTGTTGCATCTGTTGGTACAAGTACAACACTGGTAGCATAATCCTTGATACCATTCTCTTCCAAAATTAAAGAAATTCTGGCCTTCCAGACACCAAAATTTGAGGCACCATCCAATCTATCCTAATCTCTCAGACTAGCTGAAGCCATCTCAAGGGTTTAAAGCAATAATAAATCTAAAAAGATCAAAATTTCTTTCCTAGGGAAAAAATCTTCTACCCTTAACAACGCTCTGATACCATGTGAAAAATCAACTATTGCAGTCACTATTTATTAACCTCCTATCATAAACGATTATTAAACTGCTGAAAATAAATTCTCAGCTAATATCGAAAAATAACACAACTGCAACTTCACTTATAAAATACGAAAAGAAATGTGCGACACAATGAACACAATATTTTCGAAAAAATTGTCCTTAATAAAACCCCTAAGGGAAAACCAGTTCTACAGATGAGGAATTATATTAAACTTTAGCAAATCAGGAGATACAAAATTCCTTGCCTCTCACTGGAAGAACTCCGACAACCTCCTAATTTCTCCCGCTAATATTCCCCACTGTTATCCCCACACTAACACTGCAAGACAATTTTCTATCACTGCAAAATGCTTCTCCAAAACTTGTGTCTCCAAATGACCCAATGACCCCTTTTTATACTACCCTATTGGAAAAATCAATGACCGAGATTAAATCAAACCAACGGTTGAGATTAAGACAACTTGACAGCCAATAATAGAATTGGTTGCAAGGTGTCCAAAAGGGAATCACTAAAATAAGTAGATAATTATCCTTGCAATAACCATTTACTAATTCTTGGCAAGTGGACAAACAGCTATCCAAACTACCCATAACTAATGTTGCTATACATAGATAAGGACGAACAACTATCCAAGCTACCCATAAATACTATTGCTATTTCTGGGTTAGAAATAACAGCTATCCAACTAACAATAATTAACATCTTGGAAAGAGGCATTTCTTGACATTGTCTTCTTTTTTTGTAATTGGGAGTGAAAGTGGGTGGTCTCTAGTGTTGGAGCGACAGAGTTTAAAGAGCTTCAAATCGCAATACTTGTCAATGTTACAAATTATGACAGGGTGAATGTTCACGATATAGTGAAAGCATGAGGGAGAATGTTGTCGAGAGATGGGGAGAGAATCACCGACTTACAATCTCTCACCAATGCTCTCCAAGATGAAGAGGTATTTATTTTGCCTATAACTTCATAGAATCAGTTAGGGGAAATATTATGAAGATCAATTAGTGCTCTACATTTGATTTACTTTTGAGTTGCACACATTTTTGCAGAGCATAAAGAAAATAAAGGGGATCACTCTTAATGAATCATTCAAGCTGGATGTTGATCATCTAAATATGATGAAGAGATCTTTAAAAGTTTTGAGCTTGACAAGAAACACAAGAATAATAAATGGAGAATGTAGAGGAGCCTTTGAAAATCTAAGGCTACTTAGCATGGAGAATCATAAAAATTACTCATGGATGGATGTAAGTAAACATCCAAGATTATCAGCAATCATTTTGAGAAATGAAGAAGCTTCCTACTTCCCTCAAGATTCCAACGTCCCTGAGGAAAGATCTACAACTTCTACCTGATTTATAATATTATATCTGGAAAAATAAATTAATTTTTAAATTTTTTTTTCAAGACATTATTAACTCAAAAAAATGAAATTGTTTTGCAGTTTGCGGCCATCTCGTCTTCATTGAGATATGTATATATAGAAGGTTTTAGATTAACTAATTTTTTCACTACACTTTACCAAGTTCAGTTTTTGAACTGTGAGAAATACATTAAAAGTTAATTTAATACTCACAACCCTAAACCTAAAATTTTACTCGGCACTTAAAAGTTGCTCGGCACATGAAGGTGTCGAGTGCCAATTTTACTTGGCACTTGAAGGTGACGAGTGATAGATTGCTCGACACTTGATGGTGCCAAGTGACAGGCAAGAGGTGTTGAGTTAGCTCGGCACTCAAAGAAATAATACTCGGCAACAATGGATGCTGAGTAAGCTCGGCTCCAAAGAAAATGCTCAGCAACAATAGATGCTGAGTGAGCTTGGCTCCAACTGAGAAAGAGGATGTCGAGTGTTCTGTTCAACTGAAAAATTATACCTTAAGAAATTATTCCAATGTGAATACTTTCACCATTAAAAACAGAGAACCAAAGCTTTAAGATTTTAAAAAAATTACTCAAATGCAACATACAAGGGAAGAGCAATGGATTCAAGTATGCCTGCTTGCCTTCTATTCAATCTTTGATTTAAACTATTACAAAATCTGGGAGCATTCAGCTTCAACCAGAAAACCCTAAAACAACCCTAAACTAGTAAAACTTCAAACTTCAATAAACTTTAAACCTGCAACTCTAATGGCTGCATACAATGGTGCCTGGAGAAATCACTGCTTCAACAGGACAAATCCAAACAACAACTTCTAGAGAGAACAGGGAAACATGTGCAACTGGAGGCACAAACTGAACTTCCTTTCCTCTGCACTCTGACGACTGAATTTGCTGATCACTTCTCTCTTCTTCCTTCTCTGCAACTTCTGATTTGCTTAATCTGCTTGAACTCTCTCTGGTCGAATGAAACTGATCATTCCTTTTGTCTTTTCCCCCTCATTTCTGAATTCAAAAATTTTCACTTACCATGCAATAAATTCATTTGATCATTGTGCAAGCTGTCAAGGAGGTAGGTGAGCGTTTGGCTCTAGGGGCAAACGTCAACGCCCGAGCCAAACAAACAAGGATCAGTGCTGATCTAAATCAACTACACCAAGAAACTCTCTTAGATGTACAAAAGGTCCAATGCCTAAAGGCTTAGTAAAGATGTCTGCTAGCAGCTACTCAGACTTGCAAAAATCCATCTTGATATCCTCATTCTCCACCAGCTCTCTGATGAAGTGATATCTGATCTCTTTGTGTTTGCTTCTCCCATGGAAGACTGGATTATTAGACAATGCAATTGATGAGATGTTGTCACAATAAATTGTGGTTCCAACCTCTTGCCTTTCATTCAAATATGTCAAGATCCTCCTTAGCCAAATTGCTTGACATGATGTTGCATGTGTTGCTATGTATTCAGCCTCTACTATAGATTGAGCAACAATAGGTTACTTCTTGAATGCCCATGAAATTGCACTTGATCCCATATGAAACATGTATCTGAAAGTGCTCTTCCTAGCATCTAAACTTCTAGCCCAATCACTATTAGTGTAACCAACCAACTTGAAACCTTCATTTGCAGTATATAAAATCTCAAATCCCTTAGTACCTTTCACATACCTTAGGATCCTCTTTCCCGCTTGCCAATGGGAATCTTTTGATGTTTCCATAAATCTAGAAATTAGACTTACTGCATGCATTAGGTCTGGCCAAGTTGCAGTCAAATACATTAGACTTCCAACCATACTCTTATATAATGTTGGATCCACTCTCTTGCTAGAGTCTTCCTTGCTCAACTTCAGACCTACTGTTGTTGGTGTGGGGGCTACCTTACTGTTCTGCATTTTAAATCTCTCCAAGATCCTCCCTACATATTTTTTTTGAGAGATGAAAATGCCATTATGCATTTGTTTTACTTCTATGCCTAGAAAATATTTCAAGAGACCTAGGTCTATCATTTCAAATTCACTTTTCATGGCCTCTTTAAACTCACCAATTACAGCCTTGTCATTACTAACAAAAATCAAGTCATCTACATACACGACAACAATTAATACATTACCATATGATGTCTTGATGTAAAGAGTGGGCTCACCATTGCTTTTCCTAAAGCCATTGCTCATCAAATATGAGTCAATCCTACTGTACCATGCCCTTGGAGCTTGCTTGAGCCCATAAAGAGCTCTCTTCAATCTATATACTTTGTTCTCTTCACCTACAACTTCATAACCAGGTGGCTGCTCCACATATACTTCTTATTTCAATACACCATTTAGGAAGGCGGATTTCACATCCATTTGAAATACCTTCCACTTGTGCTGAGCTGCAATTGCTATGATAGCACGCACAGTTTCCATTCTTGCAATAGGGGCATATGTCTCATCATAGTCTCTTCCATACTGTTGTTTGTAGCCCTTGACTACCAGCCTTGCCTTATGTCTATCAATCTTGCCTTCAGCATTGCATTTGGTCTTATAGACCCATTTCACTCTAATCACTTGCTTCTTGGGAGGCAATTCAGTTAGCTCCCATGTCTCATTCCTTTCTATAGCATCTATCTCCTCATCCATGGCCTTACACCATTTTTTCTTCTTAATAGCTTCTTCAAAATATATTGGATCATTATGAAAAAATAATGCAAAATTAACACTCTCATCATAATCTTCATACCTTTCATCTTGGTATATCTCCCTAAGACTCTTGGTCTTGCTTGGTAATAGGGAGGAGAGTGTGGGATCAGAATCTTCACTACTGCTACTTGGAACCAACACTCGGTCATGCCTAGAGGAGCTCGGTAATGAATGAGGCTGCTTGCCTTTTCTTCTATCTGCTCCTTCTTCTTGTTGTTCATCAACATCCTCTTCACTCATAATTGGCACTTTACTTGAAGTGCTCGGTGACTCATCAATTTGTCCATACCAAGACTGATTTTCAAAAAGTTTCACATCTCTTGAAAGCATCATCTTGTTGTTCAATGGGTCATACAATCTGTATGCCTTTGATTCTGGGCTATACCTTGTGAAAATGCATTTCACACCTTTGTCATCAAATTTTGGCCTTTGCTCTTTAGGCACATGTGCATATGCAACACATCCAAACACCCTTAAGTGTTCAACTGTCCATCTTCCTCGTGACCATGCTTCTATTGGAATTCTATCATGGATTGCTTTTGTAGGACACCTATTAATTAGGTAAACTGTTAATGCCACAGCCTCTCCCCAAAATTCAGTTGGGAGACTTTTCTCTTTCATCATGCTCCTTGCCATTTCAACAATGGTCTTGTTCTTTCTTTCAACCACTCCATTTTGCTATGGTGTATAGCTCGCTATGAGCTCTTTCTTTATGCCATGTTTCTTGCAAAAATTTACAAAAAAATTGGAGGTATACTACCCTCCTCTATTTGATCTGAGGACCTTGATATAGTGTCCACGTTCTCTTTTAGCCTGGGCTTTAAATTCTACGAATTTATCAAATACTTCAAATTTATTCTTTAAAAAATAAACCCATGTCCTACGACTGAAATCATCAATGAATGTCATGAAATAAGTACTCCCCCCAATGGAAATAACTTGCATAGGACTGACTAGGTCAATATGCACTAACTCTAATGGATATCTAGCCCTCTTAGAATTTTTAGAATTAAAGGGAAGCCTATGTTGCTTACCCAAAATACAAGCATCACACTTGTCACAAGAATTTCTTACACATTGCAAACCATCTACCATTCTTTTATTTGATAACAAATTTAAACCAGCATAGCCAAGATGACCATACCTGAGATGCCATAGCTGTGAGGAGTCTTCAATCACACTCCTTAGAGCTGATTGTGTGGGAGGTGTAGCACCAACTTGAGATGAGAAACATGACTAAATTCTCAAGGGAAACATTCTGTTCTTTGTCATTTGAACTGCTGCAAGTAAGTTTTTGCTTCCATCTTTTTCTTGAATGACACACATGTCATTCTCCATCAGCACTTTGTATCCATTTTGAATGAGCTGACCAATGCTCATCAAATTGTGCTTCATACCAGAGGCAAAATACACATTTTGTATTTCCTTCTTTTCACCTTTCTTGGTGCAGACCATAATAGATCCTTTGCCCACAACTGGTAGGGTTCCATTATTACCCATCTTAATCTCAGATTTGAAACTCTTGTCAATGAATGAAAACAAAGTTTCATTACCACTCATGTGGTTGCTACATCCACTGTCGAGGTACCAAACCTCAAGGCTTCCTTCTTCACCAACATTACACATGATGAAGGCAGTAGCATTATTTCCACTTCCCATATTCACATCAGCCACATTTGCTTGTCCTGACTGATCATTTTTCTTTTTCTAGCATTCATTTGCATAATGCCCATATTTATAATAGTAGTAGCATTCTACATACTCTTATTTGAGTTGTAATTTTTCTTACCTCCTCTTGAGGTATTTTGAGAGCTTCTTGCTCCATCTGCTCTTCCTGAGCTTTCTGCTGCAGCATTTCTTTGTCCTCCATTACCTCAGCCTCTACCTCTGGAGTTTCTACCTGAGCCATTTTTTCATCTCCCCCTTCCTCTTGGATTTGTCTAAACTTTGAGGCCCCACATCCATAGTGAGTTAGGGCATTTTTTTTTCTTAGGATACTTGACATGGTAGGAGATGTAGGAAAGATATGGCAACAGCCACCATCCTTTAATGGGAAAAATTATGATACATGGGCAAAGAAGATGAAGACCATAATAGTTGCAAATGATTTGTGGGAGTTTGTAGTTAATGGATTCAATGATGTGACAGACCCAACTCAGTATGTTGCTCTCACAAATGTACAGAAGACTCATTTGAAAGAGTCAAGGAGGAAGGATGCTAAGGCATTAAGTCTTATTGAAGTAGCAATGACAGAGACAATATTCCCAAAGATTGCAACAGCAATAATAGAGACAGTATTCTCAAAGATTGCAGCAGCAAATTATGCAAAAGAAGCATTGGATATCCTTGAGACAAACTTCAAGGGGACTGATAAAGTCCACATAGTAAAGCTACAGAATATAAGGAGGGAGTTTGAGAATCTTCAAATGAAGGAAAATGAATCAGTTGCAGATTTCAATTTAAGGACCTCCAATGTGATTAATCAACTAAAATCAAATGGAGAAGACTATCAAGAGCAAATGATAGTGGAAAAGATATTGAGGAGTTTACCTCATAAGTATGACAATTTGGTCATGACCATAGAAGAGGCAAATGACCTCACTATTTTGACAATGGATGAGTTAATGGGTACACTTCAAACCCATGAGCATAGGATCAATAGATCTGCTTCTTCATCTATTAGAGTAATATATTAAAATTTAATTTAATACTCACAACCCTAAACCTAAAATTTTACTCGGCACTTAAAAGTTGCTCAACACATGAAGGTGTCGAGTGCCAGTTTTACTCCGCACTTGAAGATGCTGAGTGACAGATTGCTTGGCACTTGATGGTGCCAAGTGACAGGCAACAGGTGTCGAGTTAGCTCGGCACTCAAAGAAATAATACTCGGCAACAATGGATGCCGAGTAAGCTCGGCTCCAAAGGAAATGCTTAGCGATAATAGATGCCGAGTGAGCTCAACTCCAACTGAGAAAGAGGATGTCAAATGTTCTGTTCAATTAAAAAATTATAACTTAAAAAAATTCAAGGTGAATGCTTTCACCATTAAAACCAGAGAGCCAAAGCTTTAAGCTTTCAAACAAATTACTCAAATGCAACATACAAGGGAAGAGCAATGGATTCAAGTATTCCTACTTGCCTTCTATTCAATCTTTGATTTAAACTATTACAAAATTTGGGAGCATTCGGCTTCAACCAGAAAACCCTAAAACAACCCTAAACTGGTAAAACTTCAAACTTCAATAAACTTTAAACCTACAACTCTAATGGTTGCATATAATGGTGCCTGGAGAAATCACTGCTTCAATAGGACAAATCCAAACAACAACTTACAGAGAGAATAGGGGAAACACATGCAACTGCAGGCACAAACTGAACTTCCTTTCCTCTGCACTCTGACGACTAGATCTGTTGATCACTTCTCTCTTCTTCTTTCTCTACAACTTTCGATCTACTTAATCTACTTGAACTCTCTCTGGTCCAATGAAATTGATCATTCCTTTTGTCTTATTTTTCCCCCTCATTTTTGAATTCAAAAATTTTCACCTACCATGCAATAAATTCATTTGATCATTCTACAAGTCGTCAGGGAGGTAGGTGAGCATTTGGCTCTAGGGGCAAATGTCAACACTGCATTAAATATTCCAACATGAACTGTCTAACATTATGAGACTATAGTGAGTTTAATAGCCTTCCTGAAAGCATTAGTAACCTATTTATTTTGAAACATTTGGATTTAAGGTCTTGTTCCAGCTTGTGGAGCCTTCCAAACAGTTTTGGTAGTTTGTCTTCTTTAAAACATTTGGATTTGAGGTCTTGTTCCAGCTTAGGGAGCCTTCCAAATAGTTTTGGTAGTTTGTCTTCTTTAGAACATTTGGATTTAAGGTCTTGTTCCAGCTTGGGGAGCCTTCCAAACAGTTTTGGTAGTTTGTCTTCTTTTGAACATTTGAATTTAAGGTCTTGTTCCAACTTGGAGAGCCTTCCAAATAGTTTTGGTAGTTTGTCTTCTTTAGAACATTCAGATTTAAGCTCTTGTTTCAGCTTGGGGAGCCTTCCAAATAGTTTTGGTAGTTTGTCTTGTTTACAATATTTGAATTTAATCTTTTGTTCTAGCTTGAGGAGCCTTCCAAATAGTTTTGGTAGTTTGTCTTCTTTAGAACATTTGGATTTAAGCTTTTGTTCCTACTTGGGGAGCCTTCCAAACAGTTTTGGTAGTTTGTCTTCTTTAGAACATTTGGATTTAAGCTCTTGTTCCAGCTTGGGGAGCCTTCCAAATAGTTTTGGTAGTTTGTCCTCTTTAGAAAATTTGGATTTAAGCTCTTGTTCTAGCTTGGGGAGCCTTCCAAATAGTTTTGGTAGTTTGTCTTGTTTACAATATTTGAGTTTAATCTTTTGTTCTAGCTTGGGGACCCTTCCAAACAGTTTTGGTAGTTTGTCTTCTTTAGAACATTTGGATTTAAGTTGTTGTTCTAGCTTGGCGAGCCTTTCAAATAGTTTTGGTAATTTGTCTTCTTTGGAACATTTGGATTTAAGCTCTTGTTCCAGCTTGGGGAGCCTTCCAAAGAGTTTTGGTAGTTTATATAAATTGGTGAAACTATATTTAGTCGAATGTACACAACTATCTTTGTTGCCTGAAAGTTTTGGAAATCTTGCTTCCTTGAAATGTTTGGAGTTGCAAATGTGTGAGAAGCTCATGAATCTACCTCAAAATTTTGGTCAGCTAAAGTATTTAGAATATGTGAGCATGCATGGATGCAATGCATTACACAGCCTCTCTGGTGATTTTGAATGTTTGAGTTCACTTACTGCCGTGAAGGCTTCAGAATGTTCCCAATTAGAGTTTAATACAATTGATACGTTAGCCAAGATGAAGGGATTGATCGTGGTGGATATAGACAAAAGCCCCAAGTTGAAAGAGCAATGGGAGCAAGTGAAGGAGCATTACTCCTTAGCAATAGTGGAGTGCGGAAGATAGGTAATTTGTCTTGTGCTTAACTAAGGAATTTATTTCAAATGTTATGCTCATCATGTTCTTAATTTGAGCGTTGTCACAACCCACTCTCCCCTTACCCAAATAAATTGGCTCTCATTGCCACGTGGATCTGGGATACCAGTTCTAGAAACCATTTTCTTTTAGATAAATGAAAAATAACTTACCTCATCTCACCTTAACCGTTTTTTTTATTATGAATTAGAAATTTTGTAACTGCCTACTTATCATTGCGTATGGGACTCTTCTTGAGGAGCATCAAGGAAAAACCTAGGGGGGAATCCTTCCAGTCTTCTTTTTAATAAATGTGTTCTTGACCTGCTATATGAAGGGGGGCTACAGTTAGTGTTGAAGCGACATAAAACTATCTGTGTTAAAGAGTCTATCCCGTTGTGGTTGATGTTATTACAAAAGCTTATAAGATGTGTAATCCTAGGTGTGTCGACATTGAGGCTATGGTGGACAGATGTAACAGAGACGAGAATCCAAAATCTTTACGACTTTATTCCATGTGGGGTCACCTCATTTAAAATGAGCGAAAGAATGGTCATGTACAACAGAAAGTAGGAGAACTGTAATGGCATGGAAGGAATTGTGCAAAAATTGAAGAGTATTGGACCCATTTTGCTGTTCTCTTTGATTCATTTCTTTATCTTTATAGATTGTCTCTACAGAAGGATTATTCCCAAACCTTTAGGTTTTATGATCTGAAATTAGAAAGAACAAGGTATCAATGGAGAAATATGATTGTGCATTTGGAAGGCAGTGCATGGGATGGGTGAAGAAACATCTGAGGGAGTGTGTTGTGGATTAAGAGACTACTTATCTGTTGGTTTTGGGCTCATCAGTATGTTCAGCTTCGCAGTTGGAGAAGTTGGTTGTTGGATGTTACCGAGATCACCATGGATGCAGAGGAGAGGCTTGGAAGGACAAGAGGGACACATGGAAGACAAGACACCAAACAAGCTTCAATTCACAGGTTTCTTTATTTGATTTAATCCAAATGATTGATACTTTTTAAGCTCTGTGAAGTTCATTTTGGTCTACAACTGCTAGATAAACCATCCATCTATGTGCATGCTTGTCTGAAAATCTTGGATTATCAGGATAAAGTCAGTAGAATGGACCCCTTATGGTTGTTTTAAATGAGGGAAACATCTTTTAAAAGTACTATTCTCTATTAAGGGCATAGATTCAAATTTTGTGTCAGTCACTTAAAAGATTTAACTTTTTATACTCAGTAGACTTTAACTACGGAAAGACATGTCTTGATAATACTTCAATAGAAAACTGGGTGGGTAGCATTCTATCAGTTTATCTTCTTGGATTTGCTAAGAGTTGTGAAGATTGGGAGTTATAGATCAGAATTAACCATCCTCCTTATTTTGCTAGACTTTACCCCATGTTGGTCAACAGGGTTCCTTCTAATTATTTCAAACATATTTTGCATTCGAGCAGGACTGTACAATGCATTTAGGTATGCATTGTGTTCAGTGAGGCTCCTTGTGATGGTGATATATTAATAGGCCATTGTAGATTTTATAAGATGTAACTGCGAGATTTAACATTTACCTAAACCACAATGTGTTTGTAGAGCTGCTTTGGGATTCGAGGCTCATAACTATTCATCAAAGGTTATGGAAATATCCTTACAACATAAAGTAAACAGCTAAGTTGTGTCCTGTATTAATAATACTTTTAATTTTTAGAATTAAATTCATTACTAGATCACAGAAATCAAACCACTATTGATCTTGTTACACTCAAGATGGAGGAAAAGAGGGGTATATTCGTGTAAAATGGAGTACACTTTTTCCAGGATATAAAATGTGTTTTAAATTTTGATGACTACTCAAAGATTGAACACCATGCGTAATGGCTTAGATTGAATGTAAGCATCAAGGGTATGCATTTCTTAGCATTGTTGTTGTACTTGTATACCTATATGTTGATAGTGCATAGTGGAAAGTAATGGTGTCATGCTTGTTGTGTCTTCATGTTTTATGAGAGGAAATTTAAGGTAGGATAACATACTATGGTTACTAATTGATCTATAAAGGTTTTCATTGATAGCTATGTGATTGGCTTAACCTATGTGTATGTATAACATGCATCAAAAGAGAATTGGTGGTAATACATGGAAGTTGGATTAAAATTCTTGCTAGAGATGCACTAAAATACTGTAATTGATTGATCCATGATTAAAGAACTTCATGGTTTTATCCTTGTATGTGGATGGAAGTATGGTACTCAATGATGGATAAACCTTGTTATGTTCTACTTATTATAAATAATGGTACTGAAGTGACAACTAAGAAAATGTTGTTTGGTTATCTCGTTGACCGATTAATGTTCTTGACACTATTTGTGTAGCACAATTCCATTACTTCTCTTGGTTTTACTTGATTAGAGTATCTCGTTGCCGGGCTGGGTATCTTTCATGTTAGGAAAGATTCCGGGGAAGTTTAACAGCTTCATGGTAGAGTGGTAAAGCACTCCTACAATATTCTCGCCCTTGTGTTCTTAGACAGGTTCTGGAGCTCTTTTCAACTTGGTCGCCATGGTTATACTTCTTGGTATCTGGTATCTGATATTAGTAATCTAGTAACGAATTTACAGTTTCTTTTAAATTTGAGCATATATGTAAAGTTAATGATAGTTAACCGACTAATGTTGACTAGTCAATATTCAAAAAACTTTGACTCTCGTTGATTTTTCCGCATATTACGGAGATTGCTGATGTGGCATTTGTTTTGCAGTGGCAGTCGTTACAAGCGTCTTTCTTACATTGCAGGGATTGAATGATGAAACTGTGGGTGTTGGTAAAGGACAGGGATGTCACATCATCAGCATCATCAAATAGCAGGTGTTGGGAAGTGGTGAAGAAGAAGTGGATGGAGGTGGTTGCTTCGGAGGGTGGGCAGATGATATTTGTGGATGTGGGAGGGTCGTGGGAGGAAAGAGAGAGGCGTATTGAGGAAGCTCTGCCACATTTGCCCAGCGGCACAGTTGCCTGGATGCCACCTGACAACAGGGCGAGGCTACTCTTCACCTATTCCGTGCAGCATTTTTACAGGATACATATTGTTGTGTTAAACGAGGACGATTTGGGGGTTGGGAATTGCATTGTGAGCACATCAGTGTGGGCAGATGAAGAGGGGAGGAGGAGACTTGCTCTCGATCACCTCCAATTCATACTGCCCGACTTTCTGAGCACGAAGACTTGCTCTCGATCACCTCCAATTAAGTTTCTGCAAACCACCTATTACTATCTCTTCCTCTTGCTGAATCTGAGCACGAAGATATTGCTGACCAATCGTTGTCCCCTGTTTTGGAAGCAATTAAGTTTCTGCAAACCGACATTTACTAGTCTTACATAGTATTCATTATTGGCATTGCGTCCTCAACTTTCTGGCAGGCGGCCATGAGGAGTGCACCAAAATACAATCATTTCGAAGCAATTCAAGGCAAACAGTCGTGTCAAATTATCTAGGTACCTACCGGATGCTGTCCTACCGAATATTGCATGAGATCAAATTATCTCCCTTGTTTTCACACTGAAGAACCCCCAAATGGAATAAAATTGAGCATTTCTGAACTTGAATTCTTTAATTTTATAAATTTATATATTTGTAAAAATGACCAATCTTGATAACAATTCCTGAAGTGATACAAATTTTTAAAATAGATCTCGAGTTCAGATTACAGGTGGAGGATCAACTTGTCTAAATCAGAACTTAAAGATATTTGATCTGTTAGAATACTTTTTTTAATAACATTAGTCAAAATTAAATTATTATTATTATTATCTAACATTTTATAATTACATTAATTAGAGTTAGATATTTTTTAATAGAAAATCTATATCTGTAATTTCCATTTTAATCATATTTCTTTCTCATTTGTTATATTTATTTGTGATATTTTTGAAACTTTGAAATCTAAAATGTTTTTTTATTTAATCTTTTAGAATGAAATATGTATGGTGTTCATATGAAAATGTATTATTTTCCTTAATATGAATGAATTTTTAACTTCTATGTTTTTGAGTGAATTTAAATTTTTTAATTTTTTTCTCTATTTAAGATTTTATTGTTTTTCTAAATTGAAATAAAAAAACTAATTTTATTTATTTCTTATATAGATATGGTACATATAATTTTATTTATCTCCAAGTGTTATATAAAAATATCTATTAACTTTGAGGAGGTACAAGGAGATCTCTATTTTGTAGGTACAGTGACAAATATTAGATATTGTGATTATATAATTTGAAATGTCGGTGTAAAAATAAGGTAATTAAATGAAGAATTGATTTCTAATAGTATATATTGAAAGATGGTTAGTATAACTAAATTTTGATAAAGTAATTAATTAATAAAGTTCAGACTATAATAAAATAATGAAATTACAATAGATTTTAAAAATTTGAACAAAATGGTCGATATTATAACAAATTTTAAAATAAGATTAAAATTTATAAATTTAGGAAAATATTAAATTAATGAAGGTAAACATATAAAAAAAATTAATTAGAAGAATGTTACGAGAAAGTGCTCTATACAAATAAAATCAATCTTAAAAAATCATTTTAAACATATGCATATAGTAAAATATCAAAAGGGATGTGTGTGTGTGTGTGTGTGTGTGTGTGTGTGTGTGTGTGAGAGAGAGAGAGAGAGAGATAAGGTAGTAATAATAAGAGGGCCTGTCATGATAGAGGGGTTGTGAAGGCATGAGAGACACAAGGTAGCCATGAGAGTGAGATAGGAGGAAATATGTTTAGAGACATGTGTAAGAGATATTGTGAGAGATAAAGATACATGAGTGAAAGATATGGGGTAGATATAGAGGGTAAATAGGGGGAATGGATTGTGAGAGGAGGGAGAGGAGAGACTTAAAGAGATTAAGGAGGCAAGGAGGGGTGGAGATGATATAGATATAAATGGTAATAAAGGAGAGGATATGGTAAGCATAGTTGGAAATAGGAGAAAGGGAGCAACATGGGAAGGTATGAGGTAGAAAGAGACAACTTCGTAGGGGAGAGAGATGAGGTAGAGAGAAAGAGAATAATTAGGGCTTCGAATGGATGGAAATGGTGAGAGAGAGAGAGAGAGAGAGAGAGGACATATGTGTGAGAGTTTATGAACAAAAGTTGCATATGATTTTCTATGTACTTGATAGGAGTATCTAAAAGGAATTAGAATTCCTAAAATTGTATGGTTTCTTTTAGTTCAACATCTTTACTTTAAAAATTAAACAACTTTGATATATGGAATCAAACCAAGTTCAATTGATATCAATTTTAAAAACATTCATTTTAAATAAACACAAAAATAGTTTATTATACATTTTACAGTGTCAAATATTAGATATTGTGATTATGTAATCTGAAATGTTGGTGTAAAAATAAGGTAATTAAATGAAGAACCGATTTCTAATAGTATAAACTTAAATATGGTTAGTATAACTAAAGTTTGATAAAGTAATTAAATAATAAATTTTAGACTATAATAAAATAATTAAATTACAATAGATTTTAAAAATTTGAACAAAATGGTTGATATCATAACAATTTTTAAAATAAAATAAAAATTTAAAAATTTGGGAAAATATTAAATTAACGAAGGTAAATGTATAAAATTAAAATTAAAACAATGTTAAGAGAAAGTGTTCTATACAAATAAAATCAATCTTATAAATTCATTTTAAACATATGCATATAGTCAAATTTCAAAAGGTCTCTGTGTGTGTGTGTGTGTGTGTGTGTGTGTGTGTGTGTGTGTGTGTGTGTGTGTGTGTGTGTGTGTGAGAGAGAGAGAGAGAGAGAGAGAGATGAAACAAAGCGAGTAGGTAGTAATAATAAAAGGGCTCATGAGAGAGGGGGTACAAAGGCATGAGAGACACAAGGTAGACATGAGAGTGAGATAGGGGGAAACATTGTGAGAGACATGTGCAAGAGATATTGTGAGAGATAAAGATACATGAGCGAAAGATATGGGGTAGATATAGAGGGTAAATAGGGGGAATAGATTGTGAGAGGAGGGAGAGGAGAGACTTAAAGAGATTAAGGAGGCAAGGAAGGAGGGAGATGATATAGAGATAAATGGTAATAAAGGAGAGGATATGTTGAGCAGAGGTGGAAATAGGAGAAGGGAGGAACATGGGAAGGTATGAGGTAGAAAGAGATAACTTCGTAGGGGAGAGATATGAGGAAGAGAGAAAGAGAGTAATTATGGCATCAAATGGATGGAAATGGTGTGTGTGTGTGTGTGTGTGTGTGTGTGTGTGTGTGTGTGTGTGTGTGTGTGTGTGAGAGAGAGAGAGAGAGGTGCTAATGAGAGAGATGGGCTATAGGGGATGGATGATAATTATGGTGTGTGTGTGTGTGTGTGTGTGTGTGTGTGTGTGTGTGTGTGTGTGTGTGAGAGAGAGAGAGAGAGAGAGAGAGGACATATGTGTGAGAGTGAGAAAAGAGGATATAGGGTAGGAGACATGAGGTCGACATAAAGAGAGAGAAATTGTGAGAGGTAAAGAGCCATGTGAGTCAGAGAGGGTGAGAGACATGTGGTAGATATAGATGGTGAAAAGGTTAGAGGATGACATTGTGAGAGGAGCGAAGGGAGAGAGTTAAAGAGTGCAATTAGAGAGAGAGAGAGAGAGAGAGAGAGAGAGAGAGAGAGAGAGAGAGAGAGAGAGAGAGAGAGAGAGAGAGAGGACATATGTGTGAGAGTGAGAAAAGAGGATATAGGGTAGGAGACATGAGGTCAACATAAAGAAAGAGAAATTGTGAGAGGTAAAGAGCCATGTGAGTCAGAGAGGGTGAGAGACATGCGGTAGATATAGATGGTGAAAAGGTTAGAGGATGACATTGTGAGAGGAGCGAAGGGAGAGAGTTAAAGAGTGCAATTAGAGAGAGAGAGAGAGAGAGAGAGAGAGAGAGAGAGAGAGAGAGAGAGAGAGAGAGAGAGAGAGAGAGAGAGAGGGTGAAAGACATGATGTGGAGATAAATAGTAATTAGGGGATAAAATGTTAAGAGGCTATGGGAAAAAAGAGAAAGATAAGAGAGGGGAAGAGATGAGGTAGAAAGAGACAACATGGTGGGAGAGAGAGATGAGATGGAGAGAAAGAGAGTAATTAGGGAATCACATGGATTTATTTGGGTATGGGGGAAGGGAGGGAGGAAGAGAGAGAGTGAGGGGGGAGAGAGAGAGAGAGAGAGAGAGAGAGAGAGAGAGAGAGAGAGAGAGAGAGAGAGAGAAGGTAACAATTGGTCAGAGGAGAGAGATGATAGAGTGGAAGATAGTAATTAGTGATAAGGGGGATGAGATAAAGAGAGAGAGGAGAAAGAGGGTTTGAGACACAGGCTTTATATATGGTAATTAGGGAGAGGATATAGTGAGAGCGAGATGGATATGAGAGAAAGGGAGAAGGAGAGAGATGAGGTAGAAAGAAAGAAAGTGAAAGAAAAAGATGCATGAGACAGGGAGAGTAGGCAATAACAACTCAAGGGGACATGAGAGTGAGTGAGAGAGAGAGAGATGGGATATACCATATAAGACATGAGGTCAACATAGAGAGAGATTGTGAGAGATAATGACACATGTAAGCAAGAGATGTTGTGAGATGTGAGGTAGATATAGATGGTAAATAGGGAGGCAAGATTGTGTGTGTGTGTGTGTGTGTGTGTGTGTGTGTGTGCGTGTGTGTGTGTGTGTGTGTGTGTGTGTGTGTGTGTGTGTGAGAGAGAGAGAGAGAGAGAGAGAGAGAGAGAGAGAGAGAGAGAGAGAGTTTATAATAGAGTAACTAGTTCATGTGAGATATATGAGGGAGAAAGAGAGAAAGAAGAGGGCCTAGAGGGTGAGCCACGAGCTAGGGCTATATGGTAATCAAGAGGAATAAATGTTGAGAGGGGGAGGGATATAAGAGAAAGAGGGAATGGGATATGGAATAGGGGATAGATGGGATAAATATAATAATTAGGGCATAGGATAGATGGAGATGGTAATGAAGGAAGGAAGAGAGGATAATAGTGATAACTGTGCAGGGGGGGGGGGGTGTTAAATAGGAGAAGATATGCTAAGAGGAGGGTGGGGAGAGAGGGAAAGAGAGTAATTATGCCCAGAGATATATGTATGTATATGTTTGGGAAAGAGAGATGTGAGAGAAGAGAGTAAGAGACATGATGTAAAGATATATGAAGTATTTAGGAGGAAGCAATGGCTAGAGGGAAAGGGAGATGGAAGAAAGGTAGAAGGGCGAGTGGGGAGAGATAGAGGTAAATATAGAAAGAGGATAATTTATGCCCAAAATAGAGGGGAGGGGGAGGCGTGAGGTAGACATAGTGTACAAAGGATGAGAGATAAATAAACATGAGAGAGTTGTTAAGCCTTATATTTAATGATTAATAAACAAACTATTTATTATAAAATTTGAAGCCTTAATAACTCTCTAACTCTTGATTTCCTTAAAGAAGTCCCACTGCAACCTTTGCTCTATTGCAAATAATAATCTAACTTTAAGGATAAAACTTATGTTAACACTAATGAAAATGAAAAGTATAATTTCAATCCAAATTTTAATTCTAATTACTTGAATAAAAATATACATTTTGATCATATTAATTAATATATATGTGGTGATTTTTAAAAATAAAATAAAATTCAAAGGGAATCTATTGCATTAAGCATATTTTTGAAGTGAATATATAAAATCTAAAATTTATCATAAAATATAATATATTTAATAATTATTATTTATTCTTATAGATTAATAACAATAATTTCTTTCATTCTTCCATCGCAAGTGCTATTAGCTTATATTATTTTATATATATAAAATAATCTGAGAGATATCCTTCAAGAAGTGCCTATTTTCATAAATTGCCCCAGTGCAATAAGCACCTCAAAAAGATATCTCTGGGCTTTATATATATATATATATATATATATATAGAGAGAGAGAGAGAGAGAGAGAGAGAGAGAGAGAGAGAGAGAGAGAGAGAGAGAGAGAGAGAGAGGGGCTGTAAATTAGAGAGAGAGAGAGAGAGAGAGAGAGAGAGGCTGTAATTTACACAGAAAAATATATTCATATTAAAAAATTAAAGCCTTGATATCTCTCGGCTTATTAAAACATTTTGCGATTAAATATTTTAAGAATGTTAGAACAAATAATGTTAGAAAGTGACATTAGAGTTAATACACCTCTAATAAGACCCTATTTTTATCATTAAAATTTTAATAATGTTAGTCATATGATGAAATAAATTAAATAATTATCTGAGACTACTAAATGAAATATCATCAATAGTTTATTATTTGTATAGTTCTTATTGTATTTTACATATAATTCCTAAACATTACTTATATTATCGTAATAAAGATTCCAAAAAAAATTATAATAGTTATCTTTATGTTAAAATATATTCTTTTATCCAAATTGAAATAAACATATATTCATTTCTTACTCTATGTTAATTTATCTACACTTAAATGCACTACTTCTCTCACTCCCAAATAAATGACCATTTTTCTTTGGATCATAGCCAACTTTTAGAACACCAATCTTGTAAATAAAATGAGTTCTTATAATATTAATATCTTATATTTATAAAGTGGAAATTAATGAGCAATAAAATATTAATTCCTGTGTAACCCTAAATAGGGCTTCTTACATGTGAGCATTTCTGATTATTTCTCTTTAATTTTTGGTGCAGGATGGTGGGTGACGACAAAAATAATAATTCATTTTTTTCTTTTACTAATATGTAGTGAGTTTACAATTAATTATGCTTCACATATAAAGTACTATTAATTAAATTGGTTTAAAGATAATATATTTACATTAGATTCTAATTTATCCTTTGGTTTATTTAGATCATAGATATTAGTAGTTTAATTGCTACAAAATGCTTGAACATTTTGTAATTAATCTTAAGATAAAAATAATTATAATTTTTTTCTACAATGTTTGGATACATAGCTATTTTTCTAGAGACAAGTAACATATCATGAGAGTGAAGATAGATCAAATTGTTTAGGGGAGAGGACCCAGTAGTTGAACGGGTTCCAATTGTTGTGATAGTAATTGTTCACTTAATGTCCAATTTTTTTGAAAAAATTGTACCAATACTTATGACTTTAAAGTTGTTGGTACAATGATGATTACCCAAAATTGAATGAAAATGTACCTTTTGTTTTAAAAAGTAACCAATGATGTGATGCCACATCAGCTGTTCAACTATGGGTACCCTTTATGCGCTATTATTGGTCTCATTTTTTTTTTGGCCTGTTTTGGACAACTTGGCAAAAAGCATGCTGGTGTGGCATCATAACAGGTGACGTGGACTTGAAACCTTAGTTATAAGTAGGCGACTCGCCAAGTAGTAAAAAACTGGGAGCGATTTGAAAATTTTACGTAAGGTTTTGATAAGCGTGAAGTTAGGGTGTTCAACTAGTGGGTCCTCTCCTCTAATAGAGATTTTAAATCAAGTGATTTGTGCATGCATAGAAGTAGCTAAAAAGATAGAAGATACTTTTTTTAGTGGTAGTACAAACAACTTTTAAGATAACGCAGTAAGATGTAACAAGTAGAGGGAAACGAGGAATCCATTATTTTATTTTTGTGTTGACGATGTAAACAAGAGGAAAACTTACAAACCTCCGAATAACTTATATTTTAATATGATGGCTTTCTTCCCATTGAAGACGCGAGATCTCCCACAAATTTTCTTACATTCATTATTACTACGCGACAAACAAATAGTGGAAGTGCAGTTCAACGGCCACTGGTGCAGAACAAAGTTGCAGAAGATGCTTTTCGCACATGCTTTTTCTTGGCAACGGTTATCCTGCACTTTTCTTTCGCCTTTACAGCTGGACAACACACGTCTATTAAAGACTGTGGATCTCCTCTTTTGTGTACATACATTTGCTTAACCCTAAGTCATATCTTGTTCAAATCTCATTTACACAGCTTCCCTCTTTCGTAAATTCAGTAAGAGAAAAATGGGCAACACTTGCTGCTGCTGTTCAGGCTCTGCTCTTGATCAAGTAGATTATCAAGATATATTTGATAAAGTGATCCAAGTGGAAGATATGAGTCACATTGATGAACTCATTTCTTACATAGACCAGCTCTTAACTGCCATTGACCAGAGAAACTTTCAATCGATTGCCCACCTTGCCAAGACAAATCGGGTGACTGCCTCTCTCAATTCGAGCAATGGTTTACTGGAGAAGACACTGACGCGATCTAAACACGTGTGCAAGGTCTAAATCCATTTCCTTGTCATATTAAGCTTTTTGATGTACATAATTGAAGTTTTAATAGGAAGTTTTAATAACAATTCTGTTGAATATGTTTTTGAGTGCAGAGGGACATTGTTCCAAATCTTAACCGTGAGACACGGAAATTGGTGATAGATGTGACGAATCAAGGAGCGCAGATAATGTGGGTGGGAGTAGCGCTCTCAGTTGTGGGTTTTGTGTTGGAAAGAATTGAGCAAGTTTCTTCCAACAGAGAGGAATGCATAGTGCTGCTGAAATACATGTTTAACCTTGCAAAATACATCAAGCAGTTGGAGGATCACTTGGGTAATCAAGAGAAGCTGAAAAGGGTTCTCCAATTCATTGTAGAAGGTTCCCTCCTCTGCATATCACAAATGCAGTCTCATCCACTTTCCAAGTAATTCAAATTTATGTATTGTAAATTTTATTTGGTCATTTGTCCGTAAATCGACTCCTAATAACGATGAATCTTTGTTTACTTTTGATGGTCACGTAGATTTTTTGCTGCTCCGGTTACGGCTGATGATTTGCAGAAATTACGAAGAGCACTTGGGCAGGAGTACTCGGAGCTCACAATGGAATCAATAATTGCTGTGCTGAATAGGATTCCAGTTGTGTTGCCTCCATCCCAGGGAAGAACTCCTCAAGCAGGTGTTAATTTCTCTCGTCTTTCTTTATTCAGTAGCTGTTTAGGCTAATTTAGTCTATTTAGATCTCTTAAATTATAAGTAAAATTATGTTGAGTTTAATAGTCACTCATCCAAAACAAATAGTATTTTTGGTGTAAATAGATCTATCAGCAATCAAAAAACTTTAAAATGATCAACTATTAGTACATATATATAATATCTTTAATTTTCTTTCATTTTTATTTTAACACATTTTCTAATAAAAATTAATTTGTGTTTGTTGTAGTGGGTATTGAGGAAGCAAGAAATGATGTTACACGGCTTCTAGATATGGAAAGCAAATCAGTTAAAGCAGTGGTTATTTATGGTCATGGTGGGATAGGAAAGACTACTTTAGCAGAAACAGTTTTCAGCAAACTCGACCTTCAGAACTACAAATATTGCAAGGTCTATTTAGAGCAGAACTGTTCAGAGGCTGATCTGAAAGTTGCACAGCAACAAATCTTAAGAGACCTTTATGGCCCTAATATTGACTTGAGAAGTTTGAATGAAGGTCGGGAACTATTGTCCGAATATTTTAAAGAGCAATCCTCTAAGCCTGTCTTTATTTTTGTTGACAATGCATTGGAGCAAAAGCACCTGGAAAAGCTACTGCCTATTAGTGACCTGGCGTCACTTCGACAGCAGAGCAGGATTCTTCTTACAACAAGAAATCTGAATGAGACCAGTATGTTGTTACAGCCAGGAGTTGAACGATGCCATTATCCAGTATCTTGTCTTCCACAAGACAAGGCACAAGAAATCTTGTGTGAGTTGGCTTTAGATAATGCCCACGCATGTTTTGATCCCACCATAGATATACACGGTCTCCTCGAAATATGCCAGGGAATTCCACTGGCATTGAAAATGGCAGGGCCGAAATTACGTGAGCATGCACAAAATGTGGCAGCTTGTAGAGAGAGAGTGGAATATCTCAAGTCATGGTTGCTACGAGGAGGGGAAGGCGAATTAAGTGAGCGTATGGTGGACTTTGTTTATAATCGCTTGGATGCCTCTTGTAAAGAGGCATTTCTTGACATTGTCTTCTTCTTTTCTAATTGGGAGCGACAGAGGGTGGTCTTTAGTGTTGGAGCAACAGAGTTTGAAGAGATTGAAAGGGCTGCGCTTGTAAACGTCACAAATTATGGCAAGGTGAATGTTCACGATATAGTGAAAGCACGAGGGAGAATGTTGTCGAGAGATGGGGAGAGAATCACCGACTTACGATCTCTCACTGATGCTCTCCAAGATCCAGAGGTATTTATTTTGGGATATAACTTTATAGAATCAGTTATGGGAAATATTTTGAAGATCAATTAGTGCTCTACATTTGATTTACTTTTGAGTTGCACACATTTTTGCAGAGCATAAAGAAAATAAAGGGGATCGCTCTTAATGAATCATGCGAGCTAGACGCACGTCATCTGAATATGATGAAGAGATCTTTAAGAGTTTTGAGCTTGACAGGAAACACAAGAATAATAAATGGAGAATGTAGAGGAGCCTTTGAAAATCTAAGGCTGCTTAGCATGGAGAATCATAAAAATTACTCATGGATGGATGTAAGTAAACATCCAAGATTATCAGCAATCATTTTGAGAAATGAAAAAGTCTCCAACGTCCCCGACATAGACTACGAAGATTACAATGTCCCTGAGGCAAGATCTACAACTTCTATCTGATTTATTATACTATTTCCGGAAAAACAAATTAATTTTGATTTTTTTTTCAAGACATTTTTAACTCGAAACGATGAAATTGTTTTGCAGTTTGCGGCCACCATCCCGTCTTCATTGAGATATGTATATATAGAAGGTGTTAGATTAACTAATCTTATCGCTACACTTTGCCAAGTTCAATTTCTGAATTGTCTAACATTACGACACTGTAGTGGGTTTAATAGCCTTCCAAAAAGCATTAGTAACCTTTTTATTTTGGAAGAGTTGAATTTAAGCTCTTGTTCCGGCTTGGAGAGCCTTCCAGACAGTTTTGGTAGTTTGTTTTGTTTACAACATTTGGATTTAAGCTCTTGTTCCAGCTTGGGGAGCCTTCCAAACAGTTTTGGTAGTTTGTCTTGTTTACAACATTTGGATTTAAGCTCTTGTTCCAGCCTGGGGAGCCTTCT
This sequence comes from Cupressus sempervirens, assembly GCA_028749045.1. NCBI lineage: Eukaryota > Viridiplantae > Streptophyta > Pinopsida > Cupressales > Cupressaceae > Cupressus > Cupressus sempervirens. The sequence continues at coordinate 659,634,911 of CM053791.1, forward strand.
AGACAGTTTTGGTAGTTTGTCTTGTTTACAACATTTGGATTTAAGCTCTTGTTCCAGCCTGGGGAGCCTTCCAGACAGTTTTGGTAGTTTTTCTTGTTTACAATATTTGTATTTAAGCTCTTGTTCCAGCCTGGGGAGCCTTCCAGACAGTTTTGGTAGTTTGTCTTGTTTACAACATTTGTATTTAAGCTCTTGTTCCAGCCTGAGGAGCCTTCCAGACAGTTTTGGTAGTTTGTCTTGTTTACAACATTTGTATTTAAGCTCTAGTTCCAGCCTGAGGAGCCTTCCAGACAGTTTTGGTAGTTTCTCTTGTTTACAACATTTGGATTTAAGCTCTTGTTCCAACCTGGGGAACCTTTCAGACAGTTTTGGTAGTTTGGCTTGTTTACAACATTTGGATTTAAGCTCTTGTTCCAGCCTGGGGAGCCTTCCAGACAGTTTTGGTAGTTTGTCTTGTTTACAATATTTGTATTTAAGCTCTTGTTCCAGCCTGGGGAGCCTTCCAGACAGTTTTGGTAGTTTGTCTTGTTTACAACATTTGTATTTAAGCTCTTGTTCCAGCCTGAGGAGCCTTCCAGACAGTTTTGGTAGTTTGTCTTGTTTACAACATTTGTATTTATGGTCTTGTTTCAGCTTGGGGAGCCTTCCAGACAGTTTTGGTAGTTTGTCTTGTTTACAACATTTGGATTTAAGGTCTTGTTCTAGCTTGGGGAGCCTTCTAGATAGTTTTGGTAGTTTGTCTTGTTTACAACATTTGGATTTAAGGTCTTGTTCTAGCTTGGGGAGCCTTCCAGACAGTTTTGGTAGTTTGTCTTGTTTACAACATTTGTATTTATGGTCTTGTTCCAGCTTGGGGAGCCTTCCAGACAGTTTTGGTAGTTTGTCTTGTTTACAACATTTGGATTTAAGGTCTTGTTCCAGCTTGGGGAGCCTTCCGGACAGTTTTGGTAGTTTGCCTTGTTTACAACATTTGGATTTAAGGTCTTGTTCCAGCTTGGGGAGCCTTCCGGACAGTTTTGGTAGTTTGTCTTGTTTACAACATTTGGATTTAAGGTCTTGTTCCAGCTTGGGGAGCCTTCCAGATAGTTTTGGTAGTTTGTCTTGTTTACAACATTTGGATTTAAGGTCTTGTTCCAGCTTGGGGAGCCTTCCAGGCAGTTTTGGTAGTTTGTCTTGTTTACAAAATTTGGATTTAAGCTCTTGTTCCAACTTGGAGAGCCTTCCAAACAGTTTTGGTAGTTTGTCTTGTTTACAATATTTGGATTTAAGCTCTTGTTCTAGCTTGGAGAGCCTTCCAGACAATCTTGGTAGTTTGTTTTGTTTACAACATTTGTTTTTATTGTCTTGTTCCAGCTTGGAGAGCCTTCCAGACAGTTTTGGTAGTTTGTCTTGTTTACAAAATTTGGATTTAAGCTCTTGTTCCAGCTTGGGGAGCCTTCCAGACAGTTTTGGTAGTTTGTCTTGTTTACAATATTTGAATTTAAGCTCTTGTTCCAGCTTGGGGAGCCTTCCAGACAGTTTTGGTAGTTTGTCTTGTTTACAAAATTTGGATTTAAGCTCTTGTTCCAGCTTGGGGAGCCTTCTAGACAGTTTTGGTAGTTTGTCTTGTTTACGATATTTGAATTTAAGCTCTTGTTCCAGCTTGGGGAGCCTTCCAGACAATTTTGGTAGTTTGTCTTGTTTACAACATTTGGATTAAAGCTCTTGTTCCAGCTTGGGGAGCCTTCCAAACAGTTTTGGTAGTTTGTATTGTTTACAATATTTAGATTTAAGCTCTTGTTCCAGCTTGGGGAGCCTTCTAGACAGTTTTGGTAGTTTGTCTTGTTTACAACGTTTGTTTTTATTGTCTTGTTCCAACTTGGAGAGCCTTCTAGACAGTTTTGGTAGTTTGTCTTGTTTACAACATTTGAATTTAAGCTCTTGTTCCAGCTTGGGGAGCCTTGCAGACAGTTTTGGTAGTTTGTCTTGTTGATAAGATTTGTCTTTAAGCTCTTGTTCCAGCTTGGGGAGCCTTCCAGACAGTTTTGGTAGTTTGTCTTGTTTACAAGATTTGTCTTTAAGCTCTTGTTCCAGCTTGGGGAGCCTTCCAGACAGTTTTGGTAATTTAAAAAAATTGGTGAAACTATATTTAGTCAAATGTACACAACTATCTTTGTTGCCTGAAAGTTTTGTATATCTTGCTTCCTGAAACATTTGGAGTTGCGAGACTGTGAGAAGCTCACGAGTCTACCTCAAAATGTTGGTCAGCTGAAGTATTTAGAATATGTGAGCATGCAAGGATGCAGTGCAATACAGAGCCTCTCTGGTGATTTCGAATGTTTGAGTTCACTTACTGCCGTGAAGGCTTCAGAATGTTCTCAATTGGAGGAAAATACAATTGATACGTTAGCCAAGATGAAGGGATTGATGGTGGTGGATATAGAAAAAAGCCCCAAGTTGAAAGAGCGATGGGAACAAGTGAAGGAGCATTACTCCTTAGCAGTAGTGGGGTGCGGAAGACAGGTAATTTATTTCAGAGATTCAGTGATGAAATATACCTAGATCATGCAGATGTGGTGAGTAGAGCATTTTTTCACAGCGAGTCAAAATTCGTGCATATGGATGAGAATGGGCAGTTCGGGGAGTGGCCCAGTCCGGCAGCTGGGGTAAAACTGTGGGTGTTGGTGGGAACCGGTGAAGAAGTGGATGGAGGTGGTTGCTTCTGCCACATTTGCCCAGCGGCACAGTTGCCTGGATGCCACCTGACAACAGGGCGAGGCTACTCTTCACCTATTCCGTGCAGCATTTTTACAGGATACATATTGTTGTGTTAAACGAGGACGATTTGGGGGTTGGGAATTGCATTGTGAGCACATCAGTGTGGGCAGATGAAGAGGGGAGGAGGAGACTTGCTCTCGATCACCTCCAATTCATACTGCCCGACTTTCTGAGCACGAAGACTTGCTCTCGATCACCTCCAATTAAGTTTCTGCAAACCACCTATTACTATCTCACATAGTATTCATGTATGGCATTGCGTCCTCGGCTTTCTGGCAGGCGGCCATGAGGAGTGCACCAAAATCCAATCATTTCGAAGCAATTCAAGGCAAACAGTTGTGTCAAATTATACATCTCCCTTCTTTACAAATTATCTAGGTACCTACTGGATGCTGTCCTACCGAATATTGCATGAGATCAAATTATCTCCCTTGTTTTCACAGTGAAGAACCCCCAAATGGAATAAAATTGAGCATTTCTGAACTTGATTTCTTTAATTTTATAAATTTATATATTTGTAAAAATGACCAATCTTGATAACAATTCCTGAAAGTGATACAAATTTTTAAAATAGATCTCGAGTTCATATTACAGGTGGAGGATCAACTTGTCTAAATCAGAACTTAAAGATATTTGATTTGTTAGAATACTTTTTTTAATAACATTAGTCAAAATTAAATTATTATTATTATTATCTAACTTTTTATAATTACATTAATTAGAGTTAGATTATTTTTTAATAGAAAATCTATTAGAATATCTGTAATTTCCATTTTAATCATATTTCTTTCTCATTTGCTATATTTATTTGTGATATTTTTGAAATTTTGAAATCTAAAATATTTTTTTATTTAATCTTTTAGAATGAAATATGTATGGTGTTCATATGATAATGTATTATTTTCCTTAATATGAATGAATTTTAACTTTTACGTTTTTGAGTGAATTTAAATTTTTTAATTTTTTCCCTATTTAAGATTTTATTGTTTTTCTAAATTGAAATAAAAGAATTAATTTTATTTATTTCTTATATAGATATGGTACATATAATTTTATTTATGTCCAAGTGTTATATACAAATATCTATTAACTTTGAGGAGGTACAAGCAAATCTCTCTATTTTGTATGTATTCGATCTTTATATTTTTCAAATTCCAGCATTAACGTATTATTCTACTACTTCAATGTCATTCAATTCTTGTAGTAAAATGTGCTTATGTGTAAGGATTTCTTATTATATATACCTGCAACTGATGGAATAGTTGTAATGCGATTAGGAGCCTAAAGACGTCGTTAATTCTTGTAGTAAAATGTGCTTATGTGTAAGGATTTCTTATTATATATACCTACAACTGATGGAATAGTTGTAATGCGATTAGGAGCCTAAAGACGTCGTTATATTGCATTTGCACAAGATCTTGAAAATGTTATGTTCATGTTCAAGAAATATGAAGGATGGATGGATTTAAAGTTACTAAGCTAGATTCTTACTATTATACTTTTCCTTTTTGTATTCTAGCAACATAAAATTCTAAGAACAGATAATCTTTTGGGCAATTTTCAAATATGACTTTGTTACTTGTAATTTGGAAGTAGATATTTGTAAGAGGTACTAGTGTTGTCATTATGGATATTCCTACTATATTAGTTTCTTAAATAAAAAATTAAAAATAAAGCTTTTTTTATTAGTCTTGTATAATGAAGGAATATGTAAAATAATCTTTAAATCAAATTATTATTTTCTTTTGTATGGATGCTTCTTTTGCATTGCCATGAGAGGAGTGCTCAATATGGAATATCATAAAAGGGTAGAATCGAAAATGATGTGATTGATTGATGTATATCCATATATGTTAATGCGGGTGTCCATGTAGGATATTATGTAACTTCAAGTTTGGATAAACCATGTTATGTCTTAAAAGTGCTTAAGATGGGACTATGATACTAAAATGATAATTAAGAAAAGGTTGATCATGTTATCTTGTACTACACAATTTCATTACTCCTCTTAGTTTTGATTATTTAGAGTTTTGGGTATCTATCATGTCCTTAAAGATTTTGGAGAAGCATAACAACTTTGCGATAGGCTGGAAAAGAACTCTTGCAATATTCTCATCCTAGGTATTTCTTGAGTAGGTTCTAGAGCTCCTATCAGAAAAGTCATCATGCTTAGGACATTTCAGTATAATTTTAGAGTCTCTTGAATATAGTGCTTAATTGGTTGTTGGATCTTGCTAAAAAATATTGTTTCTAAATTTTGAATGTTTTTCTTTTCTTTTGTCATGCTTGTATATATTCTATTAATTACATAGAAACTATATTTATTGACTGGGAAATCTTTATAATGACCTTGACTCTTATAGACTTTGCCACTTTTTATGAAAATTATTGATATTGTTGTTATTTTGTAAGTGCAGTCATTACATAGAATTGGTAATCTAAATTTAGTTATAAGCATTCAATCAGTTGATATTGAGGATTAGTTCTATATTATTCATCAAAAATATCTGACGATATAGCTTTAAAATATATTTAGACAAGGTAGTTATCCACAAAATGTTTTAGAAAAATTTTGCACTCATAAACATGTCTGATAGCACAAACATCCTTTTATTAAACCCCATCTTAATTAAAAAATTAACAGGAAAATATGTCTTCCAATGGATCTATCTTGACATGTTGAATATTCATCAATTGATTATGGACCAAGACATTATTGGAAATTTTAATTTATTATCTTTACTTGTGCAGATATTTCAATTGTTTTAACTGTCAACTACTTACTTCCCTCGAGAGTGCATTGAAAATTTTTTCTTCCCTGTTAAGTTTAATGGATCATATTGTTGATTGTGGTAAAAAAAAAAGGTTTTATAAGCTTTCTTCTTTTGTGTGTACAAGTGGTTGAAATGTTATGAATTTCAATAAGTTTCTCACAAGCATGTGCAAAATTACTAGTTGCATCAACCTATTAACTATTTGAATTTAAAACATTTGTAATCTATGTTCCTTGTGTTTACACTTCAAAGGAGCCAAGATGTCATGATATAAAGGGTTGAGGAGCCAAGCTTTCAAATTTTATAGCGTTGAGGAGAGTAGCTTAAAATAGTTTCCTAGCAAGGATCTTGTAGAATCTTTTTGTGAGAAATAACATACTTATTGTCATATTCTTCTAAGTTACTTGTGTTGGATACAATTGTTCAATTGTGTGTTGTCTTTGATGTCACACAAATGTCATATCAGTCATCAAATAGAGTCTACCAAGCTCAGAAGGTCAACAAGGCAAAAGACAGAGTCTACCGAGCTCAGATGGTTAGCAAGGCAAAAGACAGAGTCTACCAAGCTCTGTTAGAATCTGAAAAGCTTAATAACCCTGAAAACTAGTGCAAAGAGTAAATATCTAAACTATGAATGCAAATGATACAAAATCAAAATAGCATCATAGAGTTAGTCTCCAAGAGAGTAATGCAAATGCTGGAAGCAAAATAGCATTAAGAGGATGCAAAAATAAGAGATGCAAATTCAAGCCAGGTAGCATGCTTATATAGGCTAGGAAGAGGGAGGAGGTGGCAACACCGACCAATGAGGAGCAACCATCTATCAGACTAAAGATAGCAAAGTATCTTCCCAAGATAGTTAATGGATGCTCACATGTAGGAAGGTGACACCTCACAACCATTCACCTAATAAGACATGCTTTATTAACCTAAGCAAGATTATTAAAAGTGTAGGAAAAACCTAGCAAAATAGGAAAAATAATAAAACTACACTAACACCCCCCCATAAGCGAAGCTTAGGTGGATGCTAACCTAGCAAAGCTATGAAAGCAGGAAAATGGGTCCCGGCAACAAGGCCTGATCAGGTACCCAATACAAAAAAAAGAACTAGATGAAGGAAACTAAGCCTCCAATCTAGGAAATGTCCCAAAGAAAGGAACAAGAAAGAGCATGAAGCATCTCTGAAGCATGAAGCTGCAAACACTGTCAGAAGAAACTGTTGGAACCCCCACTGAAATAGTGCATGACCAGGTAGAGAAGACAAAATCTGAAGAGCTGATCAATCGAAGAGGTGACCTCCAAAAGTAGGAATGAATGAGTGTCTATATAGTAGATGAACCATCTTACCGAAATGCATAGGTGCCTAGCGACTGCATCCGCCTAGTACATAGGAACAAAAACTGAATACGTAGATCACTCAACCAAACCAAGGAAGCAAAAGAGCCAACAAGTGAACCCCCCCATAATGCTGAATAGGGAGAGGGGTGACAGGAAAACTGAAATATAATGCCAAAAACATCTGCAAGAAGAAGAATCAGGAACACCAACAGTGCAATAGAAGTACAAGCACAGGATAAAGGGCGGTGTCACCAACACACTGCATGGGCTAATGTCGTGGAAGAAAAATTCACTTCACAAAGGTGGATGAGCACAAAATGGCAAAACATCATGACCCCCCATGGCACTTTATAACTGAGTGCGAGTACAAACAAACACAAGGTGTACAAGATCCCAGATATGCAAAAGCAGGCACTTTATCTCAGTGCATTTACAGAAAAATGAATGCAACAGAATAGAAGCATACAATGCTCAGAATTCAGAAAGAAGAGTGAGCTAAAAGAACAGAAGAAGAGATTTTAGGACCTATACAATCCAAGTAATTTGCCAGAGTGTGAAAGTGCAAAACTCGAAGGAGAAAGAACCTAGGGCAAAATCTAGATAAAAGACCTCTGCAACTGAATAACTAACAGAACCAGCTTTCCAACGATATCTGGCAAGCCCAGAAAAGAGTCCGAATGAGTGAGATATGGCTCCCAGAAGGCAAAATAGAACATCTGGCTTTGACTGCCAAAAAAGGCAACCAAACTGCAGAAAAAATAAAAAACACCTGTACCATCATCTCCATCTTGAAACCAGCTTTTCGATGCATTTTTTAGATCAAAAAAATATGTCCGTATGCTCAAGTTATGGCAAAAAAACCAATAGGGCCTCCTCATGAAGAGCATATGCTAAAAGTGAAACTTGGACACAATAATCAAAGAAACAAATAGCACCACTGCGATCTACTCAAAAAATCATGCACTTTCAAAAAAAGAATTGCCTCAATACGAGGTCGTATAAGAAAGTTATGATCCTCCAAAATTTCCAAAACAAGAACTGTGCACAGTCACGGTTGAGAATCTGCAATTTTTGAAGAATTCATGTATGAAAATCAAAAAAACAACTTCACTAATGGATAGAGCACAAAAAAATAGCCAAGTTCATAACAAGAATCATCAAAATCGGAGTCTGTATGAGCAAGAATGAGACATTTGAAAACTACGTTCAAATCTACGACTAATCTAAAAGATACCCAGATGATTTTTCGGGGCTGCGAACAAAACCCAGAAAGCATTTTTCTTGTTGATGTACAGAAGATGCTACTGTAGTGTAAATTAGACGCCTTTAATAGTAAAAAATGGCTCCAAAAATCAAAAAACGACCCCAGCAACCAAAATATGACATGAAAATGTTGGATCAGCTTCCCAAGTCCATCAATGGCATGCTAGAACCTGCAATAGTGATTGAAAACTCCAAATATGCAAGTTGGTTGTCAGATTTGAGATTGAAACCCCAGAGAAAAATCATTTTTGTCAAAACTTTTCTGATTCTCAAGATCATCCAAAGATGCAAGAGAAGAGCATACTTCGTTTTTCAAAAAACTACAATAAAGTTTATTAGCCCCCCCCCCCAAATAAGGAAACTAAAATCTACTCTTGCACATAGAAAAGCTCTGATACCATGTTAGAATCTGAAAAGATTAATAACCCTGAAAACTAGTGCAAAGAGTAAATATCTAAACTATGAAAGCAAATGATACAAAATCAAAATAACATCATAGAGTTAGTCTCCAAGAGAGTAATGCAAATGCTGGAAGCAAAATAGCATTAAGAGGATGCAAAAATAAGAGATGCAAATTCAAGCCAGGTAGCATGCTTATATAGGCTAGAAAGAGGGAGGAGGTGGCAACACTGACCAATGAGGAGCAACCATCTATCAGACTAAAGATAGCAAAGTATCTTCCCAAGATAGTTAATGGATGCTCACATGTAGGAAGGTGACACCTCACAACCATTCACCTAATAAGACATGCTTTATTAACCTAAGCAAGATTATTAAAAGTGTAAGAAAATCTTAACAAAATAGAAAAAATAAAAAAACTACACTAACAAGCTCAAATGGTCAACAAGGCAAAAGACAAAGTCTACCGAGCCTAGAAGGTTAGTAAAGAAAATTTGCAGTGTCTACCAAGTAGACAGTTGTTACCGAGCTTTCAAGGTTAAACAAAAAAATTTAGTTGTTACTGAGCTTACTCAGTCATCAAAGGAAAATATGGTAAAAACAGTTCTTACCGAGCTCTCGCAGACAGAGAAGTAATTTAGTTCTTACCGAGTGAACTCGGTAGCCAAAGAATTTTGCAAATGATGCAATGTTAACTGAGTTAAGATGGTTAACTCAAGAAATTTTTGGAAGCAGTATTTACCGAGTAGGGTCAGCAAAATGAAGAATTTCATTGATTTTTGTAATAACGTATATTTGTTTAAGGTAATATTTGTAGCCGACTAATGTATGGATTATTGGTAAATGTAACATGAGAATGAGCCGACTTGATAATCTGAATGGTATAAATAAGAGATCAAGTTGCGAATTCTAAGTGTGGAAGTGGAATTGATGTGATATGAGGACTGATTATTATGGAAGTGAATTTGAAGGATGATCAGAGATCATTGAGGAGTAGCAAAGCCATATTTGATCAAGGAGGATCTAATGATGCAGAACAAAGACCTGTAATAAGCAAATTCAGTTGCATCTTATTCAGGTCAATTTATTGTTGATTTCTAACAATTGTAGCAATGATTTCAAATCTCTTAATAGAGTAGCCATTTTGTAAATCCTCTAACAAGGTGACAGTTTTGTTGAATTGTTCTAAAGACCTCTAGCAAGGCCACTCCTAACAGGGTGATCAAAATCCTCTAACAGAGTCACACCTAACAGTGTGTATTGTAACCTTTAATAGGGTTGGCTCCTAATAGGGCTCACTTCAGAAGAGTGAAAATTGGTAATTAGTTGGTGGTTTTTCCCATATTGGGTTTTCACGTTAAATTTGGTGTCTCTTGTGTTCATCTTGTTTTCAATTGCATGCATGATTGCTTGAAGATAAGTAATAGTTTAATTTATAGAGTTAGAGCATTTTTGTTATGTTTACCGAGTATCAGTAGTAACTAGAGCTTTAAGACATCTAAGGGATTTGAGGATTAATTTTTGTTAGTAACTGATTCACTCCCCCACCCCCCCCCCCCCCCCTTCTCAGTTACTCTATCTTTAATCCCAACAATTGGTATCAGAACATTTGGTGCTTACAGGAAAAGATTTCAAGGATCTAAGCCAAAGATCAGGATGTCTTACAAGAGGAAAATTTCAAGACTTAATAGGGACAACTTCTCAGCATGGCAAGGATTAATGAGACTTCATCTAGCTTCTATTGGTGATTCAGGACTGAAGTATCTTGATGAAAAATATGCAGAACCTGTTGGTACATTATCTGTCAATGATATTGCTCAAAAGAAGACTCACAATAACATGATAATAGATATTGCATCTGCTATGATTTATGAAGAATTTGATCACATCAAAGATTGCAAAACTGCCTTTGAAATGTGGAATAAGCTGAAAGAGATCTATGGAGGAGATCATAATGTGAGAAGAGCCAAAGCAAAAAGTTTGAGAGGTCAATTTGATCAAATGAGGATGAAAACATTGCAAAGTATGTTGAAAGAGTCAAAGCATGTGTTAGTGCTATCAGAGCATCTGGAGGAGATATCAAGGAGGAGACAGTTATAAGTAAAGTTCTTAGAACTCTACTTCCTATCTATGCAATCAAAGTCTCTACAATTCAAGAAAGAAGATGTGAAGCAAATCATAAGATAAATCTAGAGGCCATAGTTGGAAGATTGACTGCATTTGAGCTAGAAAACTATGATAATAATGTTCCAACTACCAAGAACATTGAATCAGCATTTGAAGCCAAGCTTTCACTCAAAGAAAAAGGGAAGAAGACAAAGGATCCACAGTCAGATGGTGATGAAGAATCAAAACAAGGTTTAGACAGTGATCTTGAGGTGGTTGAAGCTCTACTAGCAAGGAAATATTCAAGAGGCAAAAGGAAATACAAAGGTAAGGTTCCTCTAATCTATTTTTCTTGTGAAAAAATTGGACATATTGCTGCTAGGTGCCCAAATAAGTAGAACAAGGATGAGAAGAAAGGTCGCAAGTACAATGGGAAGAAAGACTTCAAGTCATTCAAAGATAAAGGTAAGAATATATGTTTCATGGCTAAAGATTCTAATGATTTTGATGATGATGAAGAAGATGAAATGGTCTACATTGCTATGAAAGATGAGTCTAATAATGATGAAGAAATGGCACTTATTTTTCACATGAGCATAAATGATACATGGATTATAGATAGTAGTTGTTCTCATCACATGACTAGTGATAAAACTAAGTTTGAACACTTTGAAGACTATGATGGTGGCAGTGTAAGATTTGGTAACAATGAACCTTGTTGTATAAAAGGAAAAGGAAGAATCTCTCTAACCAAGGAACTTGTATCTAGTAATGCATATTGGGTAGAAGGACTAAAGCACAATTTGTTGAGTGTGGCATAGCTACTCAACTAATGGATTTAAAGTAGAATTCATGCAAGGAAAAGCAAGACTGTTGAATGACAAAGGTAAGCTGATTGGATCAGGCACACAAACAAAAGGTAACTTATTTTATCTTGAACTTGGTGAATGTTCATGTTTTATTGCACAAATTGAAGAGAGTTGGTTATGGCATAGGAGGTTATGTCATGTAAACTTTGACAACTTGACAAAAATTAGTAAATTCAAAAAAGTAAGAGGAATTTCTAATATAAAAAAACCTGAGGTTGGTCTATGCAAGAATTGTCAAATTGGTAAAATGGGAAAGATTAGTTTTCAAAGCAAGAGCTATCAGATTGAAGAAGTTATAGAAATTGTGCATACTGATTTGTGTGGACCTATTAGCATTGAAAGTTATACTGGTGAGAAATTTTTCATTCTTTTTGTTGATGATTATTCAAGAATGATGATTGTTATGTACCTAAGAGAGAAATCAAAAGCATTTGAAAATTTCAAATGGTATTTGGCTAGAGTAGGAAAGGAAATAGGAAAAAGACTGAAATGCTTAAGGTCTGACAAAGGTGGTGAATTCATTTCACATGAGTACAATAACTTTTGCATTGAAAGGGGAATCAAAAGACAAGTTTTAGCACCTGGAACTCCTGAAAAAAATGGAATAGCAAAAAGAAAGAACAGATCTATCATTGACTATGCAAGAACCTTAATGATTGAGAAAAACATTGCTATCAAATACTGGAAGGAAGCTATCAGCACTGCAGTTCATACCTTGAACCGAGTATAGCTGAAAAAGGATTTATTCAAAACCCCCTATGAGTTATGGTATGGCTACAAACCCAATGTAAGTTACCTAAAAGTATTTGGAAGCAAATGTTACATTTTGAAAGAATCTAGAAAAGGTAAATTTGATGTAAAAGGTGATGAAGGAATATTTTTGGGATACTCTTGCAAAAGTAAAGCATATAGATGTTTGAACTTATCTACTCACAAAGTCATAGAAAGTGCACATGTGAAAGTTGATGAGTTTTCAGAAAGAACAGAAGAAGAAAGAAAAAGGGAACCTGAAGACTACGGGAGATTTGTTTACATTGAACTTGATACAATACCAAATACATTTGTCAATCAAGAATCTTCAACTCCCGAGCCTTCATTAACCGAGTCACAAGAAGTTCAAACTGAGTCAATACCTACCAAGCTGCAAGAACCCGATTTGCAAACAAAAGCTACCGAGTCAACATCTACCGAGCCCAAGCAACCAGAATCAAAACTAGAAGTTGAAGCACAAAAGGTTAACAAAGCAAGTCACCTAAAAGGCAAGGAGCCTGTGTTAGCCAAGTATGTCAGGAAACATCATGCACCAGATCAGATCATTGAAGATAAATCAAAAGGAACAATGACAAGAAGTAAGTTGAAAAGCACTTGTTTACTTGCTAATTTTGAACCTAGAAATGTCAAAGATGCACTAGACAATGAAAGATGGATTGAAGCTATGAATTAAGAAATAGAACAGATAGAGGAAAACAAAACATGGACTCTTGTACCTAGACCCAAAGACAAGAATGTGATTGGAACTAAGTGGGTATTCAAAAACAAGCTAAATGAAGATGGTAAGTTATCAAGGAACAAAGCTAGATTGGTATGCAAAGGATACTCTCAAGAAGAAGGTGTAGACTATGGAGAAACTTTTTCTCCTATTGCAAGATTGGAAGGTGTCAGAACCTTACTTTCATATGCTGCATACAAAGGATTCAAAGTTTATCAAATGGATGTCAAATCAGCATTTCTCAATGGCATATTGGATGAAGAAGTTTACATTGAACAACCTGAAGGTTTTGTTGATCCAAACAAGAAGGACATGGTCTGCAAATTGCACAAAGCATTGTATGGTTTGAAACAAGCACCCAGAGCATGGTATGAAAGACTGCATAACTATCTTATTCAAATTGGTTTTCAAAGAACTAATGACAACAGTAGTTTGTACATAAAAGAAGGACCAAATAATAAGATTGTTTTGGCAGAATATTTGTAGATGATACTTTGTTCACAAGAAATGATGATCTTTGCAAAGAATTTTTAGAACAAATGAACAGGGAATTTGAAATGTCAATGTTTGGAGAAATCAAATTCTTTGTTGGTCTTCAAATTCATTAAAGTAAGAATTATATCTACATTACTCAATCCAAATACATCAAGGAGATACTAAAAAATTTTGGTATGGAAGATTGCAAACTAGTTGGAACTCCTGTGTGTACTAGATTAAAACTTACCAAGGATGATGAATGAAAGGAAGTAGATCAGACATTGTATAGATCTATAATTGGAAAATTGCAATATGTGGTGCACACAAGGCCAAACATTGCCCTTGCAGTAGGAATTGTAGCAAGATTCTCAACAAAACCAAAAGAAAATCACATGATGGCAATCAAAAGGATCATGAGATATCAGGGGTAAAATGGTAGGCTATAAGTTCAGAGGATTTCCCATCTAACTTCCACCTAGTTTCTACCTTTTTGTAGAATAGTTACTCCTCTCTGGAGGACAAGGATGATATGGAAGAGTTCTCATGAACTTCCTCTCTTGGAATGTTCGAGGTCTTATAGACCTCCCCAGAAAGTACTATGTCTGGGATACCCGTCATAGACTTGGGAATTTAGATTTTTTTTGCTGCAAGAAGTTAAGATTTTTGGTTTCATTCTTTCTGCTGCATGCCACGTCATTTGGCAGGATAGTGTCATGTTTTCTTCTTAGCATGAAGCTGGCCGAGGTGGTGTAGTTACTCTCTTGTTACCGCGCCTTCATTTTTCTATTATCTCACATGGTTCTGACCTCACACGCCGTATTATTTGGCTTTTTCTTTCCATTAACAATCATTCTTTTGGAGTCATTAATGTTTATGCCTCCAATGATGCTGTGGAAAGGGCACAAATGTGGGTTTGGCTTGCTGACAACTTGTTGCCAGCTACTTGGGTCCTGTGTGGGGACGTCAATATGGTTGAAGTGGCCTTTGACAAAGATGGCATTCTGCCTTTCCATTGGACAGTTGGGGAAAGAGAAGTCTGGTTTTACATGCATCATAAATTGGGCCTTTTTGATCCCAATACTAGTCGTCGTCATGATAGTGGGGCCTGGCACACTTGGTCCAATTTTCAAGCCGGTCCTGACCGCATATTGAAACGTCTTGATCGTGCTATGATCTCGACGCAATCTTTTTTTTCCTTTTCTGAAGATCGTTATCTACCTATCATTCCCCTGACAGATGTGATGTTGTCATACCACTATCCCATTTTTTTTGGCATTTTTTGGCAAACAGCTATCCCCAAAGTGGCCAAGTCTCAATTCTTCCTCAACATGTATGTGTTGTTGCATGCTTCCACCATCTCCCACATACGTGTTTGGAATTTGGAACCACGTCCACATTCCCATCAAGGTTGGATTCAATGGTGAAATGACGCCATTACCAGAACGACTCAATTTTTGCGCATCTACGGGCGTCAACTGGCAATTTTTTGAAAACAGTCTTATGAAGCCAACACCCATGCCCTCAAAAAAGCCTCTGAAGCACTCACCTTCAACCCCTTTGATGTGGATCTTCAAATTCAGCTTGCCAAGCTTCACCATGAAAAGAAAATTGCTGATAACTATGCTGCCCGAGGAGCTCAAATCAAAGCCTGTCTCCACTGGTTGGAGGTTGGCGACAAAGCCTCAAAGGAGTTCTTCCAGGCTCTTCGAGCCCATCATACCAATGTTGGGATTAAAAAAATAAAACAAGGAACTGATGTTCTTTCCAGTCTTCCTGACATCCTACAAGCTTTTGTTCTTCACTATGAGAACGCCTTTGCTTTGTAGGGCCATTTGGTTGCTCAGGAGGAGGCTCTCAGAAAGTGTATTACTGTTACTCCAAACCACCTCGCGGTTGAGCAACGCACTTTCTGTGAGAAACTTCATTCCCTCTGAGACCTTAAAGAGGCAGTTTACTCCATGGTGGATGACAAATCCCTTGGGTGTGATGGATTTCCCTATAAATTTTACAAACATCTTTGGGAGCAAATTGGTCCTGATCTGCACAAACTCTATCTTGAAGCATACCATTCTAAAAGCTTAGGAGCGATCATAAATAAAGGCAATATTAAATTCATACCTAAAGCTGGTGATCCTGAGGACATCTGCAACTGGAGGCCCATCACCCTCCTAAATGTGTCTTATAAGATCATTGCTAAGGTGCTCTCTCTCAAAATCCGCCATATGCTTCCTCTAATTGTGCAGCCTGAACAAACTAGCTTCATCAAATTCAGGTATATTCTTGACAACATCATTGTTGTCTGGGAAGGTATGGAATGGGCTCGTAAGTCCAAGCAGCAGGCTATCTTTTTAAAGATAGATTTTGCTAAAGCCTATGATCACATTGAATGGCCTTTCATTTTGGCTATGCTTCAGGCTCTGGTTTTTGGTCCCAATTTTCTTCAGTCTGTGGAGATGCTCTTTGGTGACGCTAATGCTTGCATCACCATCAATAATTCGCAATCTAAAGCTTTTGGACTTTTTCGTTCCATTAGACAAGGTTGTCCGCTAGCTCCAGCGCTTTATGTCCTTACTGCTGAAGGTTTTGGTTATTTACTTGCTCACTCTGTGTCTTTAGGACTGGTCTGTGGCATTTCCTTGCCTGATTCTTCCTCCCAGTTAGTCAATGGTCATTTTTTTGATGATTCTTTTCTTACTTTTCTTGAAGATGAAGAAAACATAAAAAATGCTTTAAATTGTCTTGACACTTTTTGTCAAGCCTCTGGCTCTGCCATTCAATGGCATAAAATGCTCTGCTACCGATAGTCTTTTTTGCCAGCTCCACCTTGGTTCAACCAATTCCAATGGAGATGGGTTACTCATGGATAAATCTTCCTCTTTCTTGGCATTCCCTTTGCTTTCCAGGCTTCCCTTGTGGAACTTTGGAATGCTGTGCTTACAAAGATTAGCAAAAAGCTTGATTATTGGATCACTAAGCCACTTTCTCTTGCTGGTAAATTCCATATTTGTTCTAAGATTTTGGCTGCCACCCATGTGTATTATTCTTCTTGTTGGGCTCCCTCCAAAGCTTCCTATCTCAAATTAGAACGTTTGCTCAGAGATTTTCTTTGGGCCTCTGGTTCTGACCATCATGGTTTTCACAGAGTTGCTTAGGATTTTTGTTGTCTCCCAAGGAATTTTGGGGGTCTCGACCTGCTTTCCACTTGGAAGTAGGGCCTTGTCCTCTCTGCTAAATGGATTATCAAAGCTATTTTTGGAGATGAAGCCTGGAAAATTCTTGTTAGGCATTGCGTCTCTTCAGGCTTCCCTGCTAACAGACCGGCGTGGAAGGGGATTGGTTTTCAGACCCTTCTCACTATGTGTGAACCAGTGGTCATACAGGGCTCTTTTGTTATTAAGAGCATCTGGAAAGCCTGGGAAGTTGTTAAACCTTAGCTTCGTTGGGCTAGTGATGAGTTTCGCAATGGGTTGTCCTTAAATCAATAGAACATTTGGTGGTCTCCCCTGTTTGCCTTCCAAGGTACTCCTCTTGCCAAGACTCAAGGTGCCAGTGCTCTGTGTTTCTTTAAATGTGGCATTCACACTACCAAGGACATTTTTTCAAGAGTCACCATGAATTTCAAGTCATGGGAGGATATGCAAGTTCAATACCGCCTTGTTCATGCCGATCAACAGACCTATGACCTTCTGTTATCGTCCATCCCTGTGCACTTACTTCATAAAGTGGGGATTTAGTCTGTTCGTCCTTGGTGGTATGATTGGAAGTGGTTTCCTGCCACTCCATTTACCAATAATAAGCCCAATATGGGATACATATGGCTTTTGCCCCACCTTTTGATGGTGGACATGCTTAATCAATGGTGGCATTTGCATTCTTCTCTTTCTCAATGGAGAAAACGGTTCGACACCATTTGGAGTGCCATTACAGAACCTAAGATTGCACACTTTGCTTGGTGCCTTTCCTTCCAAGGTCTTCCCCTAGGGTCTCGGCTCAAGCACATTGGGATTCCTAATCCCAGATGTCCCTTCTATGGCCAACCTGAGTCCTTTTTGCATATTTTTTGGTTTTACAAGCGTGCTCAGAATTATTGGCACTGGATTCATGATTTTTTCAAGCCTTTTATGCCCGAACCTTTTTCATGGCACATGATCCTGCTGGGTGATTCCCCCAAATTTCCTCGGAAGTTCTCCCAGATTTGGCATACTTTCAGGATGGAAATTTTGTTTTCTCTATGGAAAGATAGGAATGTAGTTTTATTCACTCACAATTTTTTGGATGTTAACATTGCAATGTACACTAAGGCATGCATTTGTAACAATGTCATTATGCAGATACAGGTGCAAGCTAATAAAGTTGCCTTGGAGGTTGCACACTTACAAGAATTGTTAAATCATTGGGGCAATTCTCCTTGCACCATTGCCAAAGTGCCTCCAGATGCCTCGGTCGATGCCTCCTTGTCTCACGGTCGCCATTCCCAATGCCAGTCCTCTGGCTGCCATTCACACACGTCGCACTCCTAGGGTCCCTGCCACCGCTCTCCTAGTGGTGGTCATGGCGGTTGGAGGCGTCGCTCCGCTTCCCCACCACGTGGTGGTTCTGGTTGGTCCCCGGCTTCCCCCCCCTGGGCGGGCTTCTGGCTAGTCTCCAGCTCCTCCCCCTGGACGGGTGCACTCTGGAAAATTTTCTCAGCTGGCCTTGGCAATTTCTCCTACGCGGCCAGACAAGAAGGATGTGGAGACTGTGACTACCCCAGACCCTACTGATGCTGCTGACGGTTGGACTGTTCCCAGTCTGCCTCACAATCTCACTGATGCGTGGGGATTTCCTGATAAAGATGATCCTCCTCCCTCTGCTGGTACTGCCTTGGCAGCCTGAGGTTGTTAAAAGTGTTTTTTTTTTTAATGAATAGTTTATAGTTTCTGGCTGAGGCCATGTTGTTTATCCCAGCTTGAACCGTTTGAACTCATTCGCGGGGTGATCCTATATCCCCCGGCCCCTTTTTTGTGAATTGTAATCTTAGTAAATTTTATTAATTGAAAAGGACTATTCATAAAAAAAAAGAAACTGAAGATTATGGATTATGGTATAAACTTGGAGGAAATTTGGATTTAAAGGTGTTCACTAATGTAGATTGGGCAGAGAATGTTGATGATAGAAAGAGCACAAGTGGAGGAGCTTTCTTTCTTGGAAAAAGGTTGGTTTCTTGAACAAGTAAAAAGCATAATTGTACATCCCAATCCACAGCAAAGGCTGAATATGTTGCAGCAACAGTAAACTGCTCAAACATTGTGTGGTTCAAACAATTATTGGAAAGTATGAAGCAAGAAATAAAAGAACCTATTGTTATGTTTTGTGATAACACAAGTGCAATTAATATCTCCAAGAATCTAGTGATGCATTCAAAAACCAAGCATATTTCCTTAAAGTATCACTTTGTTAGAGAATTGGTGCAAGAAAAGGAAATCAGATAGGAATATGTCCATACAAAGGAAGAAATTGTTGACATATTCACAAAGCCTTTACCTAAGGATGCATTCTTGTATCTTAGAGGTAAGTTCTAAAGGTGTCATTCCCCTATCTGAAGCTCACTAAAATAAAGTTTTAGTGATGCATCAATAGGAATAGAATTGAAGATCTATCAGTTGATGCAGCAAACCAATGAAGACATTGCATATGAATCAGTACATCAGGTACAATGCTATTCAGTTGATTTGTGTTGTCTTTGGAATTTGTTGTCAAAGAGGGAGAGCATACTATCATATCTTTCTGAAATTTGCATAATAATAAGAGTTTGTGTAAGAGGGAGAGATTATTATGAAAGAGGGAGTTTGTTGTGTTTGAAGAAGAAAGTGAAGTATTTTTTCAATAAAGACTTGTTTTCAAATTTTATTCTACTATGACATGTTGTGTTGCCATCAATGCCAAAGAGAGAGATTTTTGGATACAATTGTTCAATTGTGTGTTGTCTTTGATGTCACACCAATGTCATATCGGTCATCAAACAGAGTCTACCAAGCTCAGAAGGTCAGCAAGGCAAAAGACAGAGTCTACCAAGCTCAGATGGTCAGCAAGGCAAAAGAGAGAGTCTACTGAGCTCAAATGGTCAACAAGGCAAAAGACAGAGTCTACCAAGCCCAAAAGGTTAGTAAAGAAAATTTGCAGTGTCTACCAAGTAGATAGTTGTTACCAAGCTTTCAAGTTTTTAAAAAGAAATTTAGTTGTTACTGAGCTCACTCAGTCATCAAAGGAAAATATGGTAAAAACAATTCTTACTAAGCTCTCACGGACAGAGAAGTAATTTAGTTCTTATCGAGTAAACTCGATAGCCAAAGAATTTTGCAAATGATGCAATGTTAACCGAGTTAAGACAGTTAACTCAAGAAATTTTTGGAAGCAGTATTTACCGAGCAAGGTCAGCCAAATGAAAAATTTCATTGATTTTTGTAATAATGTATATTTGTTTAAAGTAATATTTGTAGCCGAATGATGTATGGATTATTGGTAAATGTAACATGAGAATGAGCCGACTTGATAATCTGAATGGTATAAATAAGAGAGATCAAGTTGCGAATTCTAAGTGTGGAAGTGGAATTGATGTGATATAAGGACTGATTATTGTGGAAGCGAATTTGAAGGATGATCAGAGATCATTGAGAAGCAACAAAGCCATATTTGATCAAGGAGGATCTAATGATGCAAAACAGAGAACTGTAATAAGAAAATTTAGTTGCATCTTGTTTAGGTCAATTCATTGTTGCTTTCTAACAATTGTAGCAGTGATTTCAAATCTCTTAACAAAGTTGGTTTAACAGCTATTTTGTAAATCCTCTAACAAGGTGACAGTTTAGTTGAATTGTTCTAAAGACCTCTAGCAAGGCCACTCCTAATAGGGTGATCAAAATCCTCTAACAGGGTCACACCTAATAGTGTGTATTGTAACCTTTAATAGGGTTGGCTCCTAATAGGGCTCACTTCAAAAGAGTGAAAATTGGTAACTAGTTACTTGGTGGTTTTTCCCATATTGGATTTCCACGTTAAATCTAGTGTCTCTTGTGTTCATCTTATTTTCAATTGCATGCATGATTTCTTGAAGATAAGTAACAGTTTAATTTATCGAGTTACAACATTTTTGTTATGTTTACTGAGTATTAGCAGTAACTAGATCTTTAAGACATCTAAGGGATCTGAGGATTAATTTTTGTTAGTAACTGATTCACCCCCCCACCTCTCAGTTACTCTATCTTTAATCCCAACAACTTGTAGTTCCAAAATTAAATAAGTATATGAAAGATCTTAGATAATGATTCTAAAATTGAGTGAAATTGATGTCTATATTACTTATTTTACAAACTATTTTATGTATTCAATATCTGCTAACAAATTATTTTATTTATTCACACTTCAATATAAAGGTTATATCTTTATTTATATAAGGTAAGATAATTTTATTAATGTCCAACAAAATACCACAACATGGGTCTATGGGACTGGAAGCTTACAACCAAGAAGATAGTGAACAAATGGAGTACAAATGGTGTCCACAAAAGAACAAGCACAATAAATGAAGAAGAAAGTTGGAGACATCACAGAAAGGATTAGCTATCCATCCTCAAAGAGAAAATCCAACAATGACTAATATGGCCAGCGGCTACCAGGTCCTGTGGTGTAGCTAAATGCTACGAGAGGAATGTCGCTAGTGAAGAGATCCACTATGGCATCTCATTGATCTAGAATGGCCCGTGTTAGGGAATATACAAGAAATTAAATTTTTATTGAGGTTCACTCTCTAAAAACACAACATTTTCTTGCATGAATAATAAATAAATCTTCTAAAAACATCTAGTTGTCATTTATGAAAGTTTACTTAAATCATTAAAAAAAATTAGAAACACCCATCAAAACCTTAGCTAGATAGTCGAGACTAGTAATTTCATCATGCATCATCATCCAACATACTACTTCTTGGTCATGCTCAGTGAACTCTCAAGATGAATGTATGCAACTCTCATTGTGCAAAATTATCATCACTATTATACTAGGTCTTATAGACCCACAAGGTACACTTCTTATAGAAGTACCAATATCTCTCTTTCATGAGAGATCACAAAAATTCCCCCCTTTTCTCTAACAAAAAACTCATGACATTTCATTTGCACACAATTCTTCTTGTCGATGGTCATTATGTGCATTGTCAAAGGACTGTGCTAGAGAGTTAAACAAATTGGAATTCAATCTCAATTTGATAACCATTTTTTTATCAGTTGCCATGAATTTTTCAAAAGGTTCTCATCTCATGTTCTGTTTCTTGCAACATTGTCTACCTCACACATAGACTCCTACCATATGAATACCACATTTCTAATGTGGGTGAGGTCATCTCATAACACCTCAACTTCCATCACCTTTTGTGTTGGTGGGTGGCATGGCTCTTAACAAAATAAAATTTTAAATTAAACACAATAAATATTTTTTTTATTTAATATCTAGGACATTGCATACACTATGTAAGAAGGCTGGACCTTTAGAAATGCATTCAAAATCATTAAAAAAAACTTAGGAACACTCTAAAAATCCAACCAATTATTCAACAAAATTGATTCCATTTCTAATGCTTCGCCAAACAATGGTATTAAAAACCCAAAGTAATGGACTGCTTAATTTAGGGTTGGACACCCCAAATGACTCCTTATGCACTATTTAGTCTCATTTAATTATCGACCAAGGACATAAACTTGGAATGGCATCAGTAAAGTATATGCTTCAAATTTCCTCTTCTAAGCCTATTTAAGGAATTCAAATGCTTATGCTTTAGGGAAATGAAAATAAAACTACTAAGCCAATGTATTTTAATCAAAGTAGGAAATCACAGTTAGGAATTACTTCAACTGACTATGTTGCAAGAACAGACTACTAATTCTGGTATTAGTGGTTTCAAGAATAGCAGATTTCTAAAACATACAAATAAATAGGAAATGAACTCTATACTAACAAGGCAATTCACTCATCAAGTGGGCCCCCCTTGAATGAGTGAATGGAAAATACAATCAAGATGAAAGTTGAAAACTTAAGCTTAACATTCTATTCATCTATAAAAATGATTACACTTGATTGGAACAGTATGTAAGAGTTATGTATTGAAACTAGTTTGTTTGACTAACCTCTACAAAGAGTCACAACAGTCAATTATTTAAAAGGAAAACTACCACTAACTCCCTAAACCTAAAATCACTTCATAATGAGGATTATTTACAACTCATAAAGTTTCATAACATAAAACATTATTGATCATGAAAAATCCCAAAAGATAGTGCACACTAAATCTGCATGTTGCATTCAACAGAAGGCATTGACTTGCTTGCGAAGATTCTACTATCACGGTTGCTTTTGATGACTTGCACTAGTATGTCAGTCCTTGAATATCCATGTTCAACTCCTGCAAGATAATTAATGCACACACACACACACACACACACACACACACACACACACACACACACACACACACACACACACACATCCAATCATGCGTGTGTGTGTGTGTGTGTGTGTGTGTGTGTGTGTGTGTGTGTGTGTGTGTGTGTGTGTGTGTGTGTCTCCATAACATCAATACTAGGAAAAGATGTTAGTCTTAATTATCACTCTTGCAAACCTATGAATACAAGAAGTAACTACCCAAAATATATCTTAAGAGAGAAAGCATCCATTAACATATATAACTATTATATTCACCATTCTTTTACATGAAATTAGGTAGATTTTAGGTCTTTAGAGGTATCCACATTCCATCTTATGTTCACACACACATATAATCATATACATAGAAACTATAAGTTCATATACTTAAACCATAAATATATGTCTATGTGCAACAAACTATCTTAGAAAGAGGATTAAAATGGTGAGAAAGATGGCTAATTTAGGATCCCATCATTCCTCCCAACTAAACTATTGTTGGTCCCTAGCAATTGTAAAGTTCCAAACCCTAGCACAAACCCTCATATCATTAGTTGTTTTCCGCCTTGGCTCATCATGAATATAATCAAAGTATCCATCAATCTCTTTGAGTCTTTCCCAATGCTAAACCTCAAAGGCCATGTCACAATCTACTGCATTGTCATTCATTGCTAGCAATGGATGAAGGAAGAGTGGAGGTTGAAACTTTAATGGAACCCAACGGTTAAGGAGTGTCCTACCCAACATAATATACCATGGAAATCTCCTCATGGAAAGGTTTAAATTCTGAGGTGAGTGAGGTTCCATTCTTTTTAAATCCTATGACATCCTTATCCACCACTTTTTGGAGGCATTAATTGTTGCAGTAACATCCTATGTGCAAGAAAACCTATCTGTGTGAAGCAAGAGAAAATAAGAAAATATTAGCTATAATAGATATATCAAGTATTCAAAATAAAATGAAGCATAACTAACACTTGCTTGAGTTTTGCAACTCAAAGCAACCAAAAGACCAAGTCCTCATGCAACCTCAAGCATCTCAACAAAGGCACCCATGAGAGGCCCTGTTGCTGTGATTTTGATTGGAGGGATGTTGATGTGCTCTCCCAAAACACAACTATATTGAATCTCTTGATGTGAAATGCAAATATGATAATGAAACTATGCTAAATGAGTGGAGAACACCTCAAACAATGGCTATGGAAGCAACCATGTTTGAGAGCATTCAAAGGATATGGTAGTGGATGTAAGAAAAAAAACTAATCTAACAATGCAAGATGAAATAAAATCTATCAACTATCAAAGGTTAGTATGCAAACATAAAAATCACTAACAAGCTCAAATGACAAACAAGCATGATAACAATGCATATGAGGGAGATGTAAAATGCTTGAGACAAGGGCTCTATTTATAGGCTTGAGAGAGGTCTTAGGGAGGTGGCATCTATGTGGCATCCACATAGGTGCCACATGGGAGACATGTTGACAAGTCATGCAAGGGTCAACATTCAAAGTTTTTTGACACATGTGTGAGAAAACTTGAAGGAAGGAGTGGGGGAAAAAGGTGTGAGAGGTGTGAGAAGTGTGAGGGGTGTGGGAAGTGTGAGGGTTCCTCACACATGTGTGAGCACACACTTAGGATTAAAAGAGGGTTTAGCAAGGTGTTTAGGATAAATAAGTGGGATTAAGTAGTGGTTGGCTTAGAAGGATGAAAGTGATGAGTGTAGACTAGGTTTTAGGGTGGGTTTAAGATTAAATTAAATAAGATTTAATTTAATCATTGGTTTAGAGAATTTAATGGAAATGGAGGCGATTAAATAAATAAGATTTATTTAAGAGGGGATTTATGGGACACTATCCATTAAATAAATTTAACACATTAGGGGGGGGGGGGGTGGAGGAAGTATTTAAATTAAATTTAAATACACTAGGAAAGTGAACCTATTTAATTAAATAAGTAGAAGAATATGACAAATATAATTAATTAATTATAATGTCAAAGGCAATATTAAATGAATTAATATAGTGTTTAGGACAATTTTGAGTGTCTACACATCCCGAGAGGAATGTTGGTCCCAATCTCCAAAGGCTTGTTCTCTCATTGGATAGATCTTATTGGCTTCACTAAGGTTTCCTATGATAGAGATCCAATCAAAATATGTTCTTTTGGAGTGTTGTACTTCAAACCTCATCATTAAAGGAACTGACATTTCCTTCTCCCTATATGGTGTACTCTGGTGCTCATGACTTATCTCATTTTGCATACACAAATATAACTACTTTGACTTGTACATCTCCTACATAGAGGAGTGAATTCCACTCTATGTTATCAGGAACTGCCAGATTATGCAAGTATAATTCACACAACAAATTCTTCGAAGTCATTGGTGCAAATTGAAAGGCATAGTAAAATTCATGGGGAATTGATATAGATGAATTGAGGCCTTCCACAATCCTTGTTAATTTGAAATTAACAAGTTGTTCTTGGAGGAATATTGCATACACTGGGAAAGGTTATCTACATTCCATCAACTCACCTAATTTCTACTCCAATTGAGAATTTTTCTCATTAATGACTTGTTTCAATTTTTCTTTTTCTAAATTCCATTGTGTCATTCCCATAACAACTATTGGTATAGGCTTATTCCTTCTACAAGAGGTGTAGATAAATCTAGTGGGGGTAAAGGTTCTTGATTGAATATATCCACCCATTTAGAAGTAGATTAAGGAATTCTAGTTGTTGCTTTAAGTGTAGAGGACGTACCGTTTCACAATAATTGTCCTGGTTGACTTGGTTTCTTCACTAACATCAACTACCACCTTAGCCAGCATTTCTAATGTTTCCTGACCATCCTATCGGGGTATTTCTTCAATGATTTCAATTCCAAAGCCAGGCATTTCCTCTAAGTTTATACCAACATCTGGCTAGGTGGAATTATCTACATATTCCTCTATGTCTTCAGATTCCTCAAAGTCTTGATCACTATTTATTAGTATTTAGTTAACATCAAAGCTAACCTCTATTTTTGGACTCTGCTCTTACATTATTGTGTCACTGGTTGCAAGTTGATTATTCAATTCCTCAGAAGAGAAATTATTCAAAGGTTCATTTCCAATATATTCAAAAGAATCAATGTTAACAATAGGAATAGATGCTTCAACATATTTCTCAAAAGTTCTCTTACTTCACCTTCAAGAGGGTATGGATGAGCTCAAAGGACTCTTCCAATTTTTTTCTTTGTAATGACCCCCTCCTCTACTCCTGCTTCAGGAGGTTTTTTAGCATGGGGTGGAAGCAAAAACTTGTGTCACCTTTGGTGATACCAAAAGGTATTTTGGCTGGAATAGTTTTGGCCAAAACAGTTCTGGCCAGAATAGTTTTTGCTGTACATACGTGGCAGTTTCTCGCGTCCATGTGGCATGTACTGTTTCGGCTGAAAGTGTTTTGGCCAAAATGGTTACGGCTGAAACCTTGTATTTTTATAAAAGTGTCGAAAAACCCTTTGCGGCTATCATTTTGACTGTTATGGCTCCTAAGTTCTTGAAGAGCTGTCTAGGTGTTTCGGTCGTAACAAGTTAGTGGGTTTTTTTTTCCATTTTAAAAAATTTTTAATGTGTTTTTTTATTAATAAATGTTAACGGTATTTAAATTAATTGTTTTTTACCTATTTTATGAGTGAAATATTTAGAATTGTTAATTTTTTAATATATTTAAATTGTTTTGATTAATTAATTTGTTAGAAATTAAATTAATTAAATTGTTTTAGAATGGTACTTAAATTAATTTGTTAGTAAATTATTTAAAACATAAGCAAGAATGTAGTCAAACATTAGGTAAAAACGTAGAAAAATATTAGGTAAAAATATAGAAAAACATTATTTAAAAATGTAGAAATACTTTAGGTCACATTGCCCAATTTCTAACATAACCTAATGGTTCTAGGTGAAACAGTAATCTCTTATGGTGAAATTAATTTTGACATTAAATAAACCTTCTAACATAACTCTATATCAACTACAATCATAACCTATACCACATTCTAACCATAACATAGGCACTTTACTAACCGAATGAACCATACTTAGATATTCATGATTTGTTCATTTTAACAACTATTTTTATTTACAATTTAAATCATAGTAACAATATCCCAAAAAAATTTACTAATATGAGTTAGAGAACAAGAAAGACAAGTGTGGAAGGAATACAATGATGCCTTTGAATAAAGTCATTTACCTTTATATTTATGCTTAATAGTATTATGATTAAATAATAAAGCATATAACAAGATAGACACATGCGCACGCACACGCGCACGCACACACACACACACACACACACACACACACACACACACACACACACACACACACACACACACACATGCCCCAAACATAATATGTTGATAAAGATAAAACTATGTAGAATCAACCAACTTCAAGAACACAAATCAATGAAGAATACAAAATAAGGTAAGATATGTGCCCAATAGACAATGTAATAATCTATAAGGTGAGATTGTAATGAAATATTCAAAAGGGGATATTAAAACAATGATCTTTTAAATGTTACCTAACTATAAGGATGTTGAAACAAGAGTGATAAGTGTATGTAGTAAAGTCGCTCAAACAAGTCACTCAAAAGAACTCTAAGGATTCCTTTCTAATAAACCACTTACACAAGTCATAATAGAGTGCTTGAGGATTCAATAGTGTAGTCTACATGACATATCACTTACAAAGTGTTTAAGGACTTGATATTATAATCTACTCATGCAATTCTGTTGTAGATCTAATTATAAAGTTAAATAGAGTTCAAGCTACCTACACAAGTTTCTTATGGTGTTCTCGTGTGCTCATTTGGATTTGCTACTTTTTAAACCCATTGTCCCATTATGTTTGCACTAATTAAGAAATTTTTGAACTTATTGCTATGAGCCAGTTATTAGGTAATAATGATTCTTACATTACCAAATGACACATAAGGACCTCTTATGATACATTTGTAGGTATTTTTATCCATATATATGTTAAGGGGACCTAGGGAGTCCTTCTAGGTCATTATGTCTATTATAGGTTCTAATAGGTATTGATATGTTTACTAGCACATAATAGGTATTGTTAGGTAATAATGAGTCTTACATTACCAAACAACACATTAAGATCACTTATGATACATTTTTAGGTGCGTTATCCATACATGTGTTTCTTAAGGGGACATAGGAGTCCTAATAGGTCATAATATTTTTTATAGGTTCTAATAAGTCTTAATATACACAAATTTCTAATTCAATATGATGCGAATCATAAAGACTTAGTTTTAAATTCACAAATTCACAACCATGGCAATGGGAAAGCCCATTTGATCTCTACGTACAAATAAAAATAAAAATTATATTGGTTCTTTAGATAGTAAATAAATATTAGTACAAAAATATGATAAAAT
Source organism: Cupressus sempervirens (assembly GCA_028749045.1). Taxonomy (NCBI): domain Eukaryota; kingdom Viridiplantae; phylum Streptophyta; class Pinopsida; order Cupressales; family Cupressaceae; genus Cupressus; species Cupressus sempervirens. Next base: position 659,663,281 of record CM053791.1, read on the forward strand.
AAAAAAACATGTAAATAGATTTGTACAATATATTGATATCAATCATATTAATTAGACTGAACTATAAATTAGATTGCACTAAATTCACAAATATGAAAATAAATATATCTATTAATATTATTTTAGTTTAGTAATTTTTCTATCCCTATGTCCTAACTCTCATCTACACTCCCCATAATCATCAAAGCATTTACATCAAAATCTAAAATTTAGTCAAGAATTTTATTTTTTAATTGCATATACATGTGTACACTTAGTTATAATTTAATCAATAAATTTTAATTTTTTTATCGCATATACATGTACATGTATGGATTTTTTTTTTCACATTTGCATGAGCATGTTACAATACATTAGATATGGTCTCTAAGATAATTTGTTTTAAAATACATACATGTTACATGATTGAATAACACCATACATTTAATGTTGTGCATTTATATGTACATGTATTTCAAATTAAATTTAACTTTTAATTATTTTAATTTATACGCTTGTATGTTTATATGTGTATATATATGCATGTGCAGATCTCTAGATATTCATCAGTCTTGTAGCTTCACATTCATATCCTCATATTTATATACATATACATACATTATGGCATCTAGTTTTGGGGATCGTGGTCCTGCATCCTTAGGGGATGATAGTGTCCATAGAGGGGGTCATAGTGTTGAGTCTAGTACAACACGCAGATCAACCTCCTCCACTCGGGATAGAGAGCAATTATTCAAAGATACAGTTGCGAGATTATCTCATGCTATAGAGGTTTTTGACACCTCACTTTCCTCTTCTACCACCCTCCCTAATAGGGAGAAGATCATAGCGATGCGAGAGGAGTTGTTTTGTATGTTTCAGACCATTGAATCATTTAACCCTTTTGATGATATGGGCATTAAGACATTTTATTCTTCTCTATCTCACAATGTCACTAGCATTGTGAAGTACACACAGATTAACACTAAGGTTTCCACCAACATGGTGAAAACCATGTTTCCATTTTATAGAGATCATCATAGAGTTAGAGGCTACTTTGTGACGAAGTGTACTGATCAGCTCGTCACACCATTCATGTATCCTTACTGGTTGGCCACTCATCATAGATGGTCATAGAAGGATGAGTTCCCTCTCTATTTCTACAAACAATTATTTGCAAAATTTCATTTATACTATGATGTTGACTACATAGATTATCCAGGGCATGTTGGGCAGGGTCTGAGGAGACTTTCACACAGATTTAGACCCATAGACACTCCTATGCCAGTTAAAAAATGGGAAATGGTGGGTCCAAAACTTTTGGTTATGCTGAGAGGTCCCCAGATGGTTGTTGTAGGTCAGAGTGTTCCTGATGACACAATCAGGACACAAATTTATTCGAGCATCGCCACCATCACCACATAGTTGCATGAGATTTCTTCTAATCTAGGTGGTAGATATATTCTATGCTCTCAAGGTACCATTCCCATAGTTGCATCATCTAATACACCTCTTAATGATGATTATGGAGTAGTAGACATACCTTCTCCACTAGAAGTTTCTGCAGTCTCAAAGGTGGATGCATTGCAGCGTTTGGGATCATATTTAGCATCTGATCTTTTAGATGCATATCAAGCATTATCTATAGTGACTTTGTGACATCAAATCTTTGATTAGTCATATTTTGTCATGTACAATAGTCCTAGAAGATTCACAGAGGCAAGACGACATTCATGCACCTTCTACTGCTCCTACTGCTATACAGGCCTAGGCTACAGCACTAGCCCCAGCTACTCAGGACCCTATAGTACCCCCCCTACTCAAGATGTCACTGCTAGACAACCTGGTCTATTTACCTCCATGCTTTCATATCAAGGCTGCACTATTGACTTGAATGTTGATAGTGTTTTTTCATTGCATGACTCAAATATCAGTCAGATTAGCTGAGCATTACACATTGCTATGGTAAATATCTCTATATGTTTAAATTTATTTTAATTATGGTAAATAATATGTCTATATGTTTAAATTTATGTGTGTGTGTGTGTGTGTGTGTGTGTGTGTGTGTGTGTGTGTGTGTGTGTGTGTGTGTGTGTGTGTGTGTGTTGTGTGTGTGTTTGTGTATGTGTTTTAGGGTCTGAGTGATAGTATATTACATTTTTGGTAATCTGTAGACACCTACAAATCCTACACATGTTGAGTCTCAGGTATGTTACAATTTATATATATATATATATATATATATATATATATATATATATATATATATATATATATATATATATATGATTTATATACATGTATCTTGATATAATTTGTCTGTATATAATTAAATGGTCCACTATCATTTGACATAGGGTTCAAACGCAGTTGATAGACCCTTTTGGGGATAGCCAGGATCAGGAGGGGGATGTAGCTGATTATCATCATGGCCTTTTATTTTATTACACACGTTATTTCCAAATACATGTTTATATGGACACTTGGATGTTTTATATGTTATTTCCAGATACATGTTTATATGGAAATTTTGATATTTTATATGTTATTTTCAGATATGTTTATATGGACACTTTGATGTTTTATATGTTATTTCCATATACGTGTTTATATGGACACTTTGATGTTTTATATTTTATTTCCAAATACATGTTTATATGGATCTATTTTGATGTTTTATATATGTTATTTCTAGACATTTGATACATGATATTTTTATACATTTGATATGGGTACATTATTCTCCAAATATATGTACATGTATGTTATTGATCTTTTAATGTACACATGTATCTTATTGATCTTTTAATGTCTTAATCTTTTATGTTTATGTATGTGTTATTCATGTTTCTATATATGTTATTCATCTTAATGCCTTATTCTAAGTGTAATTAACTATATTTAATGACATATATTAAGGGGAGATCCTAAATTATACATAAGAATGTAGATTAATGTATATTTTATTTCATAGATGTATGTAAATATGTTCATGTTAAATGTAGACATGTATGTTTTCAATAATCATGTTTAAATGTATATGTTATTGTTTTTAATGCCTTAAAATCTAATTATATAATTGACTATATTTAATCACGTGTCTTAATTAAGTATAATTAACAACATTCAATTAATAAAATATAACATGTAATAAGTATCATAGAATACAACATACACATGTAAGAATATATAAAGAGTATGACCTAAAGAATGCATGTTACAACATTTAATTAATAAAAGTTAATACGTACAAGAACATAACAATTATATACAAACATAAAGAACGTATCATATAAGAACATATAAAGATTATATGTACATAAATACATAACAACATTAACAATCATATGTAAGAAAACATAAACAATGTACATATAAATACATACAAATACTAAAGGGGTTGTCTTAAGGAGAGGTCATGTAAAATGTGGTACTAAGGGGATGTTCTAATAGGTGGTCTTAAGGGGAGGCCTAAGAGATTGTCTTAAGGAGAGGTCCTAAGAGGTGGTCTTAAATGAGATATCCATGTCAAATTTAAATAAAAATAACAAAACATGTCTAATTTCGCATATCCAAGATAAATGATCCAATGTAATACAAATTTATAAAACAAATATCATGTCAACATTAAATATGAAAGTATAAGAGCTATATAGACATAGTTGAACTAGAGCTCCACAATAAGTACGTAGGTAAACTAGAGCTCCACAATCAATCTACTGTTAGGATCCTCTCTAGTTTTTATTATCTCTAGAAGTTTTTCATGTTCTTTAATAAGTAGTTTCCACTTTTGATTTCCACAATGTCCTCTTCTTTGTATTGCTTCAAATTGTAATTTGGTTACTATAACATGGTTACTGTAATGTAAAACCTTTCCTCCAGGCTTGTATTCAATAAATTCAATACCACTATCAGTTACCCTTGTTTGTTGATAATATGTTCCTTCAATAACAACTGATCTAATTGGATATGATTGTTGATCAGCATCTATAGATCCTTCTAGCAACTTGTGTTTTTCTTTTGTGCATCTTAAAAGATGATAGTCCACATTTTTTGCATTATTTGGTAAGGCTTGAACTGCAAAAATATCTCTTGCATGTATATAAAAATATAGATAAATATAAATTAATTTTAAAATGAATATACATGTATATTAATTTATATATATGTATATATGCACACAAACCTAACATAACTAAATCAAAAATGCGCTCATGATCAGTTGAATATGCAAGATCATGAATGTCAATGTCAATGTCAGCATCTTCAAAAGGAGGCTTTCTAGCTATCTCCTTCAAATCCCAATATGAAACATATCCATTCACAATATTTTCACATGCACTCACTGGATTGTCCTTTATGCAATCATCACAAAAACATGTTTTCTCTCTTACTTTAATTACTGGAGGTTTATGGTTTCTTGTAGTCATCACTTGATGTAAACTTCTAATACCAAGAATCGTTTGACAAATGTAAGGATTAGATTGATCTATATCTATTACAAATATAAAAAATAATTGTCATATTTCAAAATAAATATTTAATTAAAAACTAAACTTGATTTGAAAAATAGATTAAAAATAAATATAACTTAGTTCACCTTTCACCTCCCAAAAGTAACGTTTATTGTATTCAGTATCTCCAGTAGCAAAATGAACTTTGCACCATTCAACAATTTGGTTTGAGCTCTCTATCCTATTCCTTGTATGTACATACAATACGCATATATATATATATATATATATATATATATATATATATATATATATATATATATATATATATATATATAAAATTTAAAATATGGTACTATTATTAGACATGCACATTAAAAATGCATATATTTACCTACAAGTTCATGTTGTCGAAGCACATGTTTTATACATGCTCCTACTCCATCATGCTCCCCTTTTTCGTGTCCACTTTCAAAGGAATTCCATAAAAACCTAACATTGGTTCTAGCATGTTGCATTGCTAACGAATTAAATGCTTTTGTAGATTTGAATTGTCCTGTGAACATGAAACATGGTAAGTATCTACAATTATCCATGTACATGTATCAAATCGAAATAGACATGTCAAAATAAATATAAGTTAAAATAAAGTTAAATAAATGTGTAAGTTCTTGTATACTAACCTGCACATCTATCAGACCAAATCCAATGCTCTGAAACATTTATTCCATGATTTCTGAGATCTTCAAAGAACATTGCAAAACAATGAGCCACATAACTCCTATCATGAACTCTATCATCACTAATATAGAAATGAACCTCTTTGATGATGATGTGTTCCCTTTCATCCAACCTTTCTATCTAATCCACCTCAAATTGTGCATGTCTATAGGTCACTTGCAAAAATATTGCAATTTGTTCAGAATGATAATATTTCCCTTGAAGCTCTGTTTGAGGTGCAAATGTATAATTCTTAGAAAAATCTACAAGTAAAAGTATACAACTAAGTGGAAACCAATTTTTGGAATCACGAAACTATTTAGCTTGCCATCGTGCACCATGACAATGTTGCAAATGTGGATATATCAATGGACAAAACTTGGTCATGAACTCATCATAATGCAATTCACTCTCCTTCAATACAATTTTTTTGGATTCATCTCCTATCTTATTTTGGTATGCTCATATCCATATCTCATCCATAAAACTGGTGCAAATTCATTAATATTCTCAACTTGCATAATTTCAAAAAATTTGCGTAAATCTCCACAATCTTCACACTATTTTTTTTATGCATTGCACTTTGAATTCATCTAAATTTTCTAATTTATCACATAATATGGACCTCATAAATTGTGTTGTACTATTAGGGATGATCAAATTAGGATCAAGTATTGCCATAACTTTTTTATATGATTGCAAGTGTAGACCAAATTCAACATGATTTTGGCAACAACAAGTCTCACGCATCTTATTTATGCATACAAAGGAAGGATGCAAACTCTTAAACATTCTCTGACATATTTTGACATTTGAATATTCTTGTTTGAATGTTTGAAATCATTCCCTTTAAGTTATATCTATGAAATGTTTTGGGTGTTCAATTTTGGCCCCTGTCTCTTGATGTTTAATTTGTATAGTATCACGCCTGTTGGAAGAAACACAAGAATGTGTGGTCCAAAATTCAATAACTTGTCTTTTTACATCTTCAGAAATTATGTCTTTTCATGGAAATCTACAAATATTCACCCAATTATTCTCAATGTTATCATCTAGCATATTTCTCCTCTTGATGTATCTCTGGACAATTCTTCTAGATATATGTAGTACATCAAAAAATGCACGTACCTATTTTCTATGTGTCAATTTCCCACTAGATATAGTAGTCATCAATGTTCTACATGCATTACTCAAATCACCTCCTCGAGTTGTGTTGTCAATTTTGTTATAAGCATTTTGAAAGTTTTCAACTATTGTTTTATTAATATTATGCACATGGCTTTTCCTGTTATCAACACCCAACAACTCCAAAATAGGTCTCATATCTTTTCTCCTAAATAACTTGACAAATAATTGTGCCTATCCAAATACACTTTTATCCTTGAAATATTCATCAAACATGTTCTGGCAATGCTTTCTGATAATGTTGTCATTTATCATATCTTTAGATGGAATTTGGTTAAAAAATAGTTCCTCATCCAAATCTATCAATTTTTTTAAGCCTTCTAATTTGTCTCTATCAGTAGAACTGTCAATTTCTTCCTCTTCATTGCTTTCATTTTCTTCATGAATCTCATCCTGTTCAAGAATTTTAGTAGGCTGGTTTTAATTATGTTTTGTATGACCTTTCATTTTTTCATCTCTTATTCTATCATATTTCCTTGATTTTTTCCTTTTACTACCCATTGAATACTTTAATCTATAGAAACAAAAATAAATAAATTTAGATTTCACTAAATATCAGCTAATGCTTCAATATAGAATACATAAAAATAAAAATAAGTAGAAAGGAAAAAAAACCTTCAAAATATTCGATCCTTTGCAATCTTGATTAAATCCATAGAATAGTTGCTAAAAATTGCTTCAAAATTAATTGTCTTCCGAAAATCCTCTACCAATTTTTGTTGTTCAGTATATATTTTTTTTTTAAAACAAAAAATAAACTTTATTTTATATCAAACGACGACATTAACCGCATGCAATTTAATTGACTGACAAGGATTTCGACCGAAACTGGTTTGGCCCAAAGGGTTATGGCCGAAACGATTATGGTTGTAATCGCCTATGTGGCATCCTAGGTGGCAACCACACAAGCAAAAATAAGAACTTCTGTAAACATTTCACTTTGAAGGCCAATTTTACCTATTAAATTGAAGTTTTTTAAAAAACTAAAAATATACTTTTGTAGGTCTCGAAGTCACGATTATGATCATATAATTTTATTATTATTTTGATTATGGATAATATGTTATAATTTGAAAATATTACAAGTAGGTATTTTAAGATTTTGGAAGATGTCTATTCAAACATAAGAAAAAAATAGTAAATCATGTTAAAAAAAAAAAAAAAATTTAATGCTACACTAGAGATGAGAGTCTTCTTCAAGAATATGTAATTTGTTTTAAAAATATATATAGATTTGATGGAAAGAGTTTGACGAGAGAAAAAAATTGTTAATTTTTGATAACTTTGACTTTGACCAGTTATAACTTGAAAAATATCTGCCAAATTTCCATTTTTCTTTTTTGGTGCACTAGATATACATGTCAACTCTAACATGTTCCAAAATTAGACCAAAATATGAACATTTGCATATATTTGTTTGATGGGAAAAAAACTCTATATTTTTAGCATTTTTTAAAATTAAAAAATAGACTTTAAAAATTCAAAAATAAATAAAATTTTCACTCAATTTTAAAAAAAAAAATTACAAACATAAACTTCATCCAATTTTATACATTTCGTTAGTTTACATCATCTCCAAATTCTAAAAAAAAATGCCACTTTTATGTCATTAAAGTTGAAGAGTTTAAATTATAATATCACTTTTCTTTTATAAAAGGTGACACAGGTTTGTGCTTTTACCCCATGTTCTTTCCTAGGGTTCTCAGAATTCTCTTCAGGAGGGTTTCTAGAATGTTCTTCCCTAGGGTAAGGTAGGGTTTCTTCCATATTATCTACATTGTCACCAGGCTGAGGTTCTAATGTTTCTTCTTTTGGTTTCCTTATTTTACCCTTACCCCTCCTAGATGTAGACCTTGTCTTTCCGGATGGTGAAGATTTCAGAGTATTAAGAACTTTTGTCTTTTTGTTTTTCTTCCTCTTAGAAGGAGAGGCTTCAGGATTGAAAATTCTTTTCCTAGGTGACCTAGACGTTTGTTATCTCTTATCAACATCATGACCTCTAGAGCCAACTATTCTAGGTTTAACCTCATTCATCTGCAAAACATGTTCCCATGTTCCAAACTTTTTCTACTCAATTTCGTTTCCACCATTAGTTTTATAAGGCAATGGTGTGAAATAGGCTTGTTGCTTCCTGATTGAACTAACAAACACTATTTTTTCACAATATTAAATAAGAAGCTGGGAAGATTTATTGGTCGATCATTATGGTAGAGATGACTAAGAATTTTGAAGTGCAAAGCATGCAAGCATTTATAGCATCCCTCACAAGTGAAGTACTGAATAATGCCAGCTGAATGAACTCCAAGGGAAAAGATAATCACACAAGTCTCTGCTTCTTGTCGACATCCAACTGAGGATCACCGTGCAAAGTGAATTGTGCTCTTGTTGATCATAGGTCAAAATATTTCACCCATGGTTCACCTTCCTAAGGCAACCTTGTCATTTCAGCTACTGCATCTTCTGTGAACTCAACTTTCAACCCTTTCACTTCTACAACCCCATCTTTCAAGGTGGTCATAAATTTTAGGGCAACTTCTTCATTAAACCCCTTAAGGCTTAAACAGTAATCTAACTGCTCTTTCCTTCTAAACAGTTCATAGGTGGATGCATCATTTAACAAAACTATGTGGCCCACTAGTTCATGCCTTTAGAGTTCACCTCCCATTACTTTTCTCAAAGGAATTTCTAACTTACAAAACACAATTCTCATGAAATTTAGTGATGGCAAGGCACAAATCCTAATGCATTGCAAAACAAAATATTGTAGAAGAATACGTCATACAAACTACAACTTGATTCATAAAATTAAATATTGCATGAAATCTAATGATATGAGTTTTACATCACATTTTGTAAAAACTTGTGCGCACCAAGGCGACCACCCTGAACACGTTGCAACACATCATTAAAAATTGAGATAATATTTTTAATATCTTTAATTCATTCTGATTGTGATGATGCTATCACAAAAGGATAGATCATCATGTCATGCCATAGATAAATTTTGAAAAATAGAATAATACCCCTCCCACTTCCCTTCGAACAAAGTAATGGCATGGAGCCCACCAAGCCAGTTAAGCAAAAGTGAAAATTTAAAATGACACAAAATCCTAAAAATTAATGAATAGAAATATTATATGTACGAGTGTATGTGGCACTAACCTGAAGACACTACATGAACAGTTTTCCAAAAACTGCACCTACATATGTGAAGTGATGGGATGGGGTGGATGGGTGAAAAAGATAGAAAGTGAGATGAAAAAAAATATTATAAAGAAATTATTTCATGAAATGTGAAATGTTTATTATGATGGTTCTTAATGGAATTAGGAATCAGTAGAATCGTGGGTGCAAGACCCAGATTCTTTGGCTGCAGGAGTTGTTGCTACAACTGTGCTTTGGAACTGCTTGAGGAACTTATCACGACTTATTGGTTTGCGGTAAAATTTTAGATGGTGGCCACTGACAAGTAATTTTAATTGAATAGGATCTATTGTTGAAATTTGTATAGCTCCATTGTCAAATATTGATATAATTTCATAAGGCCCAAGCCATCTAGTATGAAATTTCCCTGGTGTGTGTTGGTATCATGAATCATATAAAAGTGCCCAATCTCCAAAAGAAAATTTCTTATCACGGATGAACTTATCATGCCATATTTTTTGTTGCTATTGTATCAACTTTGTATTGTGTAAAGTAGACTTCTGGTATTCATCCAATCCATTTAATTTCAATAACTGGTCTTGTTGTGCCTTGGTGATATCTATATCTAGATCTAAAGTAGTGCAAAGTGTTTTATGCTAGAATTCAATCAACATAAAGGAAAATTTTCCATATACCAACTCAAAAGGAGTAAATTTTGTGGTGGTTTTCCATGTGGTATGATAAGCCCATATTGCTTCAGGAAGGCGAGTAGCCCAATCCTTTTTATGCATAGCTATTATTTTACTAAGAATAGATTCAATCTTCCAATTTGTAATTTTAGGCTAGCCATTGGCCTGAGGGTGATAGGGCAAAGACTTTCCATGATGCACCATGTACTCTCGCAGCAACTCAGTGATGAGATTGGATGTGAATTGTGCCCCTTGATCTTTGAAAATCTTCCTTAGTACTCCAAATCTTTGAAAATATGCACTCATAAAGAAACTTAGCAACTTTGTGATCTTTGGCATGTTTCATAGCTTTGGCTTCAACCCATTTTGTTGCAGAGTTTGTACATGCTAAGATGTAATACTTTCCATGAGAAGAGGGCTCATAGGTCCAACAAAGTCAATACCCTACTTGTCAAAGGGCATAATAACTATCTATGGCTGCAGAGGCATTTCATCAATCTTTGTGGGACATCCCACACATTGACACCTATCACAATGCCAAGTATGCTTTGTTACATCCTTATATAAATTAGGCCAGTAGTACTTGGTTATTAAGATTTTATAGGCTTTCCTCTTTCTAGAAAATTATCCTCCAGATGGCTCATCATGGCATTCTGAAGGATGTCATAAGTTTCATCTTCTCTAATACATCTCCTTTTGACCTAGTCTAGTCTTGTATAAAACATAGAGCCTGACATCCAAGAGAAATTAAAACTCTTTTCAACTAATAGACAACATTGTTTAGGATAAAAGTGAGGTGGTGTTCTCTATGTAGCAAGGTAGTTTGCCAAGTTTGCATACTATGGGTTAAAAGAATCAATAGAAAACAAGTGCTCATCAAGAAAACTATTATTAATTGTTGCAGGATCATTTGGCACTTGCAATCATGTTAAGAAATCGGCCACTACATTAGCCTTGCCTAGTTTGTCTATGATTTTTATATCAAAATCTTGCATGAGGAGTAACTAGCATGCTAGTCTGTCACTGATGGCAGGTTTATTCATTAATTGTTTGATAGTTGAATGATCAGTATATACAACGACTTCATAGCTTGTAATGTATTGCCTAAATTTATTTAGTACATAGACAACTGCTAATAGCTCTTTTTCGATAATAGTATAATTCAATTATGTTCCTTGCAAATTTTTAATAATATAGTAAATTGCATGTTCAGTAATACCTTCGTTTGCTCTAGAATTTCTCCAATAGCATAATCAGATGCATCTGTGTAGATATGGAATGGAAGCTTCCAATCAAGTCCTTTGAGAATAGGTGATTTTGTCAAAGCATCTTTCAATTTCTGGAATGATGCTTCACATTCTTTTGTCCATACAAATTCAGCCTCTTTCTTCAACAAATTATACAATGGTGCTGCCAGTTGGCTAAAATATTTTATGAATCTTCTATAGTAACCAGCATGGCCAAGGAAACTTCTAAATTTCTTCTACTTAACCGGTGTGGAAAGTGTGTTTACAACTGCAATTTTTGTTAGATCAACCTGAATTCCAAAAGATGAAAGATAATGTCCCAGGACTACTTCTTCCACCATCATCATGTAGAACTTTTCACTATTAAGAGAGAGATTATAACCTTGACATCTTTTAAGAACCTTTTCCAAGTTATCTTGTGCTTCTTCAAATGTCGATCCATAAGTTGTAAATTCATCCATATAGGTTTCAACAAAATCAACAGCAATGCCAGAGAAAATTCCTAGCACTGCTCTCTGAAAAGTAGCAGGGGCATTACATAATCCAAATGGCAAGACCGAACAAGCAAAGGTTCCCCAAGGACAGGTAAATTTTGTTTTGTCTTGATCTTCTAGCGATATTTGTATTTGATTATACCCATTGAATTCATCTAGAAATGAGAAGTACTTGTTACCTGCCAAATTATCAAGCACTTGGTCAATGAAAGGCAGTGGAAAGTGATCCTTCTTAGTGGCTTTGTTAATTTCTCTATAGTCAACACAAACTCTCCACTTTCCTCCTTTCTTTGGAACAATGACAAGAGAAGAAACTCACTGACTATCAGAGATAGGATAAATAAAGCCTGCACTAAGAAGCTTTCACAACTCAGTCTTGCTTATGTCTCTTAAAGCGGGGTTTATTCTTCTTTGGGCATGCCTCACTGGCTTGTATTTTGGGCTTATATATATATATATATATATATATATATATATATATATATATATATATATATATATATATATATATATATATATATATATATATATATATATATATATATATATATATATATATATATATATATATATATATATATATTCTGTGAGTATAGAGTTTAGAGTCTAGGCCTGTCATGTCAATATAATCCCATGCAAAGGCTTGTTGGCTATCTTGTAAAAGCTTAAGAATACTAGACATCTGAGACTCAATGAGGTTTTTATTAACATTCAGTTCTCTTTCTAAAGAAATTTCAATTCTATTTACTTTTTCTAACATTTGTACTTATGCTATGGATGGAGATTTTATCTCATGAGGTAATACAGTGTGAAGGTAATCAGGTGTTGCAAGAAGTTGAGATGTGATTTGCTTGGGTAGAATTGTTTGAAGAGAACAATTTGGATCATCGCAAGATGACTCCTTAGAATCATATTGGTTTGTAAGGATTGCTGCAAGAACATCATTTTCTTCTTGGGATACTATGAACAGATTTCTTTCAATGACCATGAGTTTTTGCACAAAGTTTACTTCAAGAGAAACATCTTCCAAGTCAGGTCAGATAGCTTCATCAAATTCACTTTGGGGTTTTGTTGGAGAATATAGAGTTAACCTTTTGGTATTTATTCCATCTGATATGATCATCTTTCCTTAATAGCATGCAATGCAAGCATCATTCATGGCTAACCAAGGCCTTACTAGGATTAATGGATAACCTCCAATTGTAGCTTTGGGTGCCAAAATTATAAAATATGAAGGGTATTCTAAAGAATCCAGAGTAACAACAATATGTTCAACCATGCTATCAAGTTTGACTGTGGAATTACCAACTAGTTGTGATATTGTTGGTGTGTCCTGCAAACCAATGATACCAAGTTTCAATAGAACTTCTCTAGTCATAACATTAATTAATGCTTCTAATTCAATTAAACATTCTAAATTTGGGTACCATTAATGAAGATGGTTACAACTAGACTTCTTGGGTCTGAATACTGAGGCATGACAAATTTACTTAACATAAGATCAAAGAGCTTGCCTGAGACATGGATAGTGTTAGGGTCTTTCTTTTTCCTTCCAGGTTGCTTGACACAGGCTTCTTTAATTGCTTTGGTATAGACTGGAATTTCTTTAAGTGCATCCAACAAGGGAAGCTGCACTGTCATTTGTTTGAGTTGATCAATCAAATTAGTGATGACCAAATATTCTTTTGGAGGCATATCCTAAGAAAATCTCTATGGATAAGGAGGAGTCTTAGCTACTGGTATATTTTGAGCAATAGGTGGAGGATTAATAGGTTGACTCATCTGTATATCCTTAGCATCAACAACTTCGATTATTATTGGCTCTTTGGGTGTGGGCAGTGTAGTTCCTGATCTAAGATGGATATTATTTATATGAAAGGAATAGGCATGTTGCTTACTATTAGGTTTTGGAGTTAGTTGAGCTAGAAGTTGAGTTGGCTTTTTAGGAGTGTTATTTTCTATAGGAGGTGGTGGCAAAATAGCTTGTTGTTAAGGTGGAAGCATTAGTGTTGATTTTTTATTAGGTTGATTAGGTCCCCACTGAAGTTGTGGTTGCTAGTTACCCTAAGGTGGTCATTTATTATTCTGTTATGGTTGCTGATAGGATTTATAATGCTATGGGTATGGGTTAAATGGTGGTTGTTGTTGATAGGATTGGTTATAGTATGGCTATTGATTGGACCAATTGTGATTCCAATTTTGACCATGAGGAGTAGAACTTTGGGGGTTTTGGTTTGGCCAATAGCTATTATTATTATTACCAAAATTATTCATTTGCTCTAAAGGCATACATTGTCTCTGAGCCCGTGGACACCTTTGAGCAACATAAAAAACATCTCCATTCTCCTCATCTATAGCTCTAAACTCAGTGGGTATTGAACTAACATCCACAGATGCAATCATCTTAAATTTACAATTTATTTTCCTTTCTCTGCAATGAGAACAATACTCACCAAGCACAACATCTGACTCTTCGTTCTTCCTCCTTGCTTGCATACTATCTAGCTGAGTCGTGACAATGATGTCTTTCTTGAAATCAGATAGTATATTAGACAGTTCTATTTTAGATACTCCAGAACCACCGTTGGACTTATGTGGTAAATTTCTAAGTCCCCTACCCTTCTTCAAGGTGGTCCTTGAGTAATTTTCACATATATTCTTTATGTCAACCGATGTTTTTTGTGTGGTATCACCTCTTTCCATCAGGTCTAAAGCCTCAATGCTTCCATCATTCACACCTTTTAAGAAAAGATGCTTCTACGATGCCTCATTTAACTGATGTTGAGGATCACGCTACAGGTTAAACATAAAACTAGATACATAATCCTCCAATTTTTGGTCCTCCTTCTGAGAAATTTTAAAAATGTCATCTCCTTTCAAATATTGACCTCTATAGTACTCCTTATACTTTGTAAGAAACATTGTATGCATGGGATCCCAATCTGCTATAGCATTAGCACCCAACCCCATGAACCATCTCAAAGAAGCTTCTTTTAGAGTTGATGTGAACAACTTTAGCTTGTGGGCATCAGTGGTATAGTCATAACTCCAACAAAGAATGTCAAATTCAAAAAGAAAGGTCTCAAGGTCTTCTGTTTGGAGGCCATAAAATTTAGGAAGTGCATAAAAAGGGATTTTTTTAGATTCTAGTTGCCTTATTGTTGAGGTATAGGAAAAGGAAAGAGAACTTGAGCAACCATTTTGGAAGCTTGATATATAGTAAGAGCAAGTGGATTATCTTGATATTCGGGTTCAAAAAATAGGTTGTTCAAATGTAATAATTCTTCAGATGATGAAGAGGATATATCTTCCTCAGCATCAACAAACAGATTTTCAAGGGGCTCTTCATCTTCATTTTCACTTTGTGGGTCTTCAATTTGAGGATTAAATAAATCAAATGGTTCTCCTTGATAATTACAAGGAAGAAATCTCTCAAGATGATATCTCCTTCTATGCATAAAATTTCTTACTAAAGTAATAAATTAAAACTAAGACTACAACTACAAGGATTATTTTGAATTACCACCATCCCCGACAATGACACAAAAAATGCTTGGCCAAACAATGGTATCAAAAACCCAAAGTAATGGACTACTTAGTTCAAGATTGGACAACCCAAATGACTCCTAATGCATTGTTTAGTCTCATTTAATTATCGAACAGGGACATAAACTTGGAATGGCATCAGCAAAGTATATGCTTCAAACTTCCTCTTCTAAACCTACTTAAGGAATTCAAATTCTTATGCTTTAGGGAAATGAAACTAAAACTGCTAAGCCAATGTATTCTAATCAAAGTAGGAAAACATGGTTAGGAACTACCCCAACTAACTATGTTGTAGGAACATACTACTAATTCTAGTATTAGTGGTTTCAAGAATAACAGAGTTCTAAAACATAAAAAATGAATAGGAAATGAATTCTATACTAATAAGGCAATTCACTCATCAAGTGGGCCCCCCTTGAATGAGTGAATGGAAAATAATATCAAGATGAAAGTTGAAAACTTGAGCTGAACATTCTATTCATCTATAAAAATGATTACACTTGATTGGAATAGTATGTAAGAGTTCTGCATTAAAACTAGTTTGTTCGACTAAGCTCTACAAAGAGTCACAACAATTGATTATTTAAAAGGAAAACTACCACTAACTCCCTAAACCTATGATCACTTCATAATGAGGATCAATTACAACTCATAAAGTTTCATAACAAAAAATATTATTGATCATGAACAATCCCAAAAGATAGCACACACTAAATCAGTGTGTTGCATTCAACAGAAGGGATTGACTTACTTGCGAAGATTCTACAATCATGATTTCTTTTGATGACTCTTGCTAGTATGTTGGTCCTTGAATATCCATGTTCAACTCCTACAAGGTAATTAATGCACACACAGACACACACACATCCAACCATATACATTTATATGTCCATATCATCAATATTAAGAAAAGATGTTAGTCTTAACCTATGGTTACAGGAGGTAACTACCCAAAATATAGCTTAGGAGAGAAAGAATCCATTATTATATATAACTATTATATTCAATATTCTAGTCCATGAAATTAGGCAGATTTTAGGTCTTTATAGATATCCACATTCTATCTTATGTTCACACACACATATAATCATATACATAGAAACCAGAAGTTCATATACTTAAACCATAAATATATGTCTATGTGCAAAAAAATTTCATAGAAAGAGGATAAAAATGGTGAAAAAGATGGCTAATTTAGGAGCTCGTCATCTAGTTCAACACTTATACCATTATCTAACATACTTCCTTTCTATCCTTACATCAATCAATGAATGGAACTTCAAAGATTTTTTTGATTGCAATAATTCTTGACATTTAACTATAATCATTAATGTTTTGGTGATTAAGTCTTTTTTAATGAGAAAGCATGATAAAGAGTGGACTATAAGAAAGAAATGCATGGGTAAGGGGTATTCTCATTGCCTTCTCACTAAAAAGACAAGAAGTTAGTCTTTTTTCGTCGTATTGGTTTGAAAGTAAGTTCTACCCTCTCAAACTATATAGGCTTTGCACAAGACAAGAATTATTATATTTGGATGGAAAACTATAGCTATGTAGGTTTGAGTTGGAGCAATATTAGGATGGGTGACCTTTAGTGAAGGAATGGTGCTTCACCCTATGAGAGTAAGTCCTCTAAGTTGTTGGTCATAAAAGTGGCCTTGGTCATAAAAGTGGCCACATCCAAAAAACTCAAAATTCTCTAAAGCATGATGGTCAGGACAAAAAGTTGCATCCCTGTAAGAGTAACCTAACCTCTAAAACCTTGCATCAATTCAGATTGCAAGTTGTTAGAGTAAAAGGTTATTTATAAAAGGTTATTTACCTTTTCTCATTTCTTAAGATTTCCCTTTATGCATAGTTGACATTTAATAATTATTTTTATTATTAAATGACTTTTCCCCTTTAAGGTTGCATGATCTCCTTTTATAAGGATTTGATCTAGCTCTTATATTTTATAGCTTGAGAAATATTTTCTCATTATGAAAATATTCCTCATTTTCATTCTCTAAAATATATCTTTCATTTTTAGAGTAACTTCTTTCTTTTTGCTTGACTCTTCTTTGTAACAAGTTGTTTTCTTGCGGTTGATCATTGAAGTTGGTTTTCTTAAGTTCTACATGGCATTAAATCTATGTTGTTCTTACATAGTATCAGATCCATATTCTTACATGGTATCAAAGTGTAGATAAGCCACTACTTATTCCTATTTAGAATTTTTTTTGGAGCTTCAATGCTTTGAAGGTTTCACAAGCCCCTTTTGTTGGGATTTGGAGGATGGTTGTTTTTTGGAGCACGATGTGTCCAAACAAACCTCATTGTTGGGTTTGTAGCACCCAGAAGCCCCCCATTTTCATATATCACACATCTCGTTTGGCCATAGTTAAAATTTGAGGTAAAAACAATATCCCAAAGGCTTAGACATGCATTATGAGGCAGTCACTCAAAAAAGAATGTGGCATTGATTAGTTTTCAACAAAAGAGGGGTGCTTTTTTATTTTTGAGAAAAATCATAATAAATAAAATTTATGGGGGCAGGCGGAGGGTGTTTTCTTTTTTAGCAAAAAAAATATTAAAATATATATTTTGAAAGGGGGGTGTGATATCATAGGCCCCATAAACCCCTGGCCTCCTTCCAAAGGGCATTGTCATCTGCTTAGCAGCCCACCTCCCTCCAACTGCCACATGGCCCTCTATCACTTGGTCATCACCAACTTTCGGCCTCTACGCCACCTCCGTCAATAGCCTGATGATGCACCATCACCAATCAGGCCCCACTTGTTAGCCACCACTATTTTTTGGCTACTAGCACCAATTTTCAGCAAATAATAAATTTGTGGTGCCACGGTTTTTTCAACAATGGCCAATTCTTTCCTTTAGATAGAATTATTTCCTTGCATCCAACTTTTTGTCAATGACCCTAGTTTTTCCAACAACCATTTTCCTATCAAGGGCTATATTTTCACGGTGTTTGTAATGCCCTACCAGGGAACCCAAAAGAAATTAACCTAAAGTTTTAGTAATTTTTCCAAACTTTTTTTTTTGAAAGATAATAAAAACAATAGTTATAAAAATAGTGGAAGCAATAACATACACTCATACATGAGCAACACATAAACAGATTACACTTCTTAAGGATCACATGATGTTTAATCACATTTAAATTTAATTAATACTAAATCCAATATATATAAAATACACATTAAAGAATAATTACAAGTACAAATCCATTTAAATAGCATACAATTATCTCGAATGCCACTTGGCAATGATCAAAATGCACAATCATCCACTGTACAAGTGATAGGGTATGAAAGGCTGAAAGAATATACATCATAAAAATAGATTACATCATCTCATAAGATCTATGAAATAAAATACAATACAATATAGCACAACCATCCATCATAGTATATAAGAACAAAACGAAAGTGAGTACAGAAAACTAGATCAAACTCAAGGGTTAAAATCATGAATTTATGTCACTTGACAAATTCAAAAGGGTAAACAATGCAAATACTTGTCCAAATTTTTAGGACGATTGGCTTAAGTTTAGGATTTGGACTCAATAATTATCTCTCCTCTTTTACCATTGAGATATTGCAATAAGGTATGTTCATCTTGGCAATTCAGGGAAGTCAATACCTGGTACCTATAATCTGCATAAAATCCACTCATGTACATACACATATATTCTAAACTAAATAGGCAATTGTAGGAAGTGGTGCATCATGTAGATCCATACTATACATAAAATAAAACATATAGGTACACCATACACATGCAAGTATGGCGTAAGTATCCATAGAAAACACATATAAATAATTCAACTAACTTTCATCTTGAAATAACTGGAATCATTGTATGAACATACATGCATCATCATTGAATTAATCCTGAACACATGAAATAACTAAGAAACTCATCACATAATCAACTAAGTATGAAATAACATTTAACAATCTAGAAATCAAATGTCGTTGATCATCAAACATAAACATAAAGCTGGCCTAAATGAGTTTGGCAATAATAAATGAAAAGTAAACTAGGGGTAGGCACTATAATGTTGGTCATATGGCTGTCAAATTTAATGCCATAAAATAATGGCATTGATACTACATCATTACGCACACATGCCCTTCAAACCCCTTCAGAGCATCCTTCAATTCTTTTCCATATCTTGCACATATGAACTCCATTTTTTGGAAATTTGATATTGGCAAAAAGTTGGTTTTGAGCCCATCGTGTTGGTATAGGTATTTTAGATTTTGATATTATTTGATTGTCATTTATGTAGTCAAAGTTAAATGTTCTTTTTGCATTTCAATGGACATATCTTGAGCATATAACCTCTATGTTTCAAGAACTCTATATAGTTGAAAAGTATGTTATGTGCTCTTTCTATTGATGTTTTTTTTTGCTAGATTCTACTCCAGGTTCATTATATTTAGTTTTTATATTTTTTCACTCAGTGGATATCTTGGATGTTTCATGAGGTTTGAAGATCATTTGTATTACATGGGATGACTCATCTTGAGATGTACTTTTGGTCATTGTGGTGCTCAATTGTTGAAGAAATTTGGTCCTTGTGGTGCTTGGTTGTTGAAGGAGCTCAGCCTATACTATTGCTCAACTTGTACTATATTTCTTGGCAATGCTTGAAGGAGCTCGATGATGCTTGCAAATTTACTATGCTTAGCAATGTGGCCTATAGGATGAAGTTCTTATAGATTGGATTGACCAACTTGGTGCATTTAATCCATATAGCATTTGATCATGACGGATTGATATGGGAGTTTATGTGGACCTATGTGTGGTCTTGCTTATCTCCTATGTGCATTTAATGTAAGGGTATATTAAATTTGTATACTTGCTAGACCGAATTGTGGCTTAGTTGGGTATAAGTAGGGGGTCTTGTGGAGTCTTAAGTCATTTATTCATTTAGAGAAGTGAGCCATTATTAAGTGTCGGATCCAACATGGAGAAGATGGAGTAGTTGAGTGAGTAAATTTTTCCTAACTATGTAGATAGAACATCGAATGTGAGGCAATTTACACCTGGATCTTGGGTAAAGTTTGAGAAGGGCTAGTGGTTGCAGTTGAAGAAACAAGGAGATTTCTTGGTGGGCTTGCAAGCACAAATTTAGGTCTTTCTTGGAGGTTTTTACCAGATTGTGGATCTAGACTAGCTAGGGTTTAGATTGGATCTTGAGGGATCTTGGAGAACTATTACTTTTGTTGTATTTGGTAGTAACTGAGAATGCCTTATAGCCTAGTACATTGCATGTAATCAGTTATTTTATGAATCAAATATTGTGAATTGGTACCAGATCTTGCATTGTTGTATTGTTTTTGCTATGTGGTTATTTTTTGCTATGTGGTTATTTTTTGCTATGCCTAATTGGTCTATTTTTTCTTGAAATATAGACCACCTTTTTTAAACTGGGCCCACCTAGACACGTGTCAAACAATCGCTAAGTCACCATACATAAAAGTTGAGCAGCTTTCCTTGGTGATGAAGCGAGGGTCGTTGCTCTGAGAAGATCCAACGACGGGATAAGATGCAGGTCGGCAGGGAAAAACATGAAATGCCTTGAATATTAAAATATAATTTACTGGGGACTAGCTGTTGACAGGTGGACATTTAAAATTTGAATCTTGGCGGGGGTGTGAAAAATGATAACATTTCTGGTGACTCATAGGGGATACGAACCTGCTACACATAAGACCAATAGCCTGAAGCATCCATTGGGCTAAAAAGTTGAGAAATGCATAGATTTTGAGCACTGTGAAACCCTAACCCTCCATCTGAGAGAAAAAACCCTAAAACCCTTGTCTCTGCAATTAGAACCAGAGACCAAAACCCTTCATCTATAACCCTCAAAATTTTGAAAATTGGCTATCTAATAGAGAGACAGTGTGTGCCCGTGCACTTCTTAGAAAGTAGGAAACAAACTGAAAACAAAGAACTACTTTAATATGTACAAATATTTACAAAGAGAGGGGTCAAACAAACCCATTGATTGGTTTTCTGAAATAGTTGCCCTTCCTTATCAGTTGATTCCTTGTTCCATGTAAAAGGGCAGCCAAATGGATCAGTAGGTATGACAAGCACACTGCTGTATGAAACACCTCCCTCCCAATGCTAAAAACGGTGAAGATTTCTAGCACTGGGGTGTCACCTTGTGGAGAAAAACATACCTTCTCCTCCTTGTAATATCTTCCTCATGCTCTAGAGTGAACATGACTAGAGGCAACTTATTGATTTTTTGCAGAGCTAGATACCTTATGGGGCACCCTCTTAATGGTGTAGGGCCAGAGGAATCATCCTTGACCACTTGATTGTGCTCTGCAATGGTAGTCTTTAACTGGTTTGGAAGTGGGTCCTCCTCTTGATTTTTTCCCACATCTTGTTCATGCTGCCCATGAACCACTTCCTTTGGATCTACCGGTATGGTGCGATCTCCTACTTGTTGATGTTGCAAAACATGCTCCTCATATATAGGATACACTGATTCAATATCTATGGAAGGGTAGAGAGCATCCAACTCATCCAAAAGATCATCCTCAACACTAATCTCCTCCATTACAGTTGCAAGGACATGCATAGGTTGGGGGGAAACCTCATGCAGGTTAGCATATTCCTCCTCAAGGAAAAAGCTATCCTTGAGGCCTTCTTGTCCATCCTCCACATCATAGAGGGTTGTCTCCAGCAGAAAATGATCCTCTTCTTTCCCTATCGGTAGATCCTCATTCACTGGCAAGGGCTCAAAAGCCATGAATTGCTCCTTAAGAGGAGGAACAGACTTATTATCTTCTTCTTCTTCCTCAATGAAAGAGGGAGGCTCTTTAGATAAGGGGGTTGGGTCCTCTTCCTTTGGCTCAGCAGCCTCTTCTTTGTTCTCCTCAGTAGACTACAACTCCTAACAGGGAATCCATGTGGGTTTGGATTCACTCTCCCAAAACTCTGTATTTGAACCATCAGAAGTCCACACAATCAGCCCACCTAGAAATAATCTAATAGTAATAGGCTCGATGGGTTCATGACTAGTCCAACTCTCTCTCACACAGGATGGAGGGGCTACAATAGTAGGCTCTTGTAAGGGAGGGGGCTTCCTAAAGATTGGGATTACATATTTGGGAGAAAGGGGGGTATCTACCTCCTTGGTTTGAAAATGAGCTGATTGGAGCCTCATTTCCCCCTCTCTTGCTGCAACAACTTGCCTTGCAAGGTTCTCCCCAAAATGTCTCTGTCTCTCCCTCTCTTCTTTCTCATGTTGGAGGTAGGCCTGGTAGGCCATCTCCTCCTGCTGTCTCTCAAGTTCTTGTTGCCTTGCAACCTCATGAAGCCGCCCATCCAACTCCTCAAGTTGTCTAACCCAGGCTAATAACTGCTCATCTCGTTCGTGTATCTTCCCATCCCATGAATCCATCTTTCTTTGAAATTCCAATAACATATCTTTAAGTTCTTCAACTAAGGATGTTGGGGCTAATGGAGTAGAGACAGTGGGAGGGTCATAATTTTGAGCAGCTTGGCTATAAACAACTTAGGGTGAAGATTGAGATTGGTAATATGAGGGCTGAGGAATAAAATTTTCATGATATGGGGGGGAATAATGACTATTTCTATGAAATTAATCCATAACAAAGCTTTCATAAAAGCTGAAACTTCATAGAAAACTTGAAAATCACAAAAAGATCAAAGGTGATCCTTACATACCAGTATTGTTTCTACTTGAAACCAGTAGATTTGCACTAGAGTCGCCATGGTGTTTGATTGGATGCCTCCAAAGGCTAATGGCACTAAGAATAACACCCAAATTCTTAGTGTATCAGGATCAACTGGCTAACCAATGGAGTTCAAATTTTCTAACTAGGTGTCTCACCGAGTGTGCCAAAAACTGTTGTCACCTAGGTTTGCACCCTTGTCCAGAGCCTATGTGTGAGGACAACCTAGTGAAACATGGAAACAACCTCCAAGCTATGGGACTTGAACTGTGAGGTTGAGTCTCTGGAGAAGGCCAACTTCCTCTTAATATCAGGATGCACCTAACTACTCTTGGAGAGGAAAAGGGAGAAGGAGAGCACAACAGCAAATCTACCTAATCTAATCTAAAGAGGTGATGCACCAAAATAGAGTGTTTAGACCAAACTCTACCCATATATGCACTATTGAACCAAAATGAAACTAAGGATATTACACATTTAGACTTGCTTCAATCAAATAAACCACATGCAAACCAAAAAAGCTGAATGAATGACACAAGGAAGAAGATTCACTTAGATATCATTCACAGGCTGAAAGAAGATACAATCACGCAGATTACTAACTTCCACAAAGCACCAGTAAGAGGCAAGGATTCTTGCACTTTCACCAATGGCTGAAGGAGAAAAAATAGAATGTCATACTGTTCAGAGGCAGGGGAATTTACACTGTTGTTGTAGAGCAACAACAGAGAATAACAAAGAATGATCGACCCTAACAAAATGTACAAAATTTTCCTTTATAGCTCAGGCATAACTGAGATATTCTCTTGACTGAAATTACTCCTCAACCACTGCATTGGAGTCCTGTAGAGAACAATCATGGGAAAAATCTGATCATGGATACGGATTTAGGGCAATGATATCTGATTTTTAACTAAAATAAGGCCCTAAGAAGACAAAAATAGCGCCATTACTACTCTAACCAAGTAGATGGATCAACTGAGATGGTGGAGTGCTTTCTCACATTTAACATTCACTTTTGGTGGTTGGAGACGATTACAAAGATCAAATCATGGGGAAAAATCTAATCTCCCCTGATCCTGGTTCTTGAATCAGCATGGTCAGCAAGTCAACCAAACTCTGCATCCAAAACGGGCCACGTGGGCCAATAACCTCCTTTTATTTTGTCACCTTGCAGAAGTCTCCCTGAGTTGACCATGTCTTTCTCTAACTAACCGTGCCATCCTTACAAACCCTGACCGCGACGGTCACAATAACTGTCATCTGCAAACTGTCAATGCTAATTGCGCTATCTTCTTGGACACGTGTCACTGAATCACCAACTTGATATGCCTAACGATCAAGCTCCTTTCCATAGCGAGCAAATGAGAACCATAGATCTGCTTTGATCCTATTGATGACATACGACGCATCTTACTAAGAATAGTGGTGGGTCCCTCACCCGCTACCTCACCATACCTAACCTTCGCGCATCTTACCATGGCAATGTAACGAACACCGTTGATCTGCGACCATCTAACGGTCCTGACTAACGTGCATCCAATCTGTCAATAGTCCACAAGGAAACAAGGCTCATAGGGACACGTGGCACAAGGTTGTCAACTCGCCATTCATATCTTTCTAGCAACTTCCTATGGCGAGTTAACGATGGTCATAGATCTATGCCAATCGGACAATGGTGAAGATACACTGAAGGGATTGGCCCATAATATGCACTGTCATCGCCCTAACCAATAAGAAACTCTCCAACTGGCGACATGTACACTGACCTGTACATTCGTTCCTGACATGTCATCGGCCCGGGGTCCACCATATGGCTCATGGAGCAAACCTGGCCCCACAAGGACACGTGGCGATGAATCTTCAACTCGTTATAGCTAAATTATGTGCATCTTCTATTGGCAAGCTAACGAGAGCCGTAGATCCAAAGTTGATCCAAGGGTGGAGAACTGCATTTGGCATTCTGAACATCTGGTCGGCCCCCGTCTTGCTAAGTCACCATATGTATCTCCCCAGCAACTTTCCATAGCGAGTAGATGATAGCTGTTAATCTGAGATCCATCCAAGGGTGGGGAAGCTACATCCTGCATCTTGAAGATTAGTGGGCCCATTCTCACTAAGTCGCATAGCCTAAACAACCTATAGCTTTTCTTGGTGAGTCAGCAAGGATGGTCGATCTGCATTGATCCAATGGTCATGATCTCTCTTGAGCATCTGTTGCCCTTTCCACGTCACAGAGGTCTCACCGGCACTTATTTCACGGCAACTCACTACTTCGCCAATGGCGAGATTCCTAAGTTTTCCAGTAGCAAGGTAGCAAGCATCGATGACCATAACAAACTTGGCACTGGGAAAAACCAAAAAATAAACCACCTCTTTTAGACTAGGCCTGCCGAGACACGTGTCAAAAAATTGCTAAGTCGTTGTACATAAAGGTTGAGTAGCTTTCCTTGGCGACGAAGTGAGGGTTGTTGATCCGAGAAGATCCAACAACGGGATAAGATGCAGGCCGACTAGGAAAAACATGAAATGCCTTGAATATTAAAATATCATTTACTAGGGACTAGCCATTGGCAGGCAGACATTTAAATTTTCAATCTTGGCGTGGGCGTGAAAAATGATAACAGGTATCAGAGCATAGTTGTTCCTGAGTGTGTAGACAAATCACTAAAGTTGAGGTAGTTTGTATCAAGACCTTGGGTTGAGAAAAGTTGATCTAAGAAGATCTTAATCTAGTGTCGATTGTATTAAGGATCAATTACGTCAAGAGTCCTAGTTAGTGATTCTTGGTGTAGGCTGGTAGATTGTGATCGAACCTACATTTGCAAATGGATCAATGGATGTGAAGATGGAAGGTTGATCTTGTTGGAGCATGATCATAGAGATTTTATGTGATTTATATTGCAAATATGTGTTTTTGGACTTTTGAATTGTTCCTAGTTGTTTGTGTGAGGTGGCATTGTGTTCTAACTTGCAAACAATTTGGGTTTGTCACAAGGTGTGTGGGTAGGATTTGTTATAGAGGGTTTGCAAAAATATTAGAAGATGCTTCCAAGAAGATTGGATACTAGGTTGATTGTGAATATCTGTAATATAGTGGAGACATGTGTTAATGAGATGATTACTTGGGTGGACATTGTTGTGGATTTTTCTTTTCCTAAACAATTCGAGAAACAAAAGAAGGAAGTTGTATGCTACTAAAGTTGGAATCTACCAATCTAGAAGACATTTTTCTAGCAATTTAGAAGACTTGTTTGAGAGACAAAAGTGCATGGCAAGGTTGAGGTTGAGGTTGAGGTTGGTTTTGTTGATCATTTTGTGGAGTCTGATGTGAAACTTGTAGAGAAACTTGAGGTTGTTGTTGAGGATATTACTAACCTTGTTTATGTTGGGATGGAGACTTCTTTTCATGATCAGTTGGATAGATCTAACATGAAAATTGTAAAGCGCTTGGCCATGGATAATCAAATTCTTGTGGGTAATGAGTTATATATTGCAGAGCATCTTGTTGTGAGTAATGAGATTGTTGGTGTTAGGAGTTTGGAGTTTTTTGTTGATGATGTTGATGTGGATTTGGTTTTGGATCTACATGTTGTTGTTGCGGATGTGGAGTTTGATGCTCTTATTGTTGATATGGATTGTGGTGATAAGTTGTAGACCTTATTTATGGGTTACTTTGTTGTTCAATTTAGTCCTGTGAGCAAATATGTTGATTGGTTGTTTGAAGATTTGCGAAGGAGGAATTGGTTGATGGACTTGTTCATTTTCTTGGATTTATGGATTGGAAATCCTTAAGTGAAGATGAAGTGGAAACCTAGTGTTTATGAAGGAAAAAAGTGTGGGACGCACTTTTTTTTGTAGCCAGAAAGTTTGTTGTAAGGGCATCTAAGGTTCTTGAAGATTTTGGCATTTTCAGTTGAAGAATGGAGATGCTCGGCCATCTCTATGGTATTTCTTGGTTGGAGGCTTGACCAAATAGGCTTGGTGGATAAGCTTGGTGCTTAGTTGAAGAATAAGGGTTGATGCTCAGTCGTTACTAGGTGTAGTGTTGGTCGAGGTGCTTGGTCACTGGAGGTACTCGATTATTGTGGTGCCTTGTCATTAAAGGAGCTTGTCATTTACTATTGCTTTTCTTGTACTGTGTTGCTCAGAAATGCTTGTGGGAGATTGATGATGCTTGTGGTTTTACTAATGCTCGATAGTGTGGCCTACGAGATGGAGTTCTTGCAAATTGGATTGAATAACTTGGTACATTTAATGCATGTAGTGTGTGATCATTACGTGGATCAATCTGGTAGTTTTTGTGGACCTATGTGTGGCCTTGGTTATCTCTCCTTTGTGCAAATAATGTAAGGGTATATTTAATTTGCCAACTTGCTAGGATGACTTGTGGCTTAGTTAGGTATAAGTAGGGGGTCTTGTGGAGTCTTAAATCATTCATTCATTCATAGGAGTGAGTCATTATTGAGCGCGAGATCTAGCATGGAGAAGATGCAGTAGCTAAGTAAGCAAATTTTTCTTAAGTGTGTGGATAGAGTACTGAATGTGAAGCAGTTTACACTTAGATCTTGGGTAAAGTTTGAGAAGGGCTAGTGGTTGTGGCTGAAGAAACAAGGAGATTGTTTTGTGGGATTACAAGCACAAGTTTAGATCTTTCTTGGAGGTTTCTACTAGAGTGTAGATTTGGACTAGCTAGGGTCTGGATTGGATCTTGAGGGATCTTGCAAAACTATTGCTTGCTTTGTTTTTGGTCATAACTAGGAAGGCCTTACAGCCAAGCACATTGCATGTAATTAGTTATTTTATGAATCAAGTATTCTGAATTGGTATTAGATCTTGCATTGTTATATTTTTTCCATTGTGTGGTTATTTGCTAAGGGGCTAGGATATCTCATTTAGGGATTCTCTTGTCTTACACTACATCATTATGTCTCTTTTGATTTTTTTGACATCTTTTGTAAGCATGTTTATGCAAGTGCACTGAGATAAAGTGTCATCTTTTAGCTATTTTCTTGGGATCTATCATCTTGTTCTTATTTTTTCATGCACTACTTATAAAGTGTCATTGGGGGGGTTGATATTTTCTTTTGTTTCCCATATAATTTTTTGAAGTAAGTTTTCCTTCAATAACGTTAGCCTCATAATTTATTTCTAGAGTGTGATCACCTCATGACACTAGTATGTAATTCTTTTGCATCTTGATCTTGGTTCCTTGGCATGCAGTTATTCTTGGCCATTCTTTTCAGTTTCCTGTAACCTTGCCCCTATCTACATTAGGTGGGGGATTTTTCCTACTAGTTATTATGCTTCATTAGTTAAATGGAGTGAGATATGTATATAGTATTTGTTCATATGTACTAGATGGATGTAGTGGATGGGTACTTATGCATTTTGGTGAGATGTATCATTTATCATATAGATAGTTTTTTTTTTGACCTATTTTTAAGGCAGCCTTCCATGTCCAATTAATCAGCTCTTCAAGATTTGGTGTGTTATACCATCTGTATCTTTGAGTTCAGTTGTTTTCCTTTTTTTTTCCTCCTATTTCAAGTAATGTCATTTGAGAGCACTCATGCATAGGTACTCAGCCACTACATCCAACTAGTACATAGGAACAAAAATTGAATACATAGCTCACTCCATTAAACTAAGGAAGCATGAGAAATAACAGAAGAACCCCCCCCCCCCCCCCCCAATGCAGAAATGGGTGAGGTGATAGGAAACTGGAAAAGTAGGCCAAAAGAACTGCATGTCAAGGAACCACGATCAAGATGCACAAAAGAATATATATGTATTCACTGAGGTGATCAATCTCAGACATGGCATGAGGCTAATGTCACAAAAGGGAAAATCATTTGACAAAGGAAGATCAAAAACAAAGGAAAAACATCAACCCCCATGGAACTTTAATTAAAGTAGTGCATGTTCAATAAGGCACAAGATATAATGAATCCCAAGAATACAGTATTCTACATGAGTGTCCTCAGATGACACTACTCGAATGAGAAGGCAAAACAAGGAAAAACTACTGAAATAAAAATATAGATGAAATATGACACTTTATCTTAGTGTGTTTGCAAGAATGCATATAAATGATCTAAATAAATTAGAAGAGATATAAGACTAATACAATAGATAGTAAAAGTCATGACAAATCATCTGAAGAAACGAAATCGATCCTCAGACCTAAAACAAAAAAGATATCCACCAGAATGCAAGAATACAAAAAATTGAATAGAATGTTCCATGGAGCATAATCTAGAAAAATAACGAGCATCACTAGAAATATCTTGGAAAGAACTTTCAAAAATATAGAGAATTCCCAAATTGGAGATCGAATGCTCAAGATATGTCTCCCAAAGTGCAAAATGGATCTCCTAACTTTGACAAAAGAAAAAAGTCATCAAAAAAGAATCAAAATTGAAAATCACCTATACCACTATGACGGTCTCAGAACAATCTTTTTGGTGATATCGTGTTTGCAAAAAAGAGATTCTGTATGCCTAAGATATGAGCAAAAATGTGAAGACATGTCCAAACAAAGCTTAAAGAGGTGATAGGATATGTTGATCTAGTGATGACATGGCACTGACATCAACAAGTGACAATTATAAAATTGACGTTCATATGGTTGTTGAAGCAAAAAATTGCCTAAAAAATGACCCTTTCCAAAAAAAATATATAGCCACCAGAAACATGTGTTGGGCAAAGGGTCAATGCTAGAAAAAAAATCCAGTGGCAATTTTGTTTACATAGCATATAGCATATGTGTTTAAAAGAACAGAAAAAAAGTTCTTATGTGCTCCAAAATTTTATATACGCACGATGAGCTTTGAAATTAGGCACAAAAAATGAGAACACCAAGACCAAACTACTATGGGAATGGTCAAAACTGCCAAACAATTAATAAACCAACAAATCTAGTTGCATACTTGATATAGGTTTGGTGATGTGGAACGTGGGGCCCAGACACGCATAGAGCTTGCGAACCAAAAAATGTTGAGCAACCTCCTCCAAAAAGGTTAGCACCACTTGGAAATAAGATTGTGTAGGATGGTGGGTGTGCTTTAAATTGCAAGCTCAAGGTGTATGCATGAAGAAAGAGCTTTTCCCATTAAACAAAAGTATGGGCTCTATGACTGAGATGCATGGTAGAGGGTACCACAATCTACATTGATGTCACATAGAAGGGCTATTGAGAAAGATACACACCTTCAAAGGTGCCTCAAACATGTCCTCAAACAAACCTTTGAAAAATGCCCTTAAACTCTAAAACTATCAAAGTAACCAATCCGTTGTTCAATATGGAAAACTAGTTATTAAGGAAAAATTACTTCTCAACTGCATAAAAAAACCAATTGCTAAAATGTGTGCTCCAAAAAGTGCCAAGGATGAAGAGAGGGTTGATAGTGAAACAGTTTGACTAGACCCAAAACTTGGTGTCAAAATAAGAGTGTTGGTTCCCAAATGAGCCAAAAAATAGGGTCCTTTGATGAGTTGAGGTGGTGTCTCCAAACATGGATGTGCAGTACATATTCCTCACCCTCTTGGGCATCTAGTTCAGCCTTATGAAGGGTGGCCTCATCTTCTCCTCATGGACTTAGTACATGTTGGTGATCCCATGAACAGTCATAGCACCTACAGCTCCAACAGTGACAAGGATGGCATCAATGAGTAGGCAGAGTCCACGGTGAGGGTATGAGGTGGGCACTCAAGCCAAAACCACCAAAGTGTCTACTGACTTGGAGAGGAGTCCTAAGACTACCAATGGTTCCACCATTCAAACCTCACATCATTTGGATAAAATAAAGTCATTCTTTCATAAAAGACATGCATTATATGTACAAGTCACCTCCAAAAAGAAGAAGAACAACTCCAAAAAAATTGCACCAAAAATTGTGCACAAAATCAGAGATCATACGTGTGGCACAAGAATCAAGGCTGATGTAGAAAATACACCTAGTAAATAAGGATTGTCAATCAACATGTGCAAAAATATGAGAAAAGCCCTAAAAATGTGCCCACTAAGAATTCCACCAAGCATGAAGCACACGACCAGGTAGAGATTTTATGCATTTGCATTGCTAACATGGATAAGGTGCCATTCAAGGCAGAACCTTTACAAGACTTCAATAGGCATAGCAACAAAAAATGCACAAGCCACAAAAATACATGCACTTGTAATAAAAAATACTATCATAACAATTTTTCTAAATTTAAAAAAAATTATTGTCTCGATTTGCATGCCTAGGTCAATACAACCTAGGTGCAAAAAAAATTGCCTTAGATTTCAACAATGGCCAAACTAGACATATTTTATATGGAAATGGGGTTATTCAAGCACTCCAAGCTCAACAATGATGGTTTCTTTATCTAAAAGTGCCTTGAAGATCAGTGACCCCTCACCCAAAAAAAAAAAAAATTGTTGAAGGCTCAAATCTAAAAACTGATGTCAAATCTTTCACAAACAGAACAAGGGCATGAAGATCTGAAGCTCTAATACCATGTTGAAGTTGATGAAATATCAACCCCATAGCTTTCAAGAATCACCTACATGCAAACACCCATCACAGAAGAGAGAAGGAAAAAGATTTGGAGGCTGGAATTGCTAGATCCATAGATGAGACATTCTCGATGAACAAAAAAAAAGAAAGAATGTTATTATCAAAAGTAAATTGGTTAATAATTACAAAGAGAAATTGTCCTTATAAAGGAGATTGAAACCCTAAAAAATACCTACCCTAGGTTGCATCATAATAATTAATAAAATAATTAATTATTAGATGCCTAAAGTTTAGCTTAAGAAAACTAGATTTGATAGAAAATATCTAATTACTCTAACATCTTCATCTTTCTTGAAGTATAATTTTTCCCATGAGGTTTTCTTTATTTCTCCACCTTAGAGAGATTTGGTTGTGATTGTGCACCTCATCAAGCCATATTGTTAGGACCCAAGTTTTATTTCTTCTTTTTTATTTCATTTTCTTTTTATATGTTATTTATAGTTGCATTGTTGCTCATCTAGATTGTGCAAAGTGTCAAGGAAGTGAGGTCAAAAATCCTTGCAAGAGCTAAGATCCAAAGACGAGGTAGCTAAGAGTCATGTTAAACTTATCGATATTCTTCATGCAAGGAAGGGGACAATCCTTCCCATGGCACCATGAATATCATTGCATGGAATGTTAGCGGCCTTAATGCCCCTAACAAGGAGTGGCTCCTAAAGTGGACTTAATTTTTCTTCAAGAACAAAACTATACAGTAAAGAGGTGACTAAATTTAGGAAGTCTCTAGGTTGGAGGGAGGTAAGAGACTCCTCACAAAAGGGGCCTCAGTTGGGCTTGATCTATTATGGGATCTAAAGAATGTCTCAATTTCCTCCTTAGAATTTTATGAAAATTGGACTTGTGGGTCAATGAAGGGCATAAGATTCATTATAAGCTTTTTAGTGTCTATGGTCTTATTAGCAATAGGGATAAGTCTAGGTTATGGAAGAAACTGGAAGAGAGACTCAATGTAGAAAATGAAGGTCTATTGACATAGTGCAAAGTAGGAGAATACCCAAAGGATATCTCCTAACACCCAAAAAATAACCACATAGTGGAATATAAACAAAAACACTAAGATTTAGATCCATAATTCTCATAACAGAATCACAATATTTACTTCCAACATGCCTGGTTATAAGGCCTTCCGAGTCACAACCAAATACATAAGCAATTACAATAGTAATTATGCAAGAGCTCACAAGATCCAACCACTAGCTATCCCAGATCAATAATATGGTAGAGAAATCTAAGAAGAATCTAAACTTGTGCTCACAAGCCTCCAAGCAACCACATTGTTTCCAAAGCCCACACTTAGCTACTAGCTCTACTCAAACTTCGCTCCTCTCGGCTACTCATCTTCTCTATGACGAATCATAGTGACTGTAGATTTTACAAGACCCTCTACTAATACTAAACCAAGCCACAAGTTGGTTTGTCTACAAATATTAAATACATGAAAATAATTAAATACTCAAGACAAGCCCCAAGTTTACAATGCACAGCTAACTCAAGAGACCACAAGAGAGTATGTGCACTTAGACATAGGTCTATGTGCCATCCAACAATTTTAAATTCAAGAGTGCACATGCCAAGTCCCTCAGATCGAAGCACATGAAAACAATCTCCAAATTCTACTAGTAAATCAGGAACACACAACCAACAAACACCAAAATAGCTCTACCTCTGAGATGATAACTCCAAACTTTATGTGCACTTATGATAGGGTTTCCCATATGCCTTGAACACATCCCCAATCACGCAAACCATAAGTCCATAAATCTAAGCCCAAAGCCCCTGCATATAGGATTGCTGACTTTCCTAAGATTCTCTTGCATTAGACATCCCAGATGCAAAGAAAACATGTTCTTAACAGTTGAAAGAACATCTTTCAGGGTTCAAAACATAAATCATAAACTATTTCTTCACATACATGTCCTCTACCATACCAACTTGTACACTCTTGCTTTCATTCCACTTTTGCAACTTTGTTTCTGCAACTGTCATCAATGTGTAACAAATCTGCTTTCTACATTGATCTCGAACCCTTTTAGAATCCCTCAATTCAATGTAGCTACCAGAACTTAGGTTCTTTATACAAAATCTACATTATGCAAAGGAATTAGGGTATGCTTCATGCCACCCTTCTCAAAAGTAAACACATTCTTGATGCAATTATAGATGGCTCAACAATAATATTTCCAAGGTCTACTGAGTAATATGTGACAACTACTCATGTACACAATATCACATGACACTTGATCCTTATATTTCCCAATGTCAAAATCAACAAGACATTGCTCCCTTGCCTACAAAGCATGTTCATCTTGTAACCAAATAATTTTATAAGGACAAGGATGTCTCATTCTCTTTAAGCCAAGTTTTCAAACCATCTCCATAACAACTAGGTTATCAATACTACTATCATCCACAATCACATTGTAGATCTTAGCTCTAGACTTGCAATGAGTTATGAAAAAATTACTCATTTGACAAGATTCCAATACTTTCTTACCAAGTCACACTCTTTGAATCAGAAAGCTATCTCCATCCTGCTCAAGTTCATTCACCAAGTCTTCATTCTCTTGCACCAAAACAATTCTTTTGTCACTAGCCTTAAGACATTCAAAAGATCTAAGTCCTTATTTACCACATCTGTAACAAGTACCTTTAAATGCACTTTCTCTATTATCTTCCTTTATTCAACAAGTTTTAGTTCATCTTCACCGAAAAATTCCTTCTTCTCGAAATATTTCTTCTTCTTAGAATACTTCTTTTTCTCTATCACTCTAGAATTACCTTGATGTATTCTCTTCAAAATCTCTTATGTCCTCAAAGAATACTAATAAGCATCCTCAATCGAAGTAGTATTCATCACACCAATCTCGTCTTGAATATTGAATCTAAAACCATTAATATATCTAGCCACCTTTTCCTTAGAAAGTTCTCTATGTCCAAACCCAATAGTCAACTTATAAAACCCCTCAGTATAATCCTTCACAGACAAATCATTTTGCTTCATAGTTTGTAATCACTTAAACAATTTAAGTTCATAATCAACAAGAATAAACTTAACCTTCAATTTAGTCACCATCAATCTCCATCTAGCGATCTTCATTTCAACTTCCTCTTCTCTATCTCTTTAGAACTCTTTCCACCATAAAGCAACATGTCCTTCAACTTAGTTTGTGTGAACTTTACTTTGACCAGATCACCAATATCCTCTAACTCAAAGGAGTCTTCCAATTTTCCAATCCAATCAATATGGTCTGTAGGATTCAAAGTACCTAAGAAATTAGAGACATCCATCTTATGCTTCAGCTTTAAATAAGATCCAAATCTACCCAATTGACCTACCCTATCTCTCATAGGTCTCTCCATGCAATTAGTTCTATCTTCACCACTAGATCTAGCAACATTAAAGTCTCGAGGAGCTTCCTCATAACCATCTTTAATACCCAAATTCCTAGGTATACCAACAATAGTTCTCATAATCTCATTCTTAATCAAATCAAGCTCAAATATGAAATTTGATCTAACATTCTTTAAAATCCTGGTCTCTATAGTATGAAAAAAATCATCAATCTCCCTAGGGTCCAATCTTCTTGGTGGTATTTTTTAAGATCTTCATAAACCCTCTACAACATATCTCTAACCAGATCAAACCTTTGCTCTAGTAAGATCAACCAACTAGATCAAACCCTTGCTCTGATACCATTTGATGTAGTGCAAGATAGGAAAATCCCAAAGGAGGTGTTGTAACCCCAAGAAATAGGAATAGGTGTTGAATTTTTGAACTTTATTTGGATTAGGAGCATTGCCACTTTTATCAATAGGAATAGGAGACATCGAAGTGGTGCTCTCAATTGACTCACTTGTAATTAATAATGATGAAGTGTTGCACAAAGTTGTTGAAAAGAAGTAAATTCAGTAAGAAGAATCTTATCTCTAATATCCTTTTACAAATTTGAAATAAACGTATGTTGAATATAAATATCAATAACAAGATAGAAAATCTGTGCATGCAAATGCTAAAATCTACCAATAAACTTAGTCAAATTTTCCTCAGAATTTTGTTTACAATTTATCAAATTAATCAAAGACACTTGCATGCCAATGTTGTTTTGAAATTGTTGAATAAAAGCATTAGCAAGTTGAGGAAATGAATTAATAGAATAAGAAGTCAAATAAAAAAACCATTGTAATGCCTTGTCATGAAAATTTTGAGCAAACAACTTCGCTATTATCCTGTGATCATGAGCATAATCATTACAAAGGATTTGAAATGTTATAACAAGATGAACAGGGTCTCCCTTACCATTATAATTTTCAAGATGAGGCATATCAACTTGTTGAGGAATGAGAGTACAAAAAATTTCCTAAGACAAAGGACTTCCCATGTCAGAAGTAGGGATACTAAAGTTGTTTTGAGTCAAGGATGCAATTTGTTGTAAAGATGACACAATCTGAGCCATACTGATAATAGTTCAATCATGAGAAGAAATGGGAGACGTAACAACATTAGATACACTAGGTAAAGTGTATGAAGCTACAGGAATAAAAGACACAACTAGAGGAACAATAGGAACTACAGTTGGCACAAGAGTAGAATAAGTAAAAGGAACATTATGATAAGAAGGTTGTGAAGTGAAGGTACATAGGAGGAGCACTCATTGAAATAGAGGTAACTGTCATAGTCACCAAAGAAAGAGTATAGGTAGGAATAGTAGGGAGAGGAATAGAAAAAAGGTTCTACACTAGTGACAGAAGGAAACAACTCTAAATCTTGAGCTTCTTGAGCTAAAGGCTTAACATTAGAATGCTCGAGGTGAGCAATACCATGCAAGAGATTAACACCTTGGTCACTATCACAAAGAACTTTCTTAAGAGCCTCTATAACTTGAATATGGTTTTCTTGAAGAAGCCAATTACCCATTTTATCAAGTTCATTTGAAATTTTTTGGACTTATTTAGGAGGAACTCTTAAAGCACTCCTCATCATGAGATGAGTGAGAAGAGTTTTTCTCCATAAGAGGCTTAGAATTAGGAAGAATAAAAGTTTCATTAAAAATCTTGAGGAAAGGAGAGGAAGACTTAGGCTCAAAGGTACTCATAAGTCTACAACTGCATCTAACCCTAAGATTAGAAGTAGGACTAGAAGTAATAAAGCTCGTAAACCAATACAAGGAAAATAAACTAAACTATAAAACAACAATAAATTTGTATTTTGAAAGAGATTTTGTGGATTTTTAATATTTTTTCAAATTTAAAATGCAAGAGCATAAATTAAATCTAATCTTAATGCAAGAAAAGACCTAATGAAATTAAAGGAAATATAACACCACAAGATAATATAAAGAGAAATCCAAAACACAATAGGGCACTAACTCCTATAGAAGGTCAACATAGGAGCATTAAATCACATTTAACTTTAACCCTTAGGAATGGACCTAGATTAAATGTAATTTAAGAATCTACCATTCTGAAACTCCAAACAGTTGACCTGAAAGTGGGAAAAGAAACTTTCTGAAGCCCGAGATCTTGAAACTCCCAAAAAAAAAGGGACCTAGGGTCAAGGACGAGGTCAACCCTACCTTAGGTTAAGGTCAAGGTCATCCTTGACCTAGGTTAGGATCGAGGTTGACCTAGGTTAGGATTGAGGTTGACCTTGACTCAGAAGGTCATCCTTGACCCAAAGGCCAAAGCCCTCAGTTTCATAGAGTAATTTATCAAAAATAGGCTGGAAATAGAGAGAGAGAAGCAAAATAGGGGAAATAGCTAGATCCATGCAAAGACCCATTCAAGGTGCTTGACATGACCCCAGACCACTTACTTAGAGGGATAAATGCTCTTAACATGGAAGTGATTCCATTTTAAGAAGATACACATTAAATAGACACTCACATTAAATACACTCACCAAGCCACAAGTTGGCTTGTCTACAAACATTAAATACATGAAAATAATTAAATACTTAGGACATGCCCCAAGTTTACAATGTACAACTAACTAAAAATACCACAAGAGAGTATGTGTACTTAGACATAGGTCCATGTTCCATCCAACAATCAAAATCCAAGAGTGCACATGCCAAATTGCTCAGATCGAAGCTCACAAATACACTTTCCAAAGTCTACTAGTAAATCAGGAATATGTAGCCAACAATCACCAAAATGGCTCCAAGATGATAACTCCAAACGCTATGTGCACTTAGGAAAAGGTTTCCCAATATGCCTTGAACATATGCCCAAATATGAAAATAATAACTCCATAAATCCAAGCCTAAAGCCCCTGCATACAACATTTTTGACTTCCCTAGGATGCTCCTACATCATCTATCTATTATTGGTGGGGATTTTAATGTTATCTTTCAGCCCTCTAAGAAATGTGGAGGTAGACATTTTCTCTCTTTGGCATCAAAGGTTTTTTTGATTGGGTTAATAGGATAGGTTTGATGGAAATAGCTTGTTCAAATAACACCTTTACCTAGAATAATAGAAGGAAAAGTTTTAGCAATATAGTAGAAATATTAGATAGGGTCTTTATTTATAAGGACTTGTCATATGTCCCTATATCATTCCAATATGAAGTAAAACCAATATCAAGATCAAATCACTATCTTGTAGAACTTAATATTTTCGAGGATAAGAGCCCCAACGATTGCCCTTTCAAATTTGAGCAAATGTGGCTTAAATATGAAAATTGTCTCAAATTAATCAAACAATGGCTAAAGGAAACACAAGTCTTGGGCTCCAAAATATTCTAGGTGGTTAGTAAGATGAAATATATCAAATCAAAACTAAAAGAGTGGAATTCATAATTCTTTGGGAACATCTTTAAGGATAAGGTAACCTTGGAGGAAAATTTGGCATCCCTCAATAATGAAGTTCTGGAGCATGGAATGGGAGAAACTCAGTTTCTGGAAGAAAAAAAGCTCATGTAGCAATATGAAGAAGTTCTTGCTAAAGAATATCTTTTTTGGAGGCATAAGTTGAGAGAGGTATCATTGGAGACAGGGGATAGCAACGTCGAGTGTTTTCACAGTTATTCTAAACAAAGATGGATAATTAATTGAATTACATCTATCAAAGGGGAGGATGAAAGTACAAAAAATTATCCTAAGGAGATAAAGTTAGAGGCAGTCCCTTACTTCAAAGGCATCTATAATAGTGGGATAAGTTCTAATCTATTTTCCCAACAAAATGTTCTTTCCAATATCCCAAAACTAGTCTCGAGGGAACAAAATACCCTTCTTTTGCAAAAGATATCTAAGTCAGAAGTTGAAACAAATCTTGAACAAATGCATCTAAATAAATCTCTAGGGCTAGGTGTATTCCCTGCCTTCTTCTCTCAGAAGTGTTGGGATTTTATCAAAGATGATATCACAAAGGCTCTGGAAGGAGTTAGGAATTCAGATGAATTATTGTGTGAAGTTAATAACACATTAATATCCTGTATCCCTAAAAAGGAGAGTGTGGATTCATTTAATGACTTTAGTCCTGTAACTCTCTATAATACCCTTTATAAACTATTTACCAAGATCTTGGCTTCATGACTCCAAAATATTCTAGCTAACCTCATTAGTGAAGAACAAACAAGTTTTGTTCCTGGAAGATCTATTTATGATGGTATCAGCATAGCTCAGGAAGCTATTCATTCTATTATGAACAATGGATCCCCTAATATGCTTGTCATATTGGACATTTAAAAGGCATATGATAGGGTAGATCAAGACTTTTTTTTTTGTGTAAATATCTAGAAGCATATGGCTTCTCCAAATAGTGGATAGAATTAGTCTATGAATGTATCTCAACTCCAAAAATGTCTATTCTAGTAAATAGCACCTCGATAGGTTTTTTCAATATATCTCATGGACTAAGATAGGGGAGCCCTATCTCCCCCTTCCTCTTTATTCTAGTGACATATGTGTTAGGAAGGTCAATCATTTGGGATAGGTCCTTAGGGGATTTTAAAGGTATTTTCATAGCTAGTAACTAGAAACTCACCACTCATCAGCATTTTGTAGATGACACCATGTTATATGGGGAAAGTTTGGTTAAGAAGCCTTGGCTCTAAAAAGTATCTTGGATATATATACTAAGGTTTCAGGACAAACGATTAACAAAGAAAAATTAGACTTCTTATTCTTCAATATTGATTCGAATACGAAGCAACATATTTGCGCTATCTTGGATTTTAATAAGGGTACTTTTCCTTATAAATATTTAGGCCTTCCCTTAAATTTTGGGATCCTCTCATAGAGAAACTAAAATTGAGAATGGTCAGTTGGAAAGTTAAGTGGCTCTTCTCAACAACAAGAAAGACCTTGGGCCAAGTCTATAGATCAAAAGATCTATGGGGCAGGTATCAAGAGTATCAAACTATAAGTGAAGGCTTAAGAAGAAAGGTTAATTTGGTGGATGATTAGATTCCCCAACCTTAAATGAGTCAAAATGCAAAGTCATAAATACATTTCTTCCCTAGAACTAGTTAATTTTTCAAAGAGATCAATCCTCCTAAAGGATCAAGATTTTGGAACTTCCTAATGAAATGTAAACACATTATTCTAGATAAATTATCTTGGAATATTGGGGATGGTAGGGATGCTCTATTTTGGAATGACTATTGGGGTGGATATAAGGCCCTTGATCTTAATCCCTCCATCCATCCTTTCAAATCCTATTTGGAAACCAAATGGGGATCAAAGGTAAGGGACTATGTGACTTTTGAGGATAATGGGCTGAAATGGAAATTGAATGATTTAGATTTTGAGGACATTCCCCTAGAGGATAAAAATATCCTCCAATCAATTATCTATTCTAGGAAAATTTCCTTTAGAGTAGGAAAGGATTCCCTCATCTGGGTTAGTAGTAATAATGGTGAGTGTAGTTATAAATTGGGCTATTGGTTCTTGGAATCTCTTCAAGGTTTTTCTAAGATTCATCTTCCTCTTAGATTGTGCTCGAATAAGTTCTACCTCCCTAAAGTCAAATACTTTTCTTGGATAGTCATTCACCAAAGGGCCCTAAGTGTAGAAAGACTGAGGAAGTTTGGATTTCAGGGCCCAGCTAGATGTCCATTATGAGAATTTGGGGAAGAAACTATGGATCATCTCTTCCTTCGTTGCCCTTATTCAAACTCATGTTTGCAATGGTTTTTTCTCTCAACTAGGCTTTCAGACAACCTCCATTAATTTTATTGATCGCGTGCTATTATCTTGGCCTCTCTTAATATGATATAGTATCTATCATAACCTTTAGATTTCCTCCCCTTCCATAGTTCCATGTGAATGATGGAAGGAGACGAACATAATAAATTTTCTAGATTAAAAAAGATGTAAGTTAAACAACTTATAAATAAGATAGAAATATCAGAAGTCATTGAATTAACAAAAATATTTTCCTTAACTCAAACATCAAACTAGCCAAGATGACTTATTAGGATGAAAAGATGCAAGGATGGTGGATTGGTTTAAAGATACCACCCTTTTTGGGGAAGGGGGGATTTGCATGTAAATCTTTAAGGGTAGAATGCGTATGGAAAATTCCAAAAAAAGAAAGGTTCAAGCTCAATTTCGATGGAGCTTTGAGAGGCAACCTAGATAAAAGAGGGCATAGGATATTGGATTCAAAATGAAAGAGGGGAGAAAATGTCCAGTATAGCAAAATATATTGAAGAGGATACTAATAAATAAAAATAAATTTTTGCTTTGGTAGAAGGTCTCTCGTTATGCAAAATGTTGGGACTAAATAAGTTAGAAATAGGAGGGGTCTCAACCATAATTATAAATGCTCTAAGAAAATGAGCTCTTTCCAATTAGAGGCTAGATGTAAAGCTCTCAAAAGCATTTGAACTATGCAAATCCTTCAAAAAAATTATAATTAACCACATTTATTGGGAAGGTAATAAGAGAGGGGATGAGCTAGCTAATTTGAGGAGTAATAAATCCCTTGCAATAGTTTCCAAAAAAAGGTAATAGTCCAATCTTTAGTTCCCTATAGTAATTATTGCCAAGAATAGCTATAATTGATAGCTCAAGCATTTTAGATCTTCTCATAGATATTTTAAAATATATTTTCTCAATCAATGAACGATCCCATTCGTACACTCTTAAATCTTAGAGTTGTAGGAAAATGTTACCTGTATGAAGACATTAATTTTATCTTTATCACATTTCTTGGAAAATGTACTTTTCCATCATTTTGGTGAAAGGGAAATTCTTATTGATTTTTAATTATGACAGTTATGACCTCATAATCATTTCTTCCCCAAGCTTTTTATGTTAAAAAGGAAATTGATCAGTGGTTGTGAACTAGTGAGGGTTGAGGATGGATACAATTATGTGTATGTGAGGTAAGAAATGACAAATGGGGGTTAAGGAGTTTGTCACCAAGGAAAGGTTGAGAGGCATAGTATGCTTCCCTCATTCTCCAGTGATGGATGTTGTCATGCAAATGATCAAAGAAGAGTTTATGGAGAATACCAACACGACAAGGGGGGACTCAGATATAATGTCTATTTTTTTATACCCAACAATTTTCTTTGAAAGGGATAGATGGGTAACAAAAAATTTATACAGTAATCTATTTCACATGAAGTATTCAGTGGGTATGGATATCATTATGTAGAATATTGATCCTAATCTTATGGCTTCACAAGCCAAGAATTATGATAAAGTTGAGGTTGATGGTAAGTTGGTTTCAAAATTCTCAATATTGAGCATTGATGACTGGGAAGCCTTTCAAGACAAAATGAAAATGAAAATGAAAATTAGGAGCTTGAATTTCCTTTTATCCTCATTCCATCTCAAGCACCCAAATGACCCT
This sequence comes from Cupressus sempervirens, assembly GCA_028749045.1. Taxonomy (NCBI): domain Eukaryota; kingdom Viridiplantae; phylum Streptophyta; class Pinopsida; order Cupressales; family Cupressaceae; genus Cupressus; species Cupressus sempervirens. The sequence goes on from CM053791.1 coordinate 659,705,829, forward strand.
AATTAGTTTGTTAAATATATAAAAAAGGAGGATGTGGAAGGTTATGTGGACATTCCTAACTATTCCAATGTCACTTATTAGGACTCAGGGGATGAAGTGGATGATTCTAAAGAGTTTATGATTCCAGGAAAGTTGAAGATCAGGAAATGAGATGGGGAATTGACTATGGGCTAGAGCTTTAGGGAAAATATTGACATAGGACTACAGTAAGGTAGAATATATTCCTTCTTCTCCTATGGGTAGTACATGCTTGGGATTTTTTTGGTATAAGGCAGAGTTCCCCTAATTTTGGTCTAATTACTAATTAGATGGTAGATGTTTCAGTTCGCTAAGTAGTAAATGTTTAGATGGGCTTATAAATGGAAAAGTTCTAAGTATGTAAAATTATCTCTCTTAATAAATGGTAGGTTTTATTGTTTTTATTCTAAGCTGTTAAGTTTAATTTGTAAAGACTGTCACCCCTACCCTACTGCCATAGTAGGGGCAATACACACACACACACACACACATATATGTATATGTATATGTATGTATGTATATGTGTGTGTGTGTGTGTATGTATATGTATATATATACATATACATACATATACATATACATACATACATATATATATATAGACACACATATACATACACACACACACGCGCACACACACATGTCGTTGACATATCAGTCAAGTTTTTTATTAGTGACAAATACTTATTTAGATTATAAGTATCTACCAAGCTTATTGTATAGTTAACAGTGTTTACCAAGCATTTTAGTTACCACCGAGTTCTATAGTTGCTACCAAGTCCTTTGGACAAATTTTAGTGCATGTCGAGCAGTTTCAGTTAGTGTGAAGATTGCCAGAGTAAACTGAGCATCTTAGTGTATGCCAAGTTTACCAGTGTAAACCAAGCAGTGCAGTGCTTACTGAGTTCACAATTGATGTTATGTGAATCTAGAGTTAATTGAGCTACTCTGTGTTAACCAACTAGTTTAGTTTATACCAAGCTTGCAGAGGAAGCATTGACTGAGTCACACAGTGTGAATCAAGTGATTCAGTTTATATGTCGAGTTTTACAGTATTCACTGAGTCACTAGTGCAGACCAAGTTCAAGACTACTTGGAAGTGATCACTATGCACCGAGCTTCTATGTCTACCAAGTGTATGACAATGCTAAGAATTGACAGTGGATGCCAAGTATCAGAACCTCACCGAGTCAATCTTCAAAAACTGAGTGTCTTCATTTGGGCCAACTTTGTAATATTTGTGTAAACTTGTATTGTGGCCAACATTGTAATTGTATAATTGGATTGGTATATATGTAATGTATTGTATCATATCCAAAAAGCATGTAAGTGCAATGAAATTAAATATAATTAGAGAAGAGCAGTAAAGAGTGAATTACAAAGGCTACAATAGTATAAGGAGCAACAAAGAAATATCTATCATAACAAGGTAATTAGTACATAACAAAATCTCATTCAGAAAACCAAGTTGCAAATCATAGATCAACTATTGCTTCATCCTAACAGGTGGATCAGTCAAATCCTTTAACAAAGTAGACCTAACAATCTCTTGCAAATCTCTTTACTAAGTGCATACTTCATTGTATGATTTTAAATCCTTTAACAAGGTGGATCTAGCAGTCCTTATTGCTCCTAATAGGGTAGATCATCAGAAGTGATCAATGTAAGCCTTAACAGACCAACTTTATACTATAGTACTAAAGCTTGTGGGTATCATCCCCACCCCAATTTTTCTTTCTATTTGGATGGTTTATGGGTCACCAAATCTATGTGTCAAAATGTGATGAATGCTTTCATGTTTAAGTTTCTTATGCATTCTACTAGATCAAATTAAATAAGAAGGATTAAATGCTACTTGGATAACAAAAATTAAAAGTTTTTTAGGGTTACTAATTCATCCCTCCTCTCTTAGTAACCTAGCCTTTTAGAATAATTGCAACGATTGGTATTAGAGCATTGTGGTTCTCAGGAGAAAATTTAACAACTTGAGCAAAGATCAAGACCATGGAGATATTCAGACTTGACAAAGCTATTGACAATGAGAATTTGGATTTGGAAATGACTATTTCCCAACTCAAGAAATCAAAGGAGCAACTCTTCCAACCCCTGAAAAGGAGAAAGGATCTTGCAATTCAAATGAATGATCATCTCTACATTGAAGAAATAGTTGAAGACTTTCATCCTTCAAGTAGCTCAGATGAAGCAAATGATGCAATTAAGTAACTCTTGGAAAAGAATGGTTCACTACAAGAAGAAGTGAGAAAGCTGAGAAGAGAACAAGAAATTCAGTCAATAAGACTATGTGAAATCATGGAAGAGAAAAATAAGACAAAAGCATAAATGGAAGGAAAATATAATGAGATTCAACATCTATTCCTTTAGTAGACTGACTTCATCAATCAGCTCACCAATGGAAATGAAGAAATCATTAACTTGAGATCTAAGAATGAAAGATTGCAGAATGATCTAAACTCTGAAAGGAAAATCAATGAAAGAATGATGAAATCCAAAGTAGACATGAATCAGTTGAATGAGAAAAATCTCTATAGACAAAAAGGAAAAGAAGGAATTGGATATAAAGAAGAAGGTGAATCTTCCAAACAAGGAGCTCAAAGGAATCAAAAACCTACTTGCAATCACTATGGTAAGATAGGTCATACATCAAAAAAATGTTGGAGCAATGGAAAAGCAAGATTCAATGGAAAGTGCTACAATTGTAATCAGCATGGTCATAAGGCTAAGGAATGCAAAGAGAAACCAATATTTGAAGCAAATGACACAAATGTAAGAAACATGGACACGAGTCATCAAAATACAAAATCAAGACATTGAATCCTACAAAAAAAATTGTGAAAGCTATATTTGGTTGGGACTACAACACCTGGTATAGATGTCATTACTGTGGAGAATTTGGACACATTGAAATAAATTGTGTAAAACATCATACGAGGAAAAGAGATACTACTAAAAGATGTTTCACTTGTATAGAACTTGGTCATCTTGCCAAGAACTGTATGAATACTGGTAGAATAGAAAATGAAAAGAAGACAAAGGCTGATAACATCTAAAAATAGATGAGACAACAATGGGTTCCAAAGTCTACCGAGAACACAAGTCCAAGCAATGGTGATCAAGTCACTCAAGAATTGGGTGACTCTACCATTTCTACTTAAGTTCTCAAGGGAGAATTGTAACTAGACTATCAAAGAAGACATACAAATTAGTTCCAATTGAAAGGTCAAGAAGATCCATATCGGTATTCAATATACAAAGGGATCACTGAGTAAAAGGGGTACTAGCTACTACCGAGTTACTTTCCTTACCGAGTGAGGTCGGGTCACAGACTCTATTGAGTGAGGTCGGGAGTAACTAGATTTTATGTGGTTACCAAATGATGGAAGACTCTACCGAGTGATCAAATAAGTAAAGTGGATGATAGTCTATCAATGTGATGTCAATCAATCTACCTTTCATACTGAACATTTATGGTGAAATTTGATAAAAGGAATGGAATCGAAGTCATTTATACCAAGAAATTCTCGAGAGCTATTGTGAAGTGCAATCTTCAGAGCATCCAAGCAATTTGAGCTAATTATCAGTGAAAGATTTTGAATTTTCTCAAACCCTACTGAGTGGATATGGCATCCAGCAGTATCAAGGCAAAGCGAGGTTCAAACATGCTAGTTTGTGGTGTAGAATGGAAGGCACCAGACTTCAAGCTCACCCCTACAATCACAGAAAACCTAGATCTGAGTGGAGCGCAGTAACGAATCCCTCCAAAGGTACTCTTGATCAATGATATTTGAACTCACTTTAAATGTGTTTTTCAAGAAATTGTCACTTTGGAAATGGATGATGCCCTAGAAAAACTATGTGTAAATGGAGTTTTGAAACCCGAGCACCAACACTTGGAAACTAAAGGGTTAACTCACATCCCTCACATGCCCTATGAATTCCAAGTAAAATGGATTAGGTTTATCCTTAGTCAAGTGTATAATGGGTAGTTGTGGTTGGAGAAACCAATATTTATCACAAAGAAGACGATTCATTGAATTACTAGTCTCCCAATGTTGGCCAAAGCTTAGACAAACAAAACCCTAGGTTAGGCTGAACTTGAGAAGAAAAGCCTAGCAGAATGGGATGGTAGAGGCATGAAAATATGCAATGTCAGTGATGTGGAATTGAAGTTTGGCATCCATATCATTGCACACAAGATTTACAGCTCGGCTAGGTTAAACAACGTGTCGTGTGAAGTAGTTGACCTTGCAAACAAGGTAGTGAAGAACAATCTATATTTTGACCTTGTTGAGCTACTATTGAAATAGTTCAACAAGAATATGGAGAGCATCAAGACATCAAAAAATAACCCTTGTAAGTTTGGCTCCCTATTAACATGCTTATTCTTTTATGTTCAAATTTTTTTTCCTTCAAAAGGCATTGTTGTGTGGAGAAAAGATGTGCTAGTGCTATATTAGATCAATGAGTTTATTGCTGAGATGGGTGAGAACTATAATAGTATTATGGACAACTATTTTGATCCATTTAAGGAGAAAATGAATAATAGATACTAAATTCCCAAGAAACTTGTTGAAGATTATAAGGATGATGTGTGTTTCATGGTAGATAGTGATCAAGTATAAATTTGGGTACTTAGGCCTAGAATAGCATTGGTGAAAGCTCTTGGATATGAGGTTAATATTGATGAAACCAAAGAAATCATTGAGGTACTTGTTAATGAATTGGTTGATCCTAAGGCTACATATTTTGGCACTTATGATGAAGTAAAAGCCAGGATAGAACTGGAGATCAAGCTCCCTCAGGTGGTTAGTAAAGGAAAGAAAGGAATTGCTAAACTGAAAACAAGTTCTACTCTCTTGTTGACCAAAGAAAAAGGTGAGGATGAAGAAGAATGAAAGGAACAGGAACCACTGAAGAAAAAGGGCAAGGTAATTATTACCAAGCCAACCAATCCATCCCCTGTTGTGTTTACTAGGAGGTTAAGGAAGAAGGTTGATAAGGAAGGAGGAGACATTATATTTAGCAGACCTCCACCCACCTCCTAAGAAAGGTTGAAAGAACTAGAAGTAGGAGCAGGTATAACAAATTTTAAAACATTAAAATATGAGATTAGGAATGATGAAGAAAAGAAGAAAATAGAAGATCTCATCATGGATAAAATGGGCAAGTGGAAGTATTCACTTGACCAACTTACATCTCAGATTCCTAATGTTTTAATGGAGAAGATCAAGCCAAGATGGGAATTTTCCATGCAAACTACCAAGCTTAACAGACAAGGAGATTGTAGAATCTCTAAAGAAAAATTAGGAGAAATTAACTCTCAAATTCAACACTTGTCTGGTTCTCATGAAAGACATTGAGCATGTTGTAAGGAATGCAACAAACACATGGAAAAATTTATATCTTTTTTCATAAATTGAGTGATTTTCCTATTACTGTAAAAGATGATGATGACAATGATGAATGGTGAAGAGTCAACACATTTTGTTACTGTTGACTATGAAGAGTATAGAGAGCAAGAGGAAATCAAGGAAGCAACACAAGATGATGAGGAAACTAATCCAATCAAGATTGTTGCAACATTTATTGCCTCACTTCCTCACTCTCCAAGCAAGTTATTGACAACATCAAGCACAGAGACAAGCTCAACAAGATTGATTGTGACCACCAGTGACAACAAAAATGTCCAATCACTCTTTGCTCATTTCAGCTTAGCATATCATTGACTAGAGAGACCTCCACTTCATCTACCAAGCTGCAGACTCTTCACTCTTCTACTAAGTTGGCCACATCAATTTTGATTGCATTAGTTTTGAGCACAACAGTTTTGGACACATTGTGTATTGCCACATCAATTTTGGATTCTTCAAGCATTTCTATTAGTACTCCTTTAATAAGTACAGTGTTAGTTTTTACAGTTAGTCCTAGTATGTCTACAATTATTTCTATTATGGGCACACAAGCAATAAGTGCAATGGCAGTTGAGACCACGCCTCAACCGAGCACAAAATTTTTGAGCAAAGGAAAAGAGATGGAGGAAGAAATAAACCTAGATGAGGAAATTGAAATCCCTAATTGGGACATCTCCAAGCTTAATCCAGACCAAATGCAGACATTTGGTGAACTCCATCAAAAGAAAGCCAAGCAATAGAGGCTAAGAGAGGAAAGGGACAAAGAGTTCAAAATTATTGAGGATGCAAAGAATATTTTGGTAGATGCTATAGGTGTAGACATTGACTCTTCACAGCCAATTTTGTATCAATTAGTAGAGGTAGTTAAAAATTTCAATGAAGATACTGATGGGTAGGATAAGCTATTACAAAAGGCAGAGAAGAAATTTTAAAATAAAGTGTTGGAGCACATTGCTCAACAAATTGCTATTTATCAAGTAAAACTTTCTATAATTTTGGGCTCTCTGGAAACATCATGTACTAATGTATCATCACTTTTTGGTAAGATATGTGATGTTTCTAATTTTACCAAGGAAATAAAGGACAAATTTTCCAAGATAGATGAAGACCTTAAGGCAAGTGTACAACAGTTGCAGCTTGACCCTAGTTCAAGTTCTGCACACTTCAAGAAGATAAGGTTTTTGACAGATATGCAAGCAAAACTGCTTGGAGAAGAAGCAAGGATTAGATCTACATTGGTAGATATAAAAAATATGATTCTTCCCAACATGTATGCACCACAAAAACACATTGTACATTCTAAAACTCCCATCCATACAACAATTTCTTTATAGCAGACCATATGATAGAGTTGTCTGCAGAAGTATAAATTGCACTACACAACAGTAAGGTCTTGCAAGAGGACTGGGAGAGGACCTTGGCAATAATTCTCAAGGTACATTCAATTTTTTTAATCTCATTTTGGCATAAACATCTAAATATATAGAATAAATCTTTGGCATTAATGTTAAAAAGGGGGAGAAAGATATATGTATAAGGGGAGTATATACTGGGAATAAGAAGATATGAGAAATATGTATAGGAGGAGACATATGGACAAAGATGTAAAAATTTATGGGGGAGAAAGATATGTATAGTAAGTATATATAGCAAGAAGATGTATAGTATAGTGTATGAAAGAACATTACCATGTATAGATATATATCTTACAAAATCAATTTTGAAAAATCTTGAAACAGTATACTCTATCGAGCTAGTATCACAAGGTAATGGTATTCAACAAACCTTTTTGAACTTAGTTTTGGCTGATAAGTTGTTTTTTCACTAATGCTAAAGGGGGAGATTGTTGACATATCAGTCAAGTTTGTTATTAGTAACAAACACTTATTCTGATTGTAAGTATCTACTGAGCTTATTGTACAATTAACCGTGTTTACCAAGCATTTTAGTTACCATCAAGTTCTATAGTTGCTACTAAGTCCTTTGGACAAATTTTAGTGCATTCCAAGCAATTTTAGTTAATGTGAAGATTAGCAGAGTAAACTGAGCATCTTAGTGTATGCTAAGTTTACTAGTGTAAACCGAGCAGTGCAGTGCTTATCGAGTTCATAGTTGATGTGATACAAATCCAGTGTTAACCAGGCTACTCTGTTTTAACCAAGTGATTCAATTTATACCGAGCTCACAGAGGAAGCACTGATTGAGTCATATAGGGTGAATCAAGTGATTTAGTTTATATGTCAAGTTTCACAGTATTCACTAAGTCACTAGTGTAGACTGAGTTCAAGACTACTTGGAAGTGATCAGTATGGACTGAGGTTCTACGTCTATTGAGTGCATGATGATGTCGATCATTGACAGTGGATGCCAAGTATCAGAACCTCACCGAGTCAGTCTTTAGAACCCGAGTCTCTTCATTTGGGCTGACATTATAATATTTGTGTAAACTTGTATTGTGGCCAACATTGTAATTGTATAATTAGATTGGTATATATGTAATGTATTGTATCATATCCAAAAGGTATGTAAGTGCAATGCAATCAAATATAATTAGAGAAGACTAGTAAAGAGAAAATTAGAAAGGCTACAATAGTATAAGGAGCAGTAAAGACATATCTATCATAGCAATGTGATTAGTACATGAAGGAATCTCATTCAGCAAACCAAGTTACAAATCAGAGATTAGCTACTGCTTCATCCTAATAGGTGGATTAGTCAAATCCTTTAACAAGGTAGACCTAACAGTCTTTTATAAATCTCTTTATCGAGTGCATACTTCATTGGGGACCTATCAATCCTTATTGCTCCTAACAGGGTAGATCATTAGAAGTGATCAATGTAAGCCTTAACAAGCCAACTTTATACTGCAGTACTAAAGCTTGTAGGTATCATCCCCACCCTAGTTTTACTTTCTATTTGGAAGGTTTCTGGGTCACTAAATCTATGTGTCAAAATGTTATGAATGCTTTCATGTTTTAGTTTCTTATGCATGCTACTAGATCAAATTAAATAAGAAGGATTAAATGCTACTTGGATAACAAAAATTAAAAGTTTTGTAGGGTTACTAATTCACCCCTCCCCTCTCAGTAACCTAGCCTTTCTGAATATTTTCAACATATATAATACACACACACACACACACACACACACACACACACACACACACACATATATACACACATATATACGTACATATATATATACATATATACACATGTATATATCTATATGTATACATATATGTATATGCATATGTATATGTATATATGTATTTATACATATACATATGTATACATACATATATACATATACATATACATATGGATATACATATATGTATACATATACATGTGTGTGTGTATTAGATACTTTATTTTTGAATTTTATGTCTCTAGTACAAGTGTGATTAATAGTAGCATTCTCTTCATCTTTGGAATGGATATATTAGATTTAAAAATGTATTCTAAGGAAGCATATCTTTTCTTATCCTAAATTTTGTTCTTTTTCTAAGTAGGAAAGATTATATTTCTATATTTTCTTAAAAAAACATGTGGGGCTTTATAGAGAACTCTTGATAAAATCAAAGTGGGTAGATTTTAGACTAGAATCTTGAGGGTCAAGTTTGTTATTAGTGACAAACACTTATTATGATTGTAAGTATCTATTGTATAGTTAACCATTTTCACCAAGCATTTTAGTTACCACCGAGTTCTATAGTTGCTACTGAGTCCTTTGGACAAATTTTAGTGCATGTCAAGCAATTTCAATTAGTGTGAAGATTAGCAGAGTAAACTAAGCATCTCAATGTATGTTGAGTTTACCAGTGTAAACCGAGTAGTGTAGTGCCTATCAAGTTTATAGTTGATGTGATATAAATCTAGTGTTAACCGAGCTACTCTATTTTAACCAAGTGATTCAGTTTATACCGAGCTTGCAGAGGAAGCATTGATCGAGTCACATAGTGTGAATCAAGTGATTCAGTTTATATGCCAAGTTTCACAGTATTCACTGAGTCACCAGTGCATATCAAGTTCAAGATTACTTGAAAGTGATTAGTATGGACTAAGCTTCTACATCTACTAAGTGCATGATGATGTCGAGCATTGACAGTAGATGCTAAGTATCAGAACTTCACCTAGTCAGTCTTCAGAACTCTAGTGTCTTCATTTGGGCTGACTTTGTAATATTTGTGTAAACTTGTATTGTGGCTAACATTGTAATTGTATAATTAGATTGGTATATATGTAATGTATTGTATCATATCCAAAAAGCATGTAAGTAAGTGCAATGCAATCAAATATAATTAGAGAAGAGCAGTAAAGAGCAAATTACAAAGGCAACATCAGTATAAGGAGCAGCAAAGACATATCTATTATAGCAAGGTGATTAGTACATGAAGGAATCTCATTCAACAAACCAAGTTAAAAATCAAAGATCAGCTACTACTTCATCCTAATAGATGGATCAATCAAATCCTTTAACAAGGTAGACCTAACAGTATTTTGTAAATCTCTTTATTGAGTCCATACTTCATTGGGAATCTAATAGTCCTTATTGCTCCTAATAGGGAACATCATTAGAAGTGATTAATGTAAGCCTTAACAAGACAAATTTACACTGTAGTACTAAAGCTTGTGAGTATCATCCCCAACCTAGTTTTACTTTCTATTTGGAAGGTTTCTGGGTCACCAAATCTATGTGTCAAAATGTTATGAATGCTTTCATGTTTTAGTTCCTTATGCATGCTACTAGATCAAATTAAATAAGAAGGATCAAATGCTACTTGGATAACAAAAATTAAAATTTTTGTAGGGTTACTAATTCACCCTTCCCCTCTCAGTAACCTAGCCTTTCTGAATATTTTCAACATTCACACACACACACATATATGTATATATACACATATATACATACATATATACACATATATACATATATATAAATATATACACATGTATATATGTATACATGTATGTATATGTATATGTATATGTATGAAAAGTGTTTTTTTGGAACTGGCAGTCAACTATCGGTGCACCTCTGAATTGCGGACCTACGGACCTCGACTAGGTCAATATCTCAAAATTTTACTAGGTGTCAAAATTGAAATTTTGGCATTTGAGTTTTGTTCATCTTTATCTTAAAACTATGTTTGGATGTCTTCCCTTGAATTTCTCCATAATCTCAGTAATATTAGCAGCATCCGAAAGATCCAAAGCCTCATACTTGTCTTTGACCTTCTGTCTGCAGTTGTCCATCTCAATTCGAGTTTTTGCAAAATCTTTGAGTTTGGTGTCCAACTCTAACAGTGCTTCCTCTATCCTAAAGGCTTGTCTGATGTCTTCATCACTGGCTGCTTCCTCTAAAGTTTTTCTAAAATTTTCCACAACTACCTCAACTGGCAATAGTTTCTCTCATTCTTCATCTTCAAAAATGTCCAAGCATGCATCAATGTACAACTTTTCTACTTCCAAAATTTGCTCTTAGGCTTGGTCCTTGAGCCTATGTATCTCATCATGCAATGTTTTCATCACTTTATTTCCATCTGCAATCTTTTCTATCCAATCATCTATCATGTCTAACACCTCTGTGGTATATACATCAATTAGAATGTGGTACCTTTGCCCTTTTATGGCTTGTAGAGTTTGTAAATCCTTGCTCCATGCCCATACCTCATCCATGATACTGAAGTCCTACCTCAAAATTGCCATGATCTTATGAACATTCTCTTGTGTAGTATGCAATAACCTCAAACTTCCTATGATTATAGTAACACTGTTATCCTCAAGGCTATCTCGCCAATCTTGACAAGCTCTCAAAAATGGACTGAGCCGTACACCTTCCCCTTCTTTAAGAATGGTATTCAAAGTCTCCTCAGGGCTTTCAAAATCATGAGGACTAATAACTTCAGCTAAATATCCCTTTAAGATCTCAACTTACCTTCAAAGTGTTCTAATTTCAATCTCATCCTGTTCCATATGGATGAGAACCTCCTTGACTTCGATAGTCATCATTTGTCGAGATGTATCCTATGTAGGCTTTCCTAACATAATATCTTTTACTTCATAATCCTCAAGACTAACAGCTTTTGCATCTGTGCCTTCTGGAGGGTTAGCCACTTGTGCAAATAAGTCTTGGTTTCGGGTAGTAGTAATGAATGTAAATGGCATTGCATCATGTAATGGAGACTCAGGCTTGTTCAAAATCTCCACAATGTCACAAATATCATCCTTTGAAGCACAAAATTGATGCTTGGCACTTCTCATTATTTCCTTCTGAAACCATCTTGGAATATGCCTTTCTATAACCTTGGCTCTAGATGATGAAGGGATGTGTTCAACTACCTCCTTCCCTGTATCACTCTTTCTTGGAGTCTCCTGTTGTGAGGGTTCTTCTTTTGTAGTCTCGATTTTTGTAGATCTCATAGTTTGATCCTCAACTTCTTGAGAAGGTTGTTGTATACATTCTATTATCTGTGCCTCTTTTGATGGCTCATCAATAACCCTTGGTTCTAGTTCTCCTTGTAATTATTGTTCATTCTGAACAAGTTCTTTTGAACTCAAAGGTGGAGGTGTTACTGAAACCTTATCTACCATCATAACTTGAGGTGAATATGGGGGAATGAGATGAGGTGAAGATAGGGGAGTGAGATGAGGACCTTGTGTCTTGAGTGGCATCTGCATCCAATCTTGCTATTGAAGTTCACTTGTAGGGGTATCTCTAATCTTATCTCCAACTAACTCTGTACCCATAGGCATAAAATCAAAATCTGGGAAGGAGAGAACATCATCACCTAGCTCCCTTTGCTCATTCACCCATTGTTGTACTTCATCTTTTGAAGAAGAGAGTTCTACTATTTCAGCTTGGGTGGGTGGTGGGGTATTTGTGGCATTCTTCCTTCTTTCCAATTATGTGGCTTTGGCCAGCCGAGTTCTCCTTTGTAGAGGCACTTGCTCCTCCTCTTCATCTAACTCAGTTTCCCCCTCATCTAATTCTTCCTTGGGAATGGTTCCAGGAATAGACAGATTAGGCACTAATCTTTTACTAACTCTTTGCCTCTTGTTCATTCTAACCTTGATCCTCTTTTGTTTTTTTGGAACCACAGGAGAAGCAGGTTCTTTATGCACCGGATGAATGGATGTCTCCAAAATTTCTCCCTCTTCTTGTTGACTTGACAAAATAGGAGGCAATGGAAATTCAACCTAGATATGAGAAGCTCCACCATCTTGGGACTCTTGGGGAGTGGATTCCTATCACTGGGAAGGGGCTTGTTCTTAATTATGCTCTGCCTAAACCCTCTGAGGAGAGGCTCTCTTCCTCTTTTCATTCTTCTTTGGAGGGTGGTAGTATCCCACTAGATGATCAAGTTGATAGACTATTTTAGGCCTGATAAGAGACTGGAGTGCAGATATAGGAACTATGACTTTCTTTCCCTTTCCCCTTTCTGGTCGAGCATGTGCATGGAATATTCCTGTATCCAGAATTGGATCAAGTGGAAAGGGTTTCTTGATCCAACTCTTTTTCATTCTAATGACATGTCTTTCTCAATGATTAATATCATCTCCTTCCTCTCTATCAATTTCTACATTCAGAATGGGCCTCTCATCAACTTTATCTGTATTGAATAGGGGATCCAGTAGCTCCTGCGAGTCCTATAGCCTTATCTCATCTGGGATGGTCAAATGGAGAGCCTTATCTGCTAAATACAAATTCATTCTACAATAGTCTCTAATACGAACATCATAGTCATTTGTGGCATTCATCCAATGGTATTCAATGGCATACTCGTGATAGAACCCTTTTCCTGCTAGGTTTTCCACTATACCAACATTGTCGAAGAATGGCTGAGGAGAGTTATATTCTTCAAGAGGATAATTCTCCCATTCCCACTTGAAATTTGAGATATCCTACTTTCTCTTTACCTAGTATTCTCCTATTACAAAAGGCCAATCCCAACAAGGCCTCCATTGTATTTTGATTCTCTCATAAGCTGACTCAATCTGCCAGGATATTTCCATCAGAACTAAATTGTCACTTGGGTACCTTGGGAGTTTCTTTGGATTCATGGATGCACCACCAACCCAAATGTATGTGAATGTTCGAAACTGGATGAAATATGCACTGAGAGCTATGATCTACGTCTTGGCTTCATCGGACAATCTCTTCCCATAATCCCCTTCAATGAATCACATGATGGCAAAGATAAAGGCATCGTTCACAATTATGTACTCCTTGCTCTACGGTGAAAGCTTCTTCTTTACTAGCTAAGGATAAACTATATACAGCCATGCATTAGGGTCCTGCATACTACCCTTCTTGTACAACTCGGGATAGTCGGTTTCCCTTGCTGCAAGTAGATATACCACATAAGAAGTCATATAGAACTTCTTCTTATCCTTTACTATCTGCAACTCATCACACAAGTTCTCACTAAGTGTGATGGCCCAATCCAGTGGCATCTTTGCATGCCTGATGGTCTGAATGAAGTTGACCATGAATGGAGTGAGATGACCCGCTGCAGGCAATCCCATAACTCTGTTGAAGAGAATGATTGAATATCTGATGTCATCCTTCATGTATCCTCGAGTCATATCCACTTTGTTGATTGTCTTCCCCCAAGGTGGCTCCTCAATGAAGTATAAGGAATATATGATGTCGTTGGCCTCCTGGTAATGATCCTTATGCCACCTCTTAGCTACTTCATATGAAAGCCTGATGAACTAATTGACTCTGGGTAGGTGAAAAACCCTCTTGATATTATCAAGTCACAGATCCAAGACAACTTCCCCAGTGACACTCTTTACCACCCTTTCATGGGGAACAAAATGTTGAGATAGGGTCATAATCAATTCAGCTGGTTGCATGGTCTTGGGATATGATGCTACATTTACTAATCCAGAATGAATCAGGGAAAACCTCAAAGACGACCTTTTGGTTGGACTATTACAAACTCTCAAGAACTCTCCCAAGTTCGTGTGTCTGAGGTCTGTGTCTTTGATCTCTGCGTACTCATCATGTAATAGTGATTTCAAAGTTACGCCTTGGAACTTGTAAACAACTGATTTTACTGCTGATCTGGATGTGGACGCCATTTGATTATAATAGCTGTGCATCATGGGAAAAAGAAAACATGATTAATCATTGGGCATCGAAAAAGAAAATTGTTAAAAATGAAGAAGAAAAAAAATGTCTCCCTTAGGGACTTATTTTTTTTGTTTTTTACTCTCTTTTTAAAAAAATTAAATTAAATTAAATTATTTTTATTTTATATATATATATATAGATAGATATATATATATATATATATTTTTTTTTTTAAAAGTTGATGAACTAGGCACGACCGTGAGGGATTGTGCGAGGGTGTGGGTGTTGCGCGGTGGTGCGGGTGCCTTACGCACGCCCAAAAGGGCCGTGAGCGGTGCTACCACATAGATGCTGCACATGGGCCCAAAAGGGCACATGATGCGCTGTGCAAGTGGCTCCAAGCGAGCATTGCACGAGCACCCAAATTGGGCACATGATGCACTGCATGAGCAGCGCTGAGCAGGCACCACATGTGCACCCAAAAAGGGGTGTGGGGTGTGGGTGCTGCTTGCATCACCGTAGCGACGCACCGCTCAAGCGCAGCATGTGACACCCAAAAGGGTGTTGCGCACTGCCTACCACGCGTGGCTTAGCTGAAAAAAGGGGGAAAGGGGTGTATCCATACCTCTCCCTCCTTCCTATTGTGTAAAAATGAGCAAAACAAAAAGGGGAGGGAGGGTTTTATAACCCTCTCTCTCTTGTGTTAAGTGTGATGTGCCTTGATGCACGCACACAAGATTATTATTATTATTTGACTCTAAGACTCCTAACTATAATCAAATTTCTTCTCCCAACTCTTGAACTATGAGTCTGGGAATCGAATAAAGGTAGGGCGTGTGTTGTGGACACCACAACATCTCCTCCAATATTTATAGGAAGGAACTGACTACCCAGTTAATAGGATTTTCAAGATGAATACCATCATTAAGTTGAAGGGACCTCCCTCTCAAATAAGATTTGATGAACCAATTTTTTCTATTCATCTGAGAGAAGTCCTCCTTAACACACACTTTTTAGTAGTTTGGGTTGGGTTCAAAATCTTAGGAAAGGAATTTATTATTAATACTAACTAGTATAGGCTTCTTAGTGATATATTAACAATGTTCCTGGCTATGTTCACTGATTGATATTGATTAGGGTAGCATGAGTATAATAGTTAGATGTTTGTTTAAACTAGAAACTTTAGGTAATCTGGAGAAAGTTTTGGCCAACATGAGAGATGATCTCTTAATATGTAGACCTTGCCACTATGATATTGCTTAGGAGTTTTTTGGTATAAGGGGGAGTTCCCCTAATTTTTGTCTAGTTACTAATTAGATGGTAGAAGTTTCAGTCAACTAAGTAGTAGATATCTAGATGGGTTGATAACTAGAAAAAGTTCTAAGTATGTAAAATTATCTCTCCTGATAAAAGATAGGTTTTATTGTTTTTGCTCTAAATTGTCAAATTTATTTTGTAAAGATTGAACAAAGTTGTATTTATCTCTATGATATACACACATATAAATATACATACATACATGTATACATGTATATATATGTATATCTATATATATTTATATATAAGTATGTATATATACATATTTTTATACGTACATATATATATATATATATATATATATATATATATATATATACATGAATGTATATATGTATATATATGTGTATGTATGTATGCATGTGTGTGTATGATATATATACACATATTTATATATATGTACACACACACACACACACACACACACACACACACACACACACACACACACACACACACACACACATATATATATATATATGAATTTATACGTGTGTGTGTGTGTGTGTGTGTGTGTGTGTGTGTGTGTGTGTGTGTGTGTGTGAGAGAGAGAGAGAGAGAGAATATACATATATGTATGTATATCAGATACTCTATTTCCAAATTTTATGTCTTTCTGGTACAAGTGGAATTAATAGTAACATTCTCTTCTTCTTTGGAATGGATATATCAAATTTAAAAAATTGAATTCTAAGGAAGCATATATTTTCTCATCCTACATTTTGTTTATTTTTATAAGTAAAAAAGATTATATTTCTATATCTTCTTACAAAAATCATTAGAGTCCATCCATGGAAAGGTTTTTATAAAATTAAAGTGAGTATATTTTAGACCATAATCTAGAGGCTATTATATTTACTCTAGCTTAAATTGCTAACAATTGGGTTTTTAAGAAATTGTATTGATGAAAATAGATGCTTGTGTCTATCGGTTCTTAGATAATCCTTCCAATTTTTGGATAAAGAATTATACATGAGATTTGACTCTAATATATAAGATTTTTTACACACACACACACACACATGTGTGTGTGTGTGTATGTATGTGTGTGTGTGTGTGTGTGTGTGTGTGTGTGTGTGTGTGTGTGTGTGTGTGTGTGTGTGTGTGTGTGTGTGTGTGTGTGAGATACTTTATTTGTGAATTTTATGTCTCTGGTACAAGTGTAATTAATAGTAGCATTCTCTTCTTCTTTGGAATGGATATATTAGATTTTAAGATGTATTCTAAGCAAGCACATCTTTCTTATCCTAAATTTTGTTCTTTTTTTCAGTAGGAAAGATTATATTTCTATATTTTATTAAAAAATAATGAGAGGCTTCATGAAAACTCTTGATAAAATCAAAGTGGGTAGATTTTAGACCAGAATCTTGAGGCTATTGTATTTATTTTGGCTGAAATTGCTAGCAATTAAGTTTTAAAGAAACTATATTGATGTAAATAGATTCTTGTGTCTATCAGCTCTCAAATTATCCTTCCAATTTTTGGATAAAGAATTAGACATGATATTTGACTCTAAGATATAAGAGTTTGTTAAGAATGGCTTTTTTTCTTCTCTTTAGCCTCAAATTTAAGAGAATTGGCTCTCATCGCCTTGTCTTGTCCTACCCCAAAAATATGGATTTGGTTGAATACCAAGGAATGTATAGGTAGTATCCCAATTTTTTTTAGTTTCATCTTCTAAGGAAACCAATATTCAAGGGAATATGTATCGTCAAGAGAATCTAAAAGGTCTCCTCCAGTATTTATAGGAAGGAACTGACTACCCCAATCAGTAGGATTTTCAAGATGAATACCATCATTAAGTTGAAGGGCCCTCCCTCTCAAATAACCTTTGATGAACCAATTTTTAGTATTCATCTCAGAGAAGTCCTCCTCAACACACACTTTTTAGTAGTTTTTGGTTGTGTTCAAAATCTTAGGCAAGGAATTTATTATTAATACTAACTAATATAGGGTTCTTAGTGATATACTAACAATGTGCCTAGCTATGTTCACTTCAATTGATATTGATGAGGGTAGCATGAATATAATGGTCAAACATTTGTTAAAACTAGAAACTTTAGATAATTTGGAGAAATTTTTGGCCAACATGAGAGATGATCTCTTAATATGTAGACCTTGCCACTATGATATTGCTTGGGAGTTTTTTGGTATACGAGGGAGTTCCCCTAATTTTGGTCTAGTTACTAATTAGATGGTAGAAGTTTCAATCAACTAAGTAATAGATGTTTAGATGGGTTGATAACTGGAAAAAATTCTAAGTATGTAAAATTATCTCTCCTGATAAAAGTTAGGTTTTGTTGTTTTTGCTCTAAATTGTCAAATTTATTTTATAAAGACTAAACAAATTTGTATTTATCTCTATGATACACACACACAAGTATACATACATACATATACATACATATATATATATATATATATATACACACATACATATACATACATACATTCATACATATATACATGTATATATATATATATATATATATATATATATATATCTATATATTTATATATGTAAGTATGTATATATACATATATTCATCCATACATATATATACATGAATGTATATATGTATGTATGTGTGTGTGTGTGTGTGTGTGTGTGTGTATAGTATATGTATGTATATGTATTTATACACACTCACACACACACACATGTGTGTGTGTGTGTGTGTAAATATGTATATATGTATGCATATCAAATACTCTATTTCCAAATTTTATGTTTCTCTAGTACAAGTGGAATAAATTGTAGTGTTGTCTTCTTCTTTGGAATGGATATGTATATAAATTCATAGGTGTGTTTGTGTGTGAGAGAGAGAGAGAGGGAGAGAATATGCATATATGTATGTATATCAGATACTCTATTTCCAAATTTTATGTTTCTCTAATACAAGTAGAATTAATAGTAGCATTATCTTCTTCTTTGGAATGGATATATCAGATTTTAAAAATTTATTCTAAGCAAGCATATATTTTCTCATCCTCCATTTTGTTCATTTTATAAGTAGGAAAGATCATATTTCTATATTCTCTTACAAAAATTATTAGAGGCCATCCATGGAGAGGTTTTGATAAAATTAAAGTGAGTATATTTTAGACCATAATCTAGAGGCTATTATATTTATTCTAGCTTAAATTGCTAGTAATTGGGTTTTTAAGAAACTGTATTGATGAAAATAGATGCTTATGTCTACCAACTCTCAAATAATCCTTCCAATTTTTGGATAAAGAATTATACATGAGATTTGACTCTAAGATATAAGTTTTTTTTTTTTTTATAGAATTGTTTCTATTCTTATTTTTAGCCTAAAATTTAAGAGAATATCTTGAAGTTTCTTAGTTCCTTCTTCTAAGTAAACAAACAGTCAAGGGAATACGTATCAAGAGAATCTAAAAAGTCTCCTCAAGTATTTATAGGAAGGAACCTGACTACCCCAGTCCGTGGGATTTTCAAGATGAATACCATCATTAAGTTGAAGGGCCCTCCCTCTCAAATATCTTTTGATGAACCAATTTATGGTATTCATCTTGGAGAAGTCCTCCTTAACACACACTTTTTAGTAGTTCAGAATGTGTTCAAAATCTTGGATAGGGAATTTATTATGACTACTTACTAGTATAGGATTCTTAATGATATACCAACAATGGTCCTGGCTATGTCCACTCTAATTGACATTGATGAGGGTAGCATGAATATGATGGTCAGAAATTTGTTTAAACTAGAATACTTAGGTAATTTGGAGAAAGTTTTGGCCAACATGAGATATAATCTCTTATTATGTAGGCATTGCCACTATAATATTCCCCAAAATGGGTGTCACCTAGTCCCGCTCTATCTAATCATTTCTTCCTTTAATTTGACTAGGGTGATTTAATGGTTTTCAATAATTGATAGGAATGTTTCCTTCCTCTTGTGTCTTTTCCTTGTGAAGAGGACCTCAATTAGAAACTAACTAGAGCAGTATGCTGCTAAAGAAGATATTGGAGCTTGGAAGAACGAAATAGAAGTAAGTTTGGAATGCTTGGAATTTCCACCACCTGAAGAGGAGGAGGTCTCAAAGGTGGAGGATTCACCATCCTTATCTCACATGCTAGTTGTTTCATCTATCTCCACTTTTGTTCATTTAAAGCTTTGCTTTAGGATCTCTATATATTGCGGGCCAATTTTTTTGGATGTACTGGGATGGCCAAGTCCTTAATGAGTATTTTTAATTATTAATATACTTTTTTTTTTGACAAATTCATGTCAATTTTTTATTTTAATTAGTTGCCTGATGGATCTGTGTCGTCAAATTTCTACATTTAGATTTTAATTTTCCTAGTAGATTTATGACTTTGTCAATATTCTTCAACTTCCTAATGAGTAGCATAGAAAGTTGTTAGATGTTTGTATCTATAATTTTTCAAGTCACATTGACATATGGGTTGATTGTTAATAAGAGAAAATCAAGGATGTTGTCCCGAATAATTTTTTATATTATGTTATTTGATGGTTTCAGTTCTATAAAGGGTAATACTAAAGGACTATCACCCAACTTTGTCTTATCAGTGCCCCTTGAGTTGGTTTGTATTATCATCTTTTGACTTAATATATGGCTTTGACCTCTTGCTTATCAAAAAAAAAAAAATACATTAATTAAAATTAATTTTAATATTATAATTACACACTTTTGGAGAGTGGGTAATTTAATAGTTGAGTTTGGAATAAAACAAATCTTTCATATTAAGGTCTAAAACATTTGAAGAAAATAAATAAAATAATTATTTTATTGAATATTTTATATGCATGAGATAATTTTTAGTGATTGGGTACAACATTATGCGGAAAAATAGGGCTTAAAAGGCTATATTTATGCAATACAACTAAAGAAAAGGCATTAAAGTTATTGTTCTTTATTTTCTAGAAAGCCATAATAACTATAAAGATAAGATATTGATTGTTACAGAGAAAGCTAAAAATAGAATTGTCATTAAAAATTTATCAAATATAATGACATAATTGTCATTTAAATTTCATCAAATGTAATAAAATAGATAAAAAATTATAACAAAATTATAAACATATTTTAATGTTTTTTTTTTTGGTAAGCTCTGCCTAGAGGGCAATACCCTTTGTATTATTGGAAAAAGAGAGAGATTACATAGTATGTAGGAGCTATATCTCCATTTATGAAACTAGTTACAAACAAGCTATGTTATCCATTTCAATGAAAGAGATACCCAATCCCTTTGCCAATAGAGAGAAGCCTTTTTTGTTACTTCTGTTGGGAATAGTTTATTATTTGCTTGACAAAAGGCCTCAAACTTACTCATGTCATACTCCTTTGCGACACAAGTCTTAAACAACTTCCTAGCCTTCTTCATCAATTTCTTCTTACCTTCGGCTTCCAGAAAAAATAGGCTCAACATACCTCCACTAGAGATGCCAGTGTCAATCAAATCTA
This sequence comes from Cupressus sempervirens, assembly GCA_028749045.1. Classification (NCBI taxonomy): domain Eukaryota; kingdom Viridiplantae; phylum Streptophyta; class Pinopsida; order Cupressales; family Cupressaceae; genus Cupressus; species Cupressus sempervirens. The sequence goes on from CM053791.1 coordinate 659,727,130, forward strand.
GGGTAATAGTCACCTCCAGATAAATCTCTTCTATAATCATACTTCATATCATACCATTTGCAGTCATCGGATGTCCCAATACTTGGATAATGGGCTGAAAAAGATCAAACACCATCTTCCCATTATGCACATGGTCTCTTGTCCAGTGGTCCACACCCAACGAATCAATCATTGTTGCCTTTTCTTGATCATTGGAATGCTTAAAAATTCTAGAAACCCGTTCCTTCACTATCTCCACCAATGCCACTTCTTGCATAAACCTACATCTGATACCCAAGACACTCGCCATCTATGAGAGGAAAATGGATGAAGACACTTCTCCTTAAAAAAGAATTACTACCATGAATTTAGGATTGAAATGTCTACAAATATGGTTTGACATAAGATGTACAAGGGTTGCATGACAATCTTCTACCAAGCCGTTTGATCTAACAGATCTCTACTATGAATCTGAAAAAGATTTTCTCAATCTAAAAGTGGAAGAAAAAGGTCCTAAATTCACGAGAAACTCCACTTCAAGCAGGAAAAGTGCCACCTTTTGTCACCATCCAATGCCCTTACTCATGAATGACCGAATGTCCTCTAAAAGAATCTCCTTCAAATACAGTTGCATGTGATCACCGTACTCAAATCCCATCACTTCATTATAATCAATCCCTAAAATTTCCAGTAGATATACCGCCCTGTTACCTTCTCGGTACACATGTTGAAGTTGAAATTAGCCCATTGATCTCAAATGTTTTGAGATTTTTGGGATCCAATCTTCTAGTCTCCATGATTGTAACCCCTCTTTGTTAATCTATTGATGATGACCTTTGAATCTCCCTTGATGACAAAGTTGAATATTCTATTTTATGCACACCATCTAAGACCAGTTTCCAACATAGAGATTTCTACAACATTATTTGAAGTGATGCCAATGGGACTTGCAATTGCTTTGACAACATGGATCCATCAGGCAACTAATTAAAATCACAAATTAACAGGGAATTGTTCAAAAAAAGTATATTAATAATTAAAAAGACTCATTCAAGACTCGAGCAATCCCAGTACATCTAAAAAATTTGGCCCACAATATATAAAGATCCTAAAGGAAAGTTTGAAATGAACAAAAGTGGAGATAGATGAAACAACTAGCATGTGAGACAAGGATGGTGAATCCTCCACCTTTGAGACCTCCTATTCTTGAGGTGGTGGAAATTCCAAGCATTCCAAACTTACTTCTATTTCGTTCTCCCAAGCTCCAATATGTTCTTTAGTAACAATCTCTATCTTATCTTTCTAGTTATTACTATTTTATGGAAAATAAAGAACAATAACTTTAATGCCTTTTCTTTAGTTGTATTGCATAAATATAGCCTTTTAAGCCCTATTTTTTCACATAATGTTGCACCAAATCACTAAAAATTATCTCATGCATATAAAATCTTCAATAAAATAATTATTTTATTTATTTCCTTCAAATGTTTTAGAACTTAATATGAAACACCTGTTTCATTCCAAACTCAGCTATTAAATTAGCCACACTCCAAAAGTGTGTAATTATAATATTAAATTTAATTTTAATTAATTTTTTTTTTATTTTTTTTATAAGAAAGAGGTCAAAGCCTTATATTTAGTCAAAAATGATAATACAACCCAACTCAAGGGGCACTGAGAGGACAAAGTTGGTTAATTTTTGGATAAAGAATTATACATGAGATTTGACTCTAAGATATAAGATTTTTTTTAGAATTGTTTTTGCTCTTATTTTAAGCCTCAAATTTAAGAGAATATCCCAAAGTTTCTTAGTTCCATCTTCTAAGTAAACCAACAATCAAGGGAATACGTATCGTTAAGAGAATCTAAAAGGTCTCCTCAAGTATTTATAGGAAGGAACCTGACTACCTGTTGGACGTTTGTTTTGCATGAGGTCAAAGGCAGGAATCCATACTGTAATTCCTCTCTTGAAAAGCAAATCTTTTTAAGGATCCACTCCAAGGTTCAGTATTTGTCTTGTGACATACCAAAATCCGCTTAGTAGAAGATAAATGTGAGTGTTCACGAGGAGGCCTTTACTGGTTCTAAAAACTATTTTATCTTGGAATTGAAGTAAAATATATTCGCTGTCTCAAAATATCACACCAAAAGAACAATATTTTTGTATTTTTTCTATTTTTTAATGTATGCAATTCTAACAATGCAGCTAATATGAGGTCCTATTCTAACAAGGGGTTAGCAAAGCAAATAACAAAACTGAAAGCAAATAACATGAAATCAAATGACTTTGAAATTGAAATTCCTAAACAAACATAAGCTATAGGACATAAAACGCTACAAGTTAAACCTTCGAAGAAATCAGCAGGAAACCAATGAAAATAGGAGCAGCACTTCCTAGAATCCACTGATGCAATCATCGGTGAGAATCTTTAACAAATCAAATGATGTTTCACTCTTCATCAAATCGCAAGGCCACAGAAAGTGCACTCATGCGAGACAAAAAACTATGTAGACACAATTGGGTGATCTCTTCTCAAGCTTGTTACGTCAGCAGAATTCATATATCTGTAGCAAACACTAGAACTAAAAGATCGCACATCTAGAAACAACACAATAAACCTTGGCTCAATCACAATCTCATGAATAAAATCCACAAAACAATGACACATTCAAGCAAGAATAACTACACTATGAATGCTAGCACCAAAAGCATAATTTTATTGCATAATAATGGCGGCCCTTCTTACATTTTACAGTGGGGTATTTATAAGAAACCATCTCTTCAATTTGTGTTGAGAGTGAGAGATATCTTGATGCAATAAAATTCTTTTAAAACATTTAAACAAACTAAATATATACAAACTAACAATCTAACTAGTGCTTAGAGGAACTCCATCCATATTTTATTCATTAATTGGATGCATGAATCCTTTACATGTCAAAAATAGAGAAAACATGAGAGAGAAAGTAAGAGGAAGCCATCAGTCAAAGTGGAAGTGCATGGAGGCATCGAAAATGGAAACTGGCCCTTCACTAGGCGTGTGTCAGAGTTAACTTGCCATTAGAATGCGCTCCTAATGCACGAAAAGTGCTATTTTTGGAACTGGCAGTCAACTGTCAGTGCACCTCTGAATTGTGGACCTGTGGGGCTGTGGACCTCGATTGGGTCAATATCTCAAAATTTTACTAAGTGTTGAAATTAAAATTCTGGCACCTGGGTTTTGTTCATCTTTATCCTAAAGCTATGTTTGGATGTTTGCCCTTGAATTTCTCTATAATCTCAGTAATCTTAGTACCATTCAAAATATCCAAATCCTCATACTTTTCTTTGACCTTCTATTTTTAGTTTTCCACCTCAATTTGAGTTTCTACAAAATCTTTGAGTTTGGTATCCAACTCTAACAGTGCTTCCTTTGTCTTGAAGGCTTGTCTGATGTCTTCATCACTAGCTACTTCCTCTAAAGTTTTTTTGAAATTTTTTACAACTACCTCAACTACCAACAATTTCTCTCATTCTTCATCTTCAAAAATGTCCAAGCATGCATCACTGTACAACTTTTCTGCTTCCAAAATTTGCTCTCGGGCTTGGTCCTTGAGCCTATGTATCTCATCATGTAATGTTTCCATCACTTTATTTCCATCTACAATCTTTTCTATCCAATAATCTATCATGTCTAACTCCTCTCTAGTATATACATCAATCAGAATGTGGTACCTTTTCCCTTTTATGGTTTGTAGAGTTTGTAAATCCTTGCTCCATGCCCGTACCTCATCCATGATATTGAAGTCTTGCCTCAAAATTGCCATGATCTTATCAACATTCTCTTTTGTAGCATGCAATAACCTCAAACTTCCTATGATTATAGTGACACCCTTATCTTCAAGGCTATCTCACCAATCCTAACAAGCTCTCAAAAATGGACTAAGTTGTACACCTTCCCCTTCTCTAAGAATGGTATTCAAAGTCTCCTCAAGGCGTTCAGAATCAAGAGGACCAATAACTTCAGCTAAATATCCCTTTAAGATCTCAACTTGCCTTCGAAGTGTTTTGATTTCAATCTTATCTTGTTCCATATGGCTAAGAACCTCCTTGACTCCCATAGTCATCATTTGTCGGGATGTATCCCATGTAGGCTTTCTTAACATAATATCTTTTACTTCATAGTCCTCAAGACTAACAGCTTCTGCATCTGTGCCTTCTAGAGGGTGAGCCACTTGTGCAAATAAGTCCTCGTTCCGGGTAGTAGTAATGAATGCAAATGGCATTGCATCATGTAATGGAGACTCAGGCTTGTTCAAAATCTTTCCAATGTCACAAATATCATCCTCTGAAGCACAAAATTGATGCTTGGCACTTCTCATTATTTCCTTTTGAAACCATCTTGGAATATGCCTTTCTATAACCTTGGCTCTAGATGATGAAGGGATGTGTTCAACTACCTCCTTCCCTCTATCGCTCTTACTTGGAGTCTCCTATTGTAAGGGTTCTTCTTCTGTAGTCTCAGTTTCTATAGATCCTATAGTTTGATCCTCAACTTCCTGAGAAGGTTGTTGTATACATTCTACTATCTATGCCTCTTTTGATGGCCCATCAGTAAGCCTTGGTTCTGGTCCTTCTTGTAGTGACAATTCCTTTTGAACATGTTCTTCTGAACTCAAAGGTGGAGGTGTTACTGAAACCTTATCTACCATCATAACTTAAGGTGAAGATGGGGGAATGAGATGAGGTGAAGATGGGGGAGTGATATGAGGACCTTATGTATCGGGTGGCATCTGCATTCAATCTTGCTATTGAAATTCACCTATAGGTTTATCTCTAATATTATCTCCAACTAACTCTATACCCACAGGCATAAAATCAAAATCCAAGATGGAGACAACACCATCACCTAGCTCCTTTTGCTCATTCACCCATCGTTGTTCTTCATCTTCCAAAGAAGAGAGTTCTACCGTTTCAACTTGGGTGGGTGGTGGGGTATTTGTGGCATTCTTCCTTCTTTCCAATTTTGTGGCTTTGGCTAGCCGAGTTCTCCTTTGTAGAGGCACTTGCTCCTCCTCTTCATCTGACTCTGTTTCCCCTTCATCTGATTCTTCCTCGAGAATACTTTCAGGAATAGATAGATTAGGCACTAATCTTTTACAAACTCTTTGCCTCTTATTCATTCTAATCTTGATCCTCTTTTGTTTTTGTGGAAAAAAATGCCAAGATAGGGTCATAATCAATTCAGCTGATTGCACAGTCTGAGGATGTGATGTTGCATTTACTAATCTAGAATGGGTTAGGGTAGACCTCACAGACGACCTTTCGGTTGGACTGTTACAAACTCTTAAGAACTCTCCCAAGTTTGTGTCTTTGATCTCAGCGTACTCATTGTGTAACTGTGATTTTGGGGTTATGCCTTGGAACTTGTAAACAACTGGTTTTGCTACTTATCCGAAAGTAGACACCATTTGATTATAATACCTCTCCCTCCTTGCGCTCCGGTAAGAATGAGCAAAACAAAAGGGAAGGGAGGGTTTTATAACCCTCTCTTTCTTGTGTAAAGCACACCATGCCTCGATGCACATGCACGAGATTTTTTATTTTTATTTTTTAAGTCTAAGACTCCTAACTATAATCATATTTCTTCTCCTAACTCTTGAACTATGAGTCCGAGAGTCAAAAAAAGTAGGGGGTCCCCATTCCTATTGAGGAATGGGGCATGTGTTGTGGACACCACAACACTACCCCAGTCGGTGGGATTTTCAAGATGAATACCATCATTACATTGAAGGGCCCTCCCTCTCAAATATCTTTTGATGAACCAATTTATGGTATTCATCTCAGAGAAGTCCACCTTAACACACACTTTTTAGTAGTTTGGGTTGTGTTCAAAATATTGGGTAAGGAATTTATTATGACTAATGACTAGTCTAGGATTCTTAATGATATATTAGCAATGGTCCTAGCTATGTCCACTATAATTGATATTGATGAGGGTTGCATGAATATGATGGTCAGACATTTGTTTAAACTAGACTACTCAGGTAATTTGGAGAAAATTTTGGCCAACATGAGATATGATCTCTTATTCTGTAGACATTGCCACTATGATATTCCCCGAAATGGGTGTCAACTAGTCCCACTCTATCTAATCATTTCTTCTTTTGATCCAACCAAGGTGATTTAATGGTTTCCAATAATTCATAGGAATGTTTCCTTCCTCTTGTGTCTTTTTCTTGTGAAGAGGACCTCAATTAGAAATTGACTAGAGCAGTATGTGGCTAAAGAAGATATTGGAGCTTGGAATTTCCACTACCTAAAGAAGATGAGGTCTCAAAGGTGGAGGATTCACCATCCTCGTCTCACATGTTGTTTGTTTCATCTATCTCCACTTTTGTTCATTTCAAGCTTTGCTTTAGGATCTCTATATATTGTGGGCCAATTTTTTTGGATGTACTGGGATTGCCCAAGTCCTGAATGAGTCTTTTTAATTATTAATATACTTTTTTTTGACAATTTTGTGTCAATTTGTGATTTTAATTAGTTGCCTAATGGATTTGTGTTGTCAAATTTCTACATTTAGATTATAATGTTCCTAGCAAATTTATGACTTTGTCAAGATTCTCTAACTTCTGAACGAGTAGCATAGAAAGTTGTTAGATGTTTGTATCTATATTTTTTCAAGTCACACTGACATATGGGTTGACTATTAATAAGAGTAAATCAAGGATGTTGTCTCAAATAATTTTTTATATTATGTTATCTGATGGTTTCAGTTTTGTAAAGGGCAATACTGAAGGACTATCACCCAACTTCATCCTCTTAGTGCCCCTTGAGTTGGGTTGTATTATCATTTTTTTACTTAATATATGGCTTTGACTCTTGCTTATCAAAAAAAAAAATTACATTAATTAAAATTAAATTTAATATTATAATTACACATTTCTGGAGAGTGGATAATTTAATAGTTGAGTTGGAATGAAACAAATGTTTCATATTATGGTCTAAAACATTTGAAGGAAATAAATAAAATAATTATTTTATTGAAGATTTTATATGCATGAGATAATTTTTAGTGATTGGGTGCAACATTATGCGGAAAAATAGGGCTTAAAAGGCTATATTTATGTAGTACAACTAAAGAAAATGCATTAAAGTTATTGTTCATTATTTTCCAAAAAGCCATACATAAGAATCAATTGATTTTAACTAATCATATCATCAATAAATAATTTTTACAATATCTAAACTTAAAAAGTGTGCATGTAAAGTATATAAAATATAAAAAAATGTGAAAGTGAGAAAAACACTTGATATTGGTCCAAAAATGTATCATTAAATCACTAATCAAGAGTAACAATCCAAAAATTGATACAATAGTATTTAGCCTACCACAAGTACTAATAAGGAGGGAGGGTAGAAATAACTATAAAGATAAGATAGAGATTGTTACAGAGAAAGCTAAAAATATAGTTGTCATTAAAATTTCATCAAATGTAATAAATTAGATTAAAACAATTATAACAAAATTATAATCATATTTTAATGCTTTTTTTTGGTAAGTTGTACCTAGGGGGTAATGCCCTTTGTATTACTAGAAAAAAAAGATATTACATAATATGTAAGAGCTATCTCTCCATTTACAAAACTAGTTACAAACAAGCTATGTTATCCATTTCAATGAAAGAGATACCCAATCCCTTTGCCAATAGAGAGAAGCCTTGTTGTTACTTCTGCTAGGAATAGGTATCATTTGCTTGACAAAAGGCCTCAAACTTACTCATATCATACTCCATGACACAAATCTTAAATAGGTTCTAGGCCTTCTTCATTAGTTTCTTCTTACTTTCGGCTTCCAAACAAAATAGGCTCAACATACCTCCACTGAAGATGCTGGTGTCAATCAAATCCAAGGTAATTGTAACCTCCAAATAAATCTCTTCTGTAATCATACTTCGTATCATACCATTTGTAGTCACCAGATGTCCCAATACTTGGATAATGGGCTGAAAAAGATCAAACACCATCTTCCCATTGTGCACGTGGCCTCCTATCTAATGGTCCACACCCAACAAATCGATCATGGTTGCCTTTTCTTGATCATTGGCATGCTTAAAAATTGTGCAAACTTGTTCCTTCATTGTCTTCCACCAATGTGACTTCCTGCATACACCTACATCTAATACCCAAGACACTCGCCATCTATGAGAGGCAAATGGATGAAGACACTTCTCCTTAATAAAGAATTACTGCCACAAATTTAGGCTTGAAATGTTTACAAATATGGTTTGACATGGGATGTACGAGGGTTATGTGACAATCTTCTACCAAGCCATTCGATCTAATTGATCTCTTCTATGAATCCTGAAAAAATATTTTCTCAATTTGAAAGTGGAAGAGAAAGGTCCTAAACTCATGAGAAACTCCACTTCAAGTAGGCAAAGTGCCACCTTCTGTCACTATCCAATGCCTTTATTCATGAATGACCGAATGTCCTTTGAAAGAATCTCCTTCAAATACAGCAGCTTGTGTTCACCATACTCAAATCCCATCACTTCATTGTAATCAATCCCCTAATTTGCTAGTAGATCTACCGCCCTATTACCTTCTCAATAAACATGTTGAAGTTGAAATTCTCCCATTGACCTCAGATGTCTTGAGATTTGTGGGATCCAATCTTCCAATCTCCATGATTGAAAATCCCTCTTTGCTAATTTTTTGTTGACGACCTTTGAATCTCCCTTAATGACCAAGTTGAATATTCTATTTTATGCACACCATCTAAGACTAGTTTCCAACATAGAGATCTTTGCAACATTATTTGAAGTGCTGCCAATGGGACTTGCAATTGCTTTAATGAACCACCCTTCTTCATTTCAAATGATTACACCAATCCTACTTCTACCCAAATTACCTCTACTAGCCCTATCAAAATTTAATTTCAACCACCCCTATTGAGGAGGTTGCCAAGTAACCAAATTTCTGATAGCCTTCTTATCTCTCATGAGGTGATCCCCTCTGGATTTTAATGACCATAAAACTTCCATATCATGATCCTATTTAGAATGGTAGCTATATGTAGTGAGCCCCAAATTGATTTTTTAATACACAATGTATTTAAAATGTGTATCTCTTTTAATGTTGCTCTTAATATCTAAGTCCTTATTTTATTAATAAATTTGTCTAATATAACATATAAATGTAAATAAGTAGCAAAATATATGAAATTAGTATATATTAATGCTCAAACACTAAACACTATTATTTCCAAACATATCTATGTTACCCAACATATAAAACACTAACTCATGTTATTAATAAATGAAACTACTACCAATCGACAACTCCAAGGATGGTGTCCACATAAGCAATGCATATATATATCGAACACATAAGAAATAGGAGGGGGAAAAGATGATACTGTATATTGATGCATGAATCCACACACTCACAAACAACCAATGAAGTAAAATAAGAAGTGTGAATGACCAACCATCAGGTGTTCATTTCATCTAAGAAGGTGCTAGACATATGGTGGTCACGAAGTTATCAAAAAATTGATGGTCAATAAGAAAGAACAAAGGTTTACTTCAACATGTGGAGGACCATGTCAATGTGGGGTCAAATGGGGTTTTGGACCAAAAAGGGTCGAGACATATATACCTTCACTTTATAACCATGCCCACATAGAAGGATAGGTGGACCATCAAAGGAAGGGGAAAGATTATAATTGCTACCATTGATACCCCTCAAGTCATCCATCACATCATTATAAATACATATTTGTAGCGAAGGAAGTGGTACAGTCTATGATAGAGATAAGTATAGGAAGATTATAAAGGAGGTTGCATTTCAAAGCAATCGAAGCCTAAACTCCCCAAGGTAAGTCAAGGATATATTAAGTTGTCTGAATATTATTATTAGATGGTATACATTAATTTAATGTGGCATATCTTTAAATCAAAATATATGCATATACAAAATCCATATATATATGCAATTACTATATGACATCAAATATATGGGGATTATATATTTTCTAAACAATTATTTATGGAATTAGATCATAATAGAGTAAAAGAATATAATTATTAAGCATATGATCCAAGCATGTCTTGGTGGAGGGCATTCATTATGAATGTCATGAAAGGATCCAAGGTTATTGCTTCACGTATTTTGTATCAGAGATGGGTTCATTCCCATTTGGCAATTATGATGAAGTAAATGGCAAGCTCCATGTGTCAATATCAGAGATATGTATTACTACTTGTTTGGCTAGCATGACAGAGATGATGGTAAAGTGTTGGTATCAAAAATGGGTGAAATACCTATTTGGCTAAGAACACTACTTAATGGATACAACCTTTTTAATGTTGGTATGCAAGAATTATCTCCATCTGACCAACATGCTTGAGGAAGTACAATGGAAGGAATATTGTAATGGTGTCAACATATGCATGTGTGAACCTTAAAGGGTGCACTCTAGAAAAGAGGGTTGAATAACTAAGGGTTAGGTAACCCAATCTAGAGACGTATTTAAGGTTGGGTGACGATAGAGGGTAGAATAGTAAGATATATTTTTAATATTGTATAAATTCTAGCATGGGTTTTGCAGGTATTAATGTCCTAGTTAGTGGGGAAATTATACTATACTTCAGCCCTTGGGTCCTGATGTTAACAACTTCTTCAATGGCTTCTTTAATCTTTTCCTACAAAACTTCAACTCCCATCTATTTCTCTTCAAAAATCCTATGATTTCTCTCCTTCTAGATATGCCATACTAGCATAGATGGACTTACTATCTAAAGAATTCCCCATTTGGAAAATCTCCTATCCAATAGCCACGAAAACAAAAAAAATCTCTAAACAATTCATTCCTGACTACATTCCAATTCAATCTACCTATTAACCACTCCCAACATTGTTGCGCAAAAGGACACCAAAGGAGGAGATGGTCCACCATCTCCTCATATTTTTTACACAAAATGTACCAGCTCGATCCCTCAATACCAATACTCTTAGAATGATTGCCTGTGAGAATCCTACCACGAAGAGCAATCCATAGAAATATTGCTACTTTTGGAAGCAACCATTTTCCCCAACAAAGAATCAAAGACCACTCAACATCTCTAGTTTTGAACCTCTACAACTCATAACTAAGATTGACCTTATAATTCCTTGATTTAGATGCACTCCATAATAGTTGATCTTTAGGATCTGAGGGAATCATAATTCTAATTGAAAGGAGATCATATAATTTCCTTTGATACTCTAGGGAGCTTGATCCTGCTGATTTCCAACTTATCGAACAATAATTCTCATGACTACTAAAATAATCATCTAATTTGCCCCCACCACTACTTTTTTTTTAGTCACCCAATTAATATCCTTGAATTAATTGATTAGCAGAGGATCTTCATTCCAAGAATCATGCCAAAGCTTTTCTCTACACCTATTTCCTATTTTTCATGTAAGATGTTTAGTTATGAGATTTCGACTATTTAAAGGAAATGCCACATATGAGATCCTTTGTTCGCATTGGCCACTATAAGAATTATGTTGGGGTTAGAAGAGTCCAAGTATTTAGCTAAAACAACTTTACACCATGGTTTCTTTGGATATTTGTACATCTTCCATGCCAACTTAGCTGCAAAAGCATGATTCTATAGTCCAACATCTTTCTCATACCAATACTGCATGTTTTTTTGATTTGCAAGCCATGTCCCAACTTATTAGGGGGTCTTTTTTACTTCCTTTGATCCTTCCCACAAGATGTTTTTTAATGAACCATCAATGGTTGTTGTTGCTTTGTTAGTCATTCGATAGACTGACATGTAGTATATAGGAATGGCTGATAGCATCGTTTTTATCATTTGGATTCTACCTACCTAAGATAACAACTGATTTTTCCACCCTAGAGCCTTTTGTTGACATCTATTTGATTTATCCTCTCATATCTTGCGGTCAAACCTACTTGCAAACAGAGGGTCCCCCAAATATACAACAGGGAATTCACCTATTACGAATCCCAATATATTAATAATATTATTCTGTAGGCTCCTGCTGGAATTGAGAAAATAAATCTTGGACTTCAACATGTTTATGCATTGTCCTGAACCCCTCTCATAACTATCCAACACCTCCCTAATGACCAACAATTCCCTAACTGAAGCCTCCCCAAAAAGCATAGTATCATCAATAAATTGTGAGTGTGAAATCAGTTCAGAAAAATCATGGATAAGACTCTCTCCCCACCAAACCATATTTTTTGTTTTCTAATGTTCCTACCAAGAAATTTTATAATCAAAACAAAAAGGAATGGAGATAGAGGATCACCTTGCCTCAATCCATTGGTTTCTTGAAAAAAACCACAAAGAGAACCATTGACTAGAATCGAGAAGTGGACAGAGGATAAATGGTGGATGATACATCTAATCTACTCTTGACAAAAGTCGAATCTAGAAAAAACTTCACATATAAAAGACCATCTTACTTTATCATATGCTTTATTAATATCTAATTTGGTAATCATACCTGGATTCTTGCCTAACTTCATAGAATGAATAACTTCCCTTGCCATTAGAATATTGTTTGAAATTTCATGCCTAGGGATAAAACCATGTTGTTCAGCCAAAATATACCTGTCGAGTTTTATCATCAATCTATTAACCATTGCCTTAAAGATGATTTTGTAGATAGAATTGTAGAGTTCTTAGGAATCAAGACGATGACCATATTGTTGATGTCTCTAACAAATATCCCCTTCTTCCTAAAATCCTCCACCATTTTTAACATGTCTTCCCCCATAAAAATCCAGTGTTTTTGAAATTTTTTTGAAGGAAAATTATCTGGGCCTAGCATCTTATCTAGTAGATTGTCAAAGGTGGATTTTTTAACCTCCAGAATGGAAAAGGAATGCATCAAATCCAAATTTTTCTCTTCCAAAACCACTTTCAGAATCACATCAAGCAAATGTTGAGGGTCCGAAAAAATAGAGTCAAGAGATTCCTCTAATAGAGATTTAAAATGATCAACTGCTTCCTTTGTTATTACGCATTCATCCTCTAACCAAACTCCATGGTCCTTTTGAATACAACTGATCCTACTGTTGGCTCTCCTCGATTTAACTGAAGCATGACAAAACTTTGTATTCAGATTGCCAATACAAATCTAGTTATCTCTGGACTTATCCCTCCAAAATGCCTCCTCTTTATGTAGGATTTCTGCTAGATCATTTTTCAACCTTTTTTCTTGTAGGAAATCTTCGTTAGTCATATCATCCGCTATGACGTGGTTGTTAAGCACATCCAATTCTAATTCAATCCTTATTTTCTCCATGAATATGTTTTTGAATGAATCCTTATTCCATCTTTTAATATATATTTTTAGCATTTTCAATCTTTGAGAGAAGTAATAACTCGGTGTCCCAATAAAAATATTACTCTTCTACCACCATGACTACAAATTTGGCAAAAAATCCTTATCTCTCCACCACATGTTTTGAAATCTAAAGCTTCCTTTACCACTTTGAGGAGATTCTTTAATAGAATTTTGAGCTAGGAAATGGTCTGACAGAGAGAATGGAAGAATACAAGAACCCATTTTAAAAGAAGATTTAACCCAAAAAGAACCAACTAGAAATCTATCCAATATCTCCATGATTCTAGTGAATTTCTCCCTATGGTTAGTCCATATGAATTTACCATTTGTTGTGACTACATAAAATAAATTATTTTGATGCACCAACATGCTAACATCCTGCATGATTTGAGAATACATCCTTAAACTCCCAGACTTATCCTCTTGATCTAGTAAGGCATTACTATCCCCTACTATAATCACCTTGCTGTTATCAATCAAGGACAACATCTTTGAAATCTCTATCTAAACCTTAAGCTTTTCATTAGATTTTGTGGGGCCATAGACATTAAAAAAGGGGAAGTCCAAGTTATTATTTTGACAGATTCCAAAGATCCAATGGGAAGATCTTTCTAATTTTGAGACATTTATGAGATTTAGATTCCACATTATATCCAAACCTCTCAAAGCCCCAACCGCTTCCTAAAAAAACCTTCCCACTTATGACAAAACGACAAGAAACTAAGAGCTTAATCAAGATTGATTTTTGCCTCTTATAAGAAAACCAAATCCCCTTCCATTTTATTTAACTCTCATTTTACCAAGAGTTTATTGTCAAGGGCCGATAATCCCCTGACATTCCATGTAGATATTTTAATTTCTCACCAATGGAGCATCCTACTCGCTTGGCTTTCCTTAAATAATAAAAAACATTGATGATCTGTATCTCATTAGCCCTCTCTTCTCTTTTCTACATGTTAGAACTCCTTCCCCTACCACCTTTGGTTTTACCAAGAAGAACATTGGCTGATTGACTCACATTTCTTGGATCAACATTTTCTAATTCCCCCAAAGCAAAGAAACTGCCATTAGATACTCGATCATAATCCACTTCGTATCTGATTGCATATGGGTTTGTACAGGCTTCTTCTCCACATATGGCTTTCTCCTATCCACTAGATTTTCTTTCAATATAGAACATTTCCCCTCTTCCAAAATTGAATTTTTCTTTGGAGATACTATCTTTTATTTCACAAAAATAGTTTTTGTAACCATTTTCTTGGGAACCCAAACCTTGTTTGGTTTGTCCTTAGGTCAATGATTACCCACAAGGAGATTATTGCCCTCTTTTGTGTGTCAAAATTAGGCAATTCAATTTCTACTTTTTGCTTCCAAATTCCACTCCCTAATTTGAGATTGATAGTTGATGGGATTCTCTTGACTACTGCAATCTTAATCCTTGCATAGAGATATGAATCGTTATTGACGATCTCTTCATCCACTTCCAACAGAGTACCCATTGAATGTCCAATATGCTCTAAACACTCATCCCCCAATACTCAATAGGAAGATTATACAACCATATTCAAATCGGTTCCTTGTATACTGCTAATGAGATCATATCAAAATTCATTTGTTATGCTTGCAAATATAAAGGGGAATAATTGTAGACCCAATTTTTTTGCCCCAGGATTTTATTTTTGATTGAATCTTCTCAAAAAAAAAAATGAAGAAACCTAATGGAATGAATTTCAGAACATTGTCTTCACACCAATACTTAGAGAACCATTCTTTGATTTGAAATCTATTAAACCTCAGACCAATAAATCTACCAATAACTGCCATCTTCCTCCATAGATCAATATCCAACTTGATCACTTCAGAAACTTCAATGTCAATTAAATCCCCTATCTCCACCATTTGATTCGCTAATTTCTTCCAAAAAACACTCCTCCCCCCTTTGAATCCTTAATCTTGGCCTCCATTCCTACATTGCTCAAGAATTTTTCTCCACCACCGCATCTCTTCCACATATTTTAATGTTTCTATTTGTGATGCTAAATATTTAATTTTAATATTTTTAAATTATATAACAAAGTACGAGAACTCTTTGGTTAAATATAATAACTCTTAACCTTTTCTTTATAATTAAAATTAAGAATTTATAAAAGTTAAAAAACTTATTAACTTTTTTAACTCTTAAAATAAAACAACTTTATCATTCTATTATATTTTTTTATGGAGGTTCAACATTTCGCCTAGCCTCTTTGGTTAAGAATCAAGGACTGAGGGGTATCCATTCTACCAAATTCACTCGAGGCACAATTCTATTAGAATTAAGTTAAATATGTAAAATAAAATCATTTAATAAACCAAACAAGCTCATTGAATTTAGACTACTTTACAAGATTCTATATTTTAATTAATGTATAATTTTTTAAATATACTTAATTATGATGTTTCATTTTACAATAAAAAATATATGTGTTAATAAATATTTAATAAATAATTATAATAATTAAAAATACATAAATATATTATATAGATTTAAATATTTATAAATTAAATTTATTTTATGTATAATTATTTTTAAAAATAAGAAATACATTAAATCGTATCATAAAATCAAAATAACAAATATTATATATACTATATTGTATTTAAATGTTGATGTTTAATTTTATTATGGACATATGCAAACAATTTAAAATTCATAATATAATAGAGCAAGATGCAGGAATGTTGAGGCTTAAGGTTTAACGACTGGAAAGATGGAAGATACAGAGATAGTGGAGGGAAAAATCAGTAGCAGGGTAGATTCAATCCCTTTCAAAGGCATGAGGGTTTTACCTACTGGGGCCAAAGAAATGACAGATGGGAGGTAGGTAGGGATGACAGAGGACTCAATGGAGAAAAGTTGGGAAACATGATGAAAGGGCCAGACAAGATGGGACTGGGAGGATTAGAAACATTGGAAACAATGGTCACCCAATGCAATATTTTACTTCTTATAACTTGGGGCGAAAAGTGGATTTTAGCAAGATTTCTTAACGCATGCGGAGACTACAAGCAGTGGAAAACTAGGAACAATAGAGGATTAAGGAACCATAGTAGGAAAGATGTACACACTAGTACATTTGGGCCCAAATTGTGATGGCAGCCTCTCATAATTACAACAACCAACTATCGCTTGATCGATAATAGTACAAATTGGCTTCATCGAACAGGCATCAAACTTTTGTTGTCCCAAGTTGTGACAACAAGCTAGTCCTTCACAATTGGTACACCTAAATCTATCACAAATTGGAAAAAAGAGAGGTGAAGAGTACCTCTTCATGCCATCATAATTTGGATGACCTACTATCGCAATTATGATGACTGACATTTTTAGTTTGTTGTCTCACTTGTGATAGAGTTGTTGTAGGTCCAATGGGCATCCATCTGATTAGATTTTGCAATGACAACAACATGCCACGACAATGTTGTTTTAGTGTTGGTCATCCAATAGATGTTACTATAGTAGGTGCGACTGTGTGCGATGACAAAGTTGTGAGAGTGACAAATTTTCGTCAGGCAAGACATCGCAATTGTGATAGCTCACTACATTATCAAAAAAATTTGGTAGTTCTCATATTCTATTGTTAGTTCCTTCCATGGCAGAGAACTCTAGAGGCATAGGCATCCAGACACACCCTAATCTCATTCTGACCCGTGGGCTAGAGGACAAGCCTTGAATCAACATTCTAATATCTTTTGAAGCAGGAGTGAAGTCATTGAAACAATATAGATCATATCGGAGTTTCAAACAATGCCTAACAAGATTACATCAAAAATTTAAGAGAAAAGTGTAACTTAAGTCTTAGGCAAAATAAGGATCGCGCTAGTGCAATGATCACATCATTTGGATCACATTGTCTACCACTTCAACATACAAGATTTCTCAAATAAGGACAAACATAAATTTTGTATTATTGTCTTGAATTAAACAATAAATATTTAATACATAGATCAACTCTTGAACAACATGAATCTAGTTTCTTTGCTTTGTTCAACTTGTGAACAACTTGAATGACAAATCCAAGTTATAGGCCAGAGAGCATAAGAAACTCCAATTTTATAAAATGCTAAACAAAAAGGGAAAGAAAATTCACCTTCACAAAATCTTCCTAGATTATGTAATCACACTCTGCACGAATGACTACCATACCAACTTTTGTAAAAATGTTACAAAAATTTGCTCCATTGAAGCCCTAATCAAAGTTGAAATAATCTCAATTATATAGTAATTAATCAAACTATAATTACCAACTCCAAAACATACCAGTGTAGTATAGGATAAAAAATCAAGTATTTTGGATAAATCTCAAATTATTAAAGAAACATAACAAGACCTCATCAAGCTTTACAATAGCTTTATAATCTATGTCTCAGTGTTTTGAAATCCCTACAACATGTATTTTTCAGTACTTCCATTCTTGCTTGTTCACTTGCAAGTGGAATCTCAATCTTTCTATCCAAACAACCAAGTCTAAGTAGGGTTGGGTCTAGAACATCTGGACGATTTATTGCCATGATCATTTTACCTACATTTAATGTTGAGATTAACAAGATTTTAAGGTCATAATGAAAAATACACTACCTTGAAGAATCTTAAATAAGCTAGATAACATAGTTTCTTGATTAATGCAATTGATTGACAATTACAACAACTTGAGCACCTTAAAACACAATATCTTTCCTAATTGATCAAAACCATCTAGTTGGTTAAGCAATTCCATTAAAGTTCTTTGAATTTCTCAATCAACACTTGTCCCTTCACTAAAATGACATCCATTGATTGCATCAATTCCATCCATAAATATGATGCATGGTTGCAACAAAGCCCCACTATAACATTAAGTATTTCATTTATATGAATCAGAATACTTGTTCGTAAATTGCAATGTAATTATTAAGAGGAATAGGGTTGCAGGCATATAGAGAAATACTAATTAGTGTCAATACCTTCAAATTCTTAGATGTAATGAGCTAATAATTCAACGTAAATAATGTTTTGAAAAAAAAACTATTATTATATTTAAACAAAATATTAGCATTTTTAATTATACTAACAAACACCAAAAATTAGTTGTTTGATGTTCAAATGAATAAGAAGTCATACACAATGATCCCATGCATAACCAAACATTTCCCTAATCAACCTTGCACTTTACCAACATATTTATCTATTATAGCACTTGAAACCATCTAAAAAATAGTATTACAAAAAGAAGGCATAAATCAAACATCAAGTACAAGAAATAAGAAAGTTGGATTGCATAAAAGTGAGATGGATTAAAAAAAAAAAAAAAAAAACCTAAGCTACAACCTTAAGGAAATTGGCATCAATGTTACTAATAATAGCTCTTGGTAATAGTGTCTTTCCCATTCCAAGAGGGCCATATAGAAGTAATCCTTGAAATTGGAGAAAAATGAATCAACCTCTATGAAAGAATTCAAACAAGAATAAATAAAACAAGGAAGTTTAACTTTACATAAACAAGTAATTACCATGATTAATTTGCACCCACACAAATTTTACCTTAGGAGGTTTGATTCCAACCTTAAGAAAGAGTTCATGATTCATTAAAGGAAGAGAAATATACTCTCTCAACTCCCTAATTTGATCTACTAACTCTCCTACTATTGAGTAGCTCACATTGCAAGGATCCTCATGTAGCATATTATAAACAATAGGGTCCACCTACATCCAATATACACAAACAAAATTATTAGTCTTTTTTCCAAAAAATCCCTTCAAATATTCTGATATAATTTGTGCTTATTAATAGCTTGTCGATGTGAGATTCTAATGCTAGGTACCTCATGAGGAAGAGCCCTCATTATTGTAAGTGTTGTCATGTCAAGAAAAACAAGTGTACTTGCAGTGAGCTTATCTTTATCTACGTTATTCTGACACCAAACAACATATCTTGGCCCATTGCTAGCTTTCACAATTACTATTCAAAGAAAAATTTGTAATACTAAAATTAGAAAAACTAATTTACTTTAATAGTACAAGCATGAACAATTAAATATTAATTTGTTCAAAATTAAACATCCTCTAGAGATAGAATCATTTGTTCATAGGTGATACATATGTTGGAATTTACAAATGAGAAGATTACTTCTGGAGGGTGGGGGTGAATCAGAAGTAATACACTTTAACCATAAAAACTTTTAACTAAATATAAATTGCATGCATGTAATCATATTAGATAAAATAAAGACATGCATCAAGACACATAATACCAAATTTTTATCACCCAGAAACCCTCCATAAATGAGAAGGTAAAACTGGGGTGGGGATGATACCCACAAATTATCATGAAGCAATATTGTTTGACCACTTCTGATGGTCTACCCTATTAGAGGCCTACCCTATTAAAGGTTTTACACTTTGTCAATAGTGACCTGTTCAAATGATTTTACAAACACTTACTTGAAGTGCTACCCTGTAAAATGATTTATCACCTTGTTAAAGGTTTTACAACATAGCTGTTAAGCTAACCTGTCAATATAGGATTTTCCTTCCTAATACAATTGCTAGAAAGTATTAGGTTGAATAAACCTGATAGCTTACAATCCTTGATTGCTGATTTTAGGCTCTTGGTTTGCTTACTTTGATTTGATCCTTTGTGATCTAATGTCTATGTGTAACCCTTGCTCTATTCTGATCAACTATAATCTGCAATGCTGATCAAATCTCTAAGTCTTGATACCCCTGCTATTGCTCTGTTCTACAATTTTGCTCACTTCAACTTTTCATCAACTCAACAACATTAAATCATGGGGTTTTTACCTTCTTATAAAGGCTTTGAAGACTTAGGATTAGGTATAAATCCACGAGCTTATTTCCGTGCTCAAATCCTTACACTTTTCCTATTGGTTGCATGCATTCTCCATTTTTCTTATCTGTTGCATGCAAATTGCATAGGTAATGCAAAATATTTGATCTTATCTTTTAGAGTCCTTCGTGATTCATCCTAAAATGGTTTACATCTGAGTTTGTGAAGGCACAAACTCATATGCTAATTCTGTGTTACTTGACACATACTCATTGCTGATGCTCAGCACATATAGGATTCTGGCTTGCTCGGCATACAGAGTAATTCTATCTGGCTCGACATCAATTGTGACTCAGCACATATAGATCACTCGACACCTAAAGTCACTTAGCACATGTATCATGCTTGGCACGTGAAGTTCACTTGGCACCTACTAGATTTCTAACTCGACACATACTATAGCTCAACATATATAATGTACTCGGCTTCAATATGAAAATTGGTTAAGTGTGTTGACACTCAATTGTCAAAACCAATTTAAGACCAACAACATATAATAGAACGACATTGAAATAAAGTATGATCCTACCACATCCACATTCCCCTATTGCAAAAATCCAAGAAATGTAAGAATGTTTGAAGGGGATTTTTGAAGTACCCTAAAAATTATGGGAACAATATTTCAAAATGGAAATAACAAGGATCAAGGATAGGAGCAAGAGATGAGGATGCATCAAAATGGGGGATAATGAACCTGGAAAATAAATATGAGCATATTTATTAAATTATATATTTTCATCACCTTTCAAACTACATTTATGCATTTGATTGCATGTTGAACATGTAAATATCATCTACAAGAATGTATGATATTGATGCAAAGTAATAAAGAAAAAACTATCTAATAGTCCTTGAATAATTTTCCAACTATAGCCATGCCAAAACATGTCATTTTTACAATATTATATCAATTATTCACCTTTCCAACAATATTTTGCATTTGATTGAATGCCAAATATTTAAATATCATGGATATTGAATGTGTGATATTAATATTAAGAAATCAAGGAAAAACTATCTAGTGGACCTTGATTACTTTTCTAATTGTACCCATGTTAAAACATGTCATACTTACTATACTATATCATCCTGTCACCTTTCCAAAACTATTTGAACAATTGATTGCACATCAAATATGTAAATGTCAGGACTATTGAGACAAAAAATGACAATCGATTAAAAACTATGTAATGGTGATTGACCAATTTTATGATTCTAACCATGTATAACAACAAACCAAGTACAAATATAAGGAAACTATTAAGTAATCAACTAGTTCTAGTATGTTTGTCTATGAACTTTGTCACCTTCAAAGGAAGATAGACCACCCATACACAACAGTACATAAAATAAAATAAGAGATTAAGCATATAACTATATATTGCTCTATTATGGGGAAAAAAATGTGTATATACAGGACGTAATTACACTTTAGTTGTTATTTGGAAGTGATAATAAATAGAAAAGGTTACATGGAAAAGCTACAAAATTAAAAATTTCCCTATAATATTATCAACATATCACCACACTCAAAATAAATAATGAGAATAGTTCATGAGAACACTATGAAACAATAGAATGCACAAGCACATGAATTATGATGTATTCATATACCTTGGAAGATTTGTTTTACCCTTTAAGTCTACTATCTCCCAACATATCAAGTCAACTTGTATGACAAGATTCATTTTATTTTATTTTTTTTAAATCATGAATCAATGTATACTTTAGAATGATCTAATATCATTTGTTTCCATTATTCAAATTCTCCTTCATGTCTCCCAATTTACAAAAAAAGTTATCAAATGCAATCATTTAATAAGAAAATGGAAAGCATAACAATAAGAGGAGGAAGTCCTAGTGACTCACACATTTTTTCATCCTAGTGTCATAATTACAATGCAAGACAAGACATGAGAAATTGCTAATACAAAAATGAAGATATGTAGTTGATGGAGTCCATCTTGTAATATAAGAGGAACCTTCCCCTGTATCAAAATAAGAAAGGAAAAGATCATTTAATTTTCTTTCCATTAGAAAAATAGCTCCATTCAATCTGAATATACAAGAAAAAAATTCTACCTTTGAAGCGTAATGACCAATTGCAACCTCATTCATTTCCAAGCTCTGCCTTAATGGTGTTTTATGGGAAGCTATGAACATGAGCTTTATATACATTGAAAACATTTTAGTCTCCTCAACACTATTATCAATTCTACAAGCAATTCAAAAGAAATCAAGCTAAATACTTTAATTTTTTTATTTACATAGAATCATGCTTTCTAATATATTTCTCTTATTTATATGATGAATCGTAGAATGTGATCCAAGATGCTGATGTAAAAATAACAACACAATCAAACATGATTGCAGATAAATAGAAAGAATAAAATACCTTAGAGAGGAATAATTTGAGGCAATCCCATAGAAAGACATTCTTTTGAATACTTCATACACTGCAACTAAATTTTATATATCAATGAGTTTGACTATAGCGTCCTTCTATATTTCCTGAAACCAAGAGATTCACACAGTCAATTATCATGAAATCATAGGTTACTATTGAGCTTCAACTGGTTTTGAGAATAGTTTAATATTCTCTACTAACTAGGGCCAACCATGTGAAGGTGGAAGCTCATTTGGACACCCCCCACCGCCCCCCCCCCCAACCAACTTCCTAACATCTAAATTCCCCATTAACATCTAAAATTCATTCATTCTATAAATAAAATGTAATATTCATGAATTATCACATGATAACATTTTTTAACACATAAGTTTCATTAGAACATTCATGTTAACATTAAAACATAAGATTCATTAGAATGTTCACATGAACATTCAATACAACATAAATAAAACATCTAGACATAAATATCAGTCCTTATCAAATAAGTTACATATGTTCACATGAATATTGTTGTAGGTGCATATCCATGTTGTCATTGATATTTCTTCTCACTCGTGGATGTGCACTCACTATCCTTTGCAAATGTGGGTCCTCTGCAATAACAAATAAAAGGGTTAAATTTTAAAAAGTTGAGTTTTTAAAGATTTTAAATAACATTGTAGTACTCTTTACCTTGTCCAACTACATCATCTTTCCCATTAACTTGGACCTCAACACACTCATTACGAACAACTCTGCATCCCCTAAAACTACAATACAAGATGCTATTCTTCATCCATCTCATCATTAGGATCATTGTCTTTGTTGACATCATTACCACCACTATCCTAGTCATCATCATCACCATCCCCATCATCATCCTGATTAGTAAAAACATCATTTGCATCAAGAGAATCATTGAGTAACTCTTGATCGTGATCCACTTCTTCCTTTTCCTCAAGTATCTTCTTCTTCCATTGCATTATACTTTATTGTCCTTCCCCTTGGATCATGTCTAACAGAAAATGACCAAATCAATTTATGTGGGCCCTTTGAGTAAAATACCTGGTCACATTGGCTTGGAAGAACATAGGGCTCATCCCTAACTGGCTCAAACAACCTTGTATTAATCATTGAAAATCCATTCTCATGCTTAATAACAATTATATTAGGATCATTTTGATTGAATCATAGTCTTTACCATTTGACAAAAAAGAGAACTAATTTAAAGGTATTAACATTCAAGCTTACCAACCAAAATGCCATAGTATCAATTTTGAGATTCTCGAGGATTTATGTCATTTCTAGATGAAATATTGGTCACCTAGAAGGCTGTACTTATCCCAAAATCAAAAAGTTCTCTTCGTGTCATCTAAATATTTGATGTAAAATTTATAACCATTGCATAACATATATTTGTGGTGTTTGACCTATAATAATGTCAAACATGTATAAATTATTGCATCACGAGTCCAAAAACATACAATTTGCTAAATCTATTTCCTTTTATGTAACATTAGGATCTCTGTTACAATGAGCCTTTTTAATCAATGAAGACAAAAATTCCCATTTTAATCTATGACTGGAATGTTGACATCATTCAATCCATATCGTCATCCAAGCTTTGATTATTTGCAATAAAAAAATGTATTGCATCCCATTCTTTAGCAATTGTACAAAAGTAAATAGATGACCTACAACAAATTTATTTTGAAGATTAAGAATTAATTAACTATAATAATATCTCATAACTTATTACCTTTCACTTTCCTAAATCTATAATTCCCCACCAAATGCTCCCCTTCAAATGTTTTAATGGAGTCAAGATCCCAAATGCAATCAATATGGGTCTTTGCTCCATGATTAGGAAGATATTGAGTAACATACACCATCATCAGGTATGTCATATATCCCTCAATCATAAAACCCTCAGGATGTGCTCTTTGTCAAACCAAACCCTTCAAAAATTTCAAGTGTCTCTCAACCATCCACATTGACCTAGTGTACAAGTCCACACAATCCAATCTCCTCAACTAGGCATATGAGGTAGTGTTCTTGTACATTGAAAAAAGTTGAAGGTAAATACTTTTTCATTTCACATGTTAGTAGATGTATTCTTTTCTTCCAATATTTTATATCTTCTTTATAGATTTCTTTAGATGACAACCACCTACAAGGGATTCAAGACACAAAAACATATAAATATGAGACTTTACAATATATTACTTGTTTGATATAGTGAACAAATATCATGTCTTACCTCACGTATTTTCCAAGATCATATATCACATGTTTGATATTATTGTTGAAGTTGTTTGCAAGCAATAGAGGTAGTACATAATGCAACAATTATCAACTGATCATTTCATTATTTTCTAACATAATACAATGAAAATTGAACGTAGTTTCACAAATATATTATAAATACAAAAGACAGTGACTTACCTTGATGAAGGTATGCCAATCATGCATTTTCAGCCCTAGGCCAAATTCCCTTTTTGTTGATATGAGATTTCTTAAATTCATAGAAAATCCTCTAAGAAATCATTTTTTTTGTATGACTTCTTTTATGGCATTACTTCACTGCTTCATTAATAACCAAGGAAGTGCACTTGCATTAATTTAGTCTCCATTGCTATTTGATTCAATGATATTTTTCATTGCATGATTGGAATCATGAATGTCACTAAAAATTTTGACAAGTTTTTCTTTGTCACACCTTCCATCCAATATTTTCCATAGTGTCTCTATTACATTCTTTCCAATATGCATAGTATCAAACAAATGCACAATTTGTAGCTACCTGTAGTGGGCAACCTACTAAATCCTTTGGGATAACATTTTAATCCCTTTGGAAGGTGCTTAGTATTGATGCCTTGATGACCTCAAATTCTATTATATTCTAACTACCATAGGTGAGGTGTCATTCTTCATGGCTTTGTTGTAGTCTCTTCTTTCCCATTGAAAAGATGTTTTTTGACACTTCGATACTTATGATTTATGTGGAGGAAGTGCCTATTCTCATCAAACACCTACTTTCTTAAACTTTTGGAATAATGAGATTTCATCTTTAGACCACACATTGGACATGCAAAATTTCCCTGTGTTTAAAGACCTACAAGATAACGATACAATTAGATTAAATATGTTCATTTTTGGAATTAGTATTACTGTGTACACCTAGATTTCAGCATAACATACCATAGAAATGTGTCAACCATGGGGAATCATGAATTTTCCACACAAGCATTGCATAGAATTGATTTTTTTTTGTCCAATTGGTCTAGAGATATCATACATAGTGGAACCATTCCATAACACTAGCAACTCATCAATAAGAGGTGCAATATATACATTCATATATTTCACTTGGTACTTACCTAGTTGAATGAACAACATTAGTTAATTATTGTGGTTATTTCACTCCAAGACTTGTCATTAGATGTAGGTAACAATAAAATAATAAAATACCTAGAACAATCATTGTCAACATAATGTGATCCCTCTTTATTGACATCCATGGAGGAAAGTTATTTTTGTTTATCATCTTAAAATGAAATCACTTCCATTTTAAGAGTGTTTAGACCTCTGAGTAAGTGGACTAGGGTCATGTAAAGTATCTTGAATGGGTTTTTGCATGGATCTAGTAGATTTCCCCATCTTTTGCTTCTCTTTCTATTTCCAACCCATTTCTGACAACCTGCTTTGTGAAACTGAGGACTTTGACTTTTGGGTCAAGGATGACCTTTTAGGTTAAGTTTGATGTCAACCCTAACCTACCTAGGTCCAGGATGACCTTGACCTTGACCTAGGGTAGGTTCAATCTTGTCCCTAACCCCAGGTCTCATTTTCACTTTTCAGGAGTTTTGGGATCTAAGGCTTCAAAAAGTTTCTTTTCCTGCTTTCAAGTCAGCTATTTTGGGTTTTGGAATGTTAGACTCTTAAATTACATCTATTCTAGGTCTGTTCCTATGGGTTAAGTCTAAATGGGATTTAATGCTCACATGTTAGCCTTCTCCAGGATTTAGTGCCCTAGATCTCTATATAAGGAAGCCTTCTTCCCTCGTTTTGACATCCACTATAGATTATCCATGATTCATAAATGCATCTAGGACCTATAAGAAAAGTTAGTATCTAATTTTTATGAAGAGCATCTACGATCCATTATCAAGCATCCATTTTCAAATGATCATGTATTCTATCATTCAAGTTCTTCATTGAAGATCAAGGATTGACGCATTCAAGTCTTTAAATGGACTTGGTTCAATCATTCAAGATTCATCATTTAAACCCTAGATCTAGCCATTATGGTGTTGTGATCTTCCTTCAAGATCCTTTGTTCATCTTCAAGATCTATTCATTCTTTTATCAAGGTAGATTCTAAGCATACAATCATAGAGGTTTTGATTTACATTTGTTAATGTTATGTTTCAAGCTTTCAAGTCAATATACTTGTTTATATTTCAAATACAATTGCATATCTATTGAATATCATAGCTTCATTGTTAGATTTATTTCTACTACTTGCTAGCATTCCTTATTTCAATTCCATTACTAAGGTTGATTCCAAACTGGGGTTTGACCAAGGAAAACCCCTCACTCAAACAACAAAACCATTTTTATTGCAGATACAGGTGTGGAACAATGAATTAAAGAGCATATTTGGATAACCTTTTCGTCGAACTTGCAAGATCCATGAATATAAATTTTTCAGAGCAATTTAGGTCAAGATCAACTTTTTGGGGTACAATTGTGCCCCAAGGTAAGATTGTGCCTCAGTATTAAGGTTAAGGTCGACCTCCCTTCAAAAGGACAAATTTTTTTTTGGTTTTCTCTGTCTCGACATTTCTAGTTTAGAAAAAGTTTAAAATTCCCCAAAACTATACATAGACATCATAAATCAACATTTCCATATTCAAGGTTAGTATTTTTCTTTTATCTATTTTAGAATTTAGGCACATACTCCTCAAAATGGAAAGACCATAACACCTCTTTTCTCCCTATTCTCCATGACATGATCCATTTCTGCATCGATCACTTTCTTGTACTTAATCAATTCGGATAATTCCTTTTGGAAATTAGGGTTGAAAAGAAAACCTTATTTTCTTTCTATTCATTTTGGTGAACCTGACATGCTTACCCCTTATCTTTTATAGAATTTGATGCCCTATTGTATTATGTGGTGTTATATTTTATTTCATAATTATTAGGTCTTTTTAGATTTAGTTCACGATCTTACATTTTAAATTCAAAAATACAAAAAAATCTATATATTTAATAAAATACAAAAACATTTCTTGCATTTCAATTGTTACAAAGATGTGTTGGTGTGTGGTTATGTTCCTTATTACCCTTCTCTTATCATCTCTTTACCATAATTATGATGTTTATGAGAGTATCATTCATTTTATTATGTTCATGATCTTTCATTTTATTCTTGGTTGTGCTTTTGTGAATTTAACTAATACTGGTCTTTCTGCATTCAAAACTTTCATTAAAGATTCATGTGGTAGAAATATTTTTCTTTTGGATTATGTGAAGGATTTGGTAGATGATACACCATCTCTTAATGTTATTATTCCTAATCTGATGCCTAGATCTCCATCTGTTCATCCTTGTTCTACTTATGATGGAATTCAAGCTATAGTTCAGGATACAGATGTGCAAGATTTCTTTGATTTATTTTCTCCTCTGATTCATGATGATATTAAAGGAAATGGTACATACACTTATTAAAAACCTATTATTCCATCTTATACAACCTTTAATCATGAACGTGATAAACAATCACCTCCTGTAGAAGTTTTACATGATATGTACACTGCAAGATATAATATAACCACTAAATAATGTCATAAAAGTTTAGGTCTTGGAGTTAATGAGCCTAATATTAAATATCATGTTCATAACCCTCTAAACTAGATTTTCATGGTGTTGATTTTTTGACATCTCAAGTTAAGGAAGGTGATGTTAATCATCATTCTCTTCATAAACTTCTCCCTACACCTAGTTTAGATAACTTTGATATTCATCAAGAGGTGGCTAAACAAGTGTATGTTGAATCAACAAATTCCAAAAAATAAATCATTAAACCTATACTAAAATATTCCTTACCTAGTTACAAATGTCCTTTTCATTATCGTAATATGCACTTACTTGTTGATTATAGATATTTTAAATTGAATGTTCATGAACAAGCTACTTTAGGAAATATATCTCACTCTCATGTAGTTTTAAAATTCCTTCATAATTTTGATATAGGGGATTCCCCTCTTGTTGATATAATATAGATCTCTTCTCCTCTTGTCTCTGGACTGGGGGGCAAGAGGTGTATCTTCATCCAATCTCCTACGATCCATTAGGTCTTTTATTAGGCTTGATTGGTATTCTTTCCTCCTATTTTGATATGGTTTTGCAGTATGCTCTATTCATGGTATCTTTCTACAACATTTTTTTTGGAAAGTTATCCCTTTTCTTCTTTGTTGGGGGCAAGGTTCTTCCTTCTTACTCTTTGTCCAGGGAACTGCTTTCCTTAGCTTAGTGGTACTTATTTATATTGCAATATTATTTCTTCATACTGATAGATGTTTTGACTATGGATAATCTTTTTTATAAGAGATGTTGTTGTCCTAGGTCATCACCTCTTTCTTATGTTGCAAATTATATTCTTTATAAACTCTTACCCTTGCTTTGATGTTAGGGTTGTTTTTCTTATTCTAAATATTCATTTTCCTCTTCCTTGGATGGGGCTTGATGATTGAATATATGTTCCCATTTAATTTGAAAGCTAATATTTTATCTAAAAGAACTCCTTAGTGGTGGGGATCTTGTTAATAAGAACTCTTTCTCTGAGGATCCTTTTTCCATAAGTGACATGTCCTTTTCATGATTATCTATACTCTTGAATGTAGGGGTCAATATCCCTTGTCAAGAATATGGTGCACATTTTTGTTAATAGGATATCTCCTTACATTATGAAGTAGTTATCCTCTTCTTCTTCCTTATCATGTCTAGTAGACAACCGCAATAAGGAGGGGGGCATCTATAGGGTCTCCCTTGTATTATAGTTTTTATTTATATGCTAAATCTTGGAAGGTAAACCACATAAGTTGCTAAATCCTGAAGAGATACACATTTTTCAATTTTATATATATGCTAAATATTGGAAGGTAATGTACTTAAGTTGCTAAATCTTGAAGAGACACATATTACTAAATCCTCTAAAGGTAATGCACATAAGTTTCTAAATCCTAAAGAAATATGCACTTTTCAAAATTTTCAATATGCTAAATATTTTGAAGGTTACACACATAAGTTGCTAAATCCTGAGAAGACACACATTTCATATTCATAGTGATACAAGATGGTGGATCTATGGATGTTCTAGAAGCCTTCAAAATACACATTTATAATTTCAAGCACAATTTATGGGTGACCTATCAAGTTTGGTCACTTATTTTTCTCTCCCTCTCTTTTGGTGATTCACGGTAAGGTAGGCATCTTACTGGATGAGGTAATCACTTCTTCTTTTCTTTCTTTTCGCTTGCATGATAGTAGGACTAAATCAATAAGCTATGTTATTTATAATGTTTCTCTTTCTTTCATATGTAACCATTTATATTTTTATGACAACTTTACAAAATATGATATTAGTATGAGAAATATTTCTGAGCAAGATTTCTTGTGCTAGTTGATTTGGGTTCATTTAGTACTAACCCTTTCTTCTATGTTGTTTTGGTTTTTGTACCCTCGTGCATGTATGTTGAGTTAGAATCCTTAGCTTGGGGGCTTTTGTCCTTAAGTTTTGTTTTATCTCATTACAAATCCACTGGGATCTCTTCTTTCTTCTCCTTTATCAAGAACTTACATTGAATTCATATACTTGCTAAAGTGGAGGCTAAATGTATCATCTTAAAATAGAAGCACTTCCATGTTAAGTGAGTAAGTGGTTTGGGGTCATGTCAAGTACCTTGAATGGGTTTTTGAACGGATCTGGTAGTTTTCCCCTTGTTTAGGTTCTCTCTCTCTCTCCATTTCTAGCCTATTTATGACAACCTGCTCTATGAAACTAAGGACTTTGACTTCTAGGTCAAGTTTGACATCAACCCTAACCTTGTTTGAGAATGACCTTGAAACTAACCTAGGGCAAGGTCAACCTCGTCCCTGACCCTAGTTCTCATTTTCAAATTTTGGGAGTGTTGGGATCTCGAGCTTCAAAAAGTTTATTTTCTTGCTTCTGAGTCAATTATTTCAGATTTCAGAATGGTAGACTCTTAAATTAAATTTAATCTAGGTCTATTCCTATGGGTTAAGGTTAAATTGGTTCTAATGCTTCCATGTCAGCCTTCTCTCAGAGTTAGTGCCCTAGATCTCTATATAAGGAAGCCTTCTTCCATCATTTTGACATCCACTATCCATTATCCACGATTAATAAGTGCATCCAGGACCTATGAGAAAAGTTAGTATCTACTTTTTATGAAGATCATCTATGATCCATTATCAAGCATCCATTTTTAAGTGATCAAGTATTCTATCATTCAAGCATTCAAGTTCCCCATTAAAGATCAAAGATTGAAGCATTCAAGCCCCTAAAAGGATTTGGTTCAAGCATTCAAGATTCATCATTTAAACCCTATATCAAGCTATTATGGTGGTGTGATCTTCCTTCAAGATCCTTTGTTCATCATCAATATCTATTCATTCTTTTATCAAGGTGGATTATAAGCATACAATCATGGAGGTTTTGATTTACATTTGTTAATGTTATGTTCAAGCTTTCATGTTAATATACTTGTTTATATTTCAAATACAATTGCATATCTATTAAATACCATAGCTTCATTGTTAGATTTATTTATACCACTTTCTAGCATTCCTTATTTTAATTTCATTATTAAGGTTGATTCCAAACTAGGGTTTGACAAAGGAAAATCCCTCATCCAAACAACAAAACCATTTTTCTTGCACATATAGTGTTGAATAATGAATTGACGAGCATATTCAGATACCTTTTTTGTCAAACTTGCGAGATCTACAAACATAAATTTTGTCAAAGCAATGTAGGTCAAGGTCAATTTTTTGGGGTACAATTGTGCCCCAGGGTAAGATTATGCCCTACTATTAGTGTCAAGGTCAACCTCCCTTCAAAAGGACAAAATATTTTTGGGTTTTCTCCGTCTCGACATTTCTAGTCCAAAACAAGTTGCAAAATTCCCTAAAATAGTACACAGATGTTAGAAATTAGCATTTTCTAGAGTTAAGGTTAGTATTTGTCTTTTATCTATTTTAGAATTTAGGCACATACTCCTCAAAATAGAAAGACCATAACACCTCTTTTCTCCCTATTCTTCATCACATGATCCATTTCTGCATTGATCACTTTCTTATGCTTAATCAATTTGGATCATTCCTTTTGGAAATTAGGGTTGAAGAGAAAACCTTATTTTCTTTCTATTCATGTTGATAACAAAAATAGGCCACACCAAGTAAATAGATCTCATCTGTCCAAATGGATTGATACTATCAGTTGCTAGAGAAAGCCTAAGATTTTGAGGTTCTTCTTTAAAGTGTGGCCACTTTTCCTCTATGTCCATAAATGTTGAACCATCCATAGGCATTCGAATAATGTCATCTCAACTTCTATTCATGCATGGTAATCCATAAATTGTGTCAAGCTATTGCACTTGAATAATCATTTAAAACATGGAATAATGGGGACATAATGAAGAACCTTGTGAAGCACTTTTTTTTGTCACTTGATCATCTCGATATCTACTCATATGGCATTTGGGGCATTCTGTTATATTTTTGTGTTCTTCATGGTAAATTGCATGATCTTTAGAAGAAGCATCTATTGATCGATACTCCATTCCAATATGTTTCATAATGACACATAATTCTCGGTACGAGCGAGGAAGAACATTTGATGGTGGTAACAAATAGTCACCTATCAATCTGCAATAAAAAATATAAGTCGTTAGTATAAAAAATCTTAATGGTACATATTTCACCTTTTATATACTATAATGACATATACCACAAATCTTAGCATACGTGACATTGTTATGTAATTAGATAAATCTTTCATAACCTTTATATTCACCAACAACAATACAATAGAGAGAAGATTCGATTGAGATCCTTCATAAAGGGTCATGTTTTCCTTCTCAAGTAGAGGTATATCATGGACATCCTCAATTTCATCCTCATCATGGTCATCATCATCTATAGCAACAACACTAGTACCAAATGTGTCATGGATCAATGCATTTGTACCATCATCTTCAAATGTATTTTCTAGCACATGATCATCATCTTTCATGGGATCATGATATTCTCCTTCAATACTCACACCTCCATGTTCCTCTGATATGTGTTGGTACATATCATGTACTACCTTGGAGAGATCAACCTATATAAAAATGATGATAATCAAACCCCTATTCTATGTTTCATATGCATGTTAGTTGTGGAAACAATATAACATACAACTTATTAATGGACAATAATCAAACCCCCCTTCAGTGTGATCATTCTACCTAAAATGTCTCTTAGTTGTTTTGATTTTTATTCTTCTTCTCTTTAAGTCATTACAACTCTTGCAAGGACAATAACATCTATCATCGCTTTCTCTTTGAAAGTTAGATGCAAATATAGTGATTGTCTCCCTATTTTGATCAAATTCCTTTGTATTATCTGACTCAATTCTTCTTCACAAGAATAACTTATTCTTGTACCCTTATTGAGTTGGTTGTGTATATCTGCAAAAATATTGGACATGTTGTACTTAATATTTATATTTGTACATATGGTTTTGAAAGAAAAATTTGGTGCAATTAATGTGTATATCTATAAAAATATTGGACACGTTGTACTTAATGTTTATATCTACACATATGGTTTTGAAAGAAAAATTTGGTCTAATTAATGTGTATATTTTCAAAAATATTGGACATGTTGTACTTAATGTTTATACTTGCACATATGGTTTTGAAAGAAAAATTTGGTGTAATTAATGTGTATATCTGCAAAAATAGTGGACATGTTGTACTTAATGTTTATATCTGCAGATATGGTTTTGAAAGAAAAATATGGTGTAATTAATGTGTACATCTACAAAAATATTAGACATGTTGTATTTAATGTTTATATCTACACATATGGTTTTGAAAGAAAAATTTGGTGTATTTATGCCTCTTCTTTTTTATTTTGTTCAAGGGAAGCTCGTCAATTGTAATAGAAAACAAGAATGCATTTTCTAAGAGTTTACAATTGTTCAACAAAATTAATTTTTTACTAGAAAATGCACTTGAAGAACTATTAGCTCAGAAGTAAGAACATGGTGTTGAAATAATACAAAAAGTTCTTGACATGAGAGGTCCGTAAGTGAGGGTGTTGACCAATCTTGAACACTTGAATGCTGAAATGAAAGCTATCAAGGATCAAATACCTATGCCAGAGTTACAATACAATGTAAAGTTGATTTTAGATATGGTAGAGGCAGATATTCAAAATTTTGATCAAAATTTAAGTTACAAGAGAGAGTCTATGGCAATATACCAGAAGGAGAAGGCGCGGCTTCAAAAAGAGACTGCACAACACAAACAACAACTAAACAACATAGAGGATATTATGGGAGCACTTGATAGAATCTAGTTAAGTGTTGTAACAAATAAGATTGCATGAAGAAAATCAAATCCAAAGGCAAATATTATATCTACCTTGCTAACTACTAATGGGTTGGGCTATTATTATTTGTCCCCATCACATTCAGTTTGATAGCAATGTTAGGAAGGTGATCTCACCTATTTCATCCTCACTACTTTGAATTCCTTAATCATAATCTTGGGTGCACAAATTAATGACCAAGACATTTATGCCTTAGAGCCCTATTTGATCATCATTTGAAAGGGCCTCAAAGTCAACCACAAAATGTCTCTCAATATGTTGTTCTTTACTTTCATTAGAGGGGGAAACTGTCTCTTACATACTTGGACATAAGGGTGACCTTTTCTTCTTTTGAGGTGGCCCCTTGTCATCTATCCCCTTCCTCTTTATTTCCTCTTTTTTGTAACTCCTTGTCACCCCCTCCATTCTTCTTCTTGTTTTCTTGAACATTTTGGGAGTTGTACACATGATTCTTCATTTCGTTCTTCTACATCTTGCATTAGTTCATATTTCAATGGATTTTTTTTCCTTCGACTTAACCATCTATTGGTTTATCTACGTATGATTGAATGAAATTAAACATGAATCATTATTATGTCAAAACTTCATCTTTGTTTGACCAATCTATAGTAGCAATTACATTCTTTCTTGTTGTGTCATGATCACGTTGGAAACAACATATGCATTTGCTTAAACTAGCATATCCTAATATCTTAAATACAATAAATTGGATGGTGTAGTAACTGAACTATATGAGTTGTATCTATAGTTGACCACAAATTTCATTCATACTGATTATCAACATACTCTCTTGAAATATTTGAGCTTATATTTATTCTCTAATTATTTGCAGTCAAACAATGTTGTTTCCTGGATTTTCCAGAGGATCTTTAAAGAAAACACACTTCTCACAAGATTCTTACCATCCAATTTATTACATTTAAGATATTAAGATATTAGGATTTTTCATGATCACCTTGGAATTTTTCATTTACTGCATTTGCATTTTCTTTTCCATTGCTTATAAGAGTGTTTCAAGGTTGGGAATCACTTCAACACCCTTTTCATGGTTTAGAGGTAATTTCATTGTGGCAGAGGCTTCTACAAGGGAATGAGCCTCATGATTATGGCATTTACATAGAAGCAAAAATTTCTTCTTCAACTCCTTTCACTTAACTCTTCACTTAAGTTATTCTTGCAGCAGTGAGAATAACTGCTACAAATTCCTAGGAGCCAAGGACCCTAAATCTATGCTACATTTTCTTGAGACATGGGAGAATTTACTACTGGATTTAGTACTTCATAACATTTTATATCATATAGGATGCCCAAATTAACAACAGTATCCAATACATGCATGGTTACATCCTTGGCTTCCATTGTTGGGTTAGCATATGGATCCTTTATATCCAAACATTCGTTATAAGTTGGGGAATGCACTTCATGCCTAACATGCAAGTGATGCATCTGCATATGCAATTTTATCACCTTGAAAATTTGTATTTGATCCTGCTTGCTGGGAACAATTGATTGTTCATTTTATTGTACATAGTCTAATGACAGTTCTATAGGAATTTGTAATCAGCCTAGATAATTAGCAACTAGACCAATTTAACTAGGTTATGGTTTGTTTCTTTCTAAAAATATCTACTATGATATGTTTTTGTAAAATTTCTTGCGAACTCTGCCCATTTTTCATGGTTTGCATTATTTTTGTGCAGGATCTTGAGGTAAGTTTTATTATCTGGATTCTAGAATATGTATGCAGTTGGATCATTTTTTGTTGTTGTGCTAATATGTAATAAGAACCTTCAAAAAGATCTATCTATATATATATACTACAAGTTATGCAATTTATCATGTATTGCATTTGCATTTGCTTTGTCATTGCTTATAAGAGTGTTTCAAGGTTGGGAACCACTTCAACATCCTTTGAATGATTTACATGTATTGTCATTGTGGAAGAGGCTTCTAAAAGGGAATTAGCCTTGTGATTATGACATTTACATAGAAGTAGAACTTCCTTTTTCAACTCCTTTCACTCAACTCTTCACTGAAGTTATTCTTTCAACAATGAGAATAGCTACTACAAATTCCTGGGAGCCAAGGGACCCTGAACCTATTCTACATTTTATGGAGACATGGGAAAATTTACTATCAGATTCAATACTTCATAACACTTTGGATCATATAGGATGACCAAATTAACAACAATAATCGATACTTGGGATCCTCGTAGGGAGAGTGTGCCAATACATGCATGGTTACATCCTTGACTTCCATTATTGGGTCAGTGTATGGAGTCTTTATATCCAACCATTCATTATAAGTTGGAGAATGAACTTCCTTCCTAGAATACAAGTGATGCATTTGCATATGAAATTCTATCACCTTTAAAAAAATTATTTGATCCTGTTCGTTGAGAACAACTGATTGTTCATTTTATTGTACCTAATCTGATGACAGTTCTACATGAATTTGTAATCAACCCAACTAATCAACAACTAGATCAATTTAACTAGATTATGGCTTGTTTCTTTGTAAAAATATCTTCTATGATATTTTTTTGTAAAATTTCTTACGAACTCTACCCATTTTTCATGGTCTGCATTATTTTTGTGCAGGATCTTGAGCTAAGTCACTTAGCATGGGTTGAGTGAGTTTTATTGTTTTATTATTTGGATTTTGGAATATTTATGCAACGAGATCAATTTTTTTGTTGTGTTAATATGTAATAAGAACCTTCAAAAATTTCTCTCTACACATATTAAGACTAGGTTATGGCTTGTTTCTTTCTAAAAATATCTACCATGATATGTTTTTGTAAATTTTCTTGCAAACTCTACCCATTTTTCATGGTCTGCATTTTTTTTTGCAGGATCTTGAGCTAAGTCACTTAGCATAGGTTGATTGAGTTTTATTGCTTTAGTATTTGGATTCTAGAATATGTATGCATTTGTATCAATTTTTTAGTTGTGCTAATATGTAATAAGCACCTTCAAAAAGATATATATGTATATATAAAGACTAGATTATGACTTGTTACTTTCTAAAAATATTTGCTATGATATATTTTTGTAAAATTTCTTGCAAACTCTACCCATTTTTCATGGTCTAAATTATTTTGTGTAGGATCTTGAGGAAAGTCATTTAGCATGGGTTGAGTGAGTTTTATTGTTTTGTTATTTGGATTCTAGAACATGTATGCAACTGTATCAATTTTATGTTGGGAGCTAATATGTAATAAGAACCTTAAAAAGATCTCTCTGAATATATAAAGAGATATAAGTTTAGAAGGATATATAAGGAATACATGTTTAGAAGGAAAATAAAAGAACATTTATATAGGTACCTCTTCATGCCCTTGAAGAAAATCACAAAGCAAGGGCAAGTAGATCACAGGGCACAACATGACAATAAAATCGCAAAGTTCTAAGGGCATGACAATAAAATGCAGATATCACAAGGGCACAACAATGAAATGCATCGATCACAAGGACATGAAAATGTTCACATCTCTCTACCCTCATTCATAGCTCTCCACCTCTTTCATGCACAACTCTCCATAGTCAAAACAAATGGGGAATGATTTATCACTTTTTTTTAATGCTCATGTAGGCATCACAATAATGATGTCAATGTCGATATTGTGATGGCATTGGGGACAACTGGAAAAAAAAGAAAATGACCACAAACTACACCACCATCGCAAATTGTTGTCCCAATTTTACCTGAAATATTGTAGTGACAATGGATTAGGTTATAACAGAGCAAAGCTCATGGAAGGAGAAGGTAAGCTTTTGATGTTGGAGTCTCTAAACATTTATTAACAACCTTAGTTTTCCCATCTTATTGAGGATGGTATGAATAACTATGGGCCAATTGAGTACCTAAACATGAGAATAAATCTTTCCAAAATTGACTAGTAAAGATAGGATCATGATCACTGACAATAACCTTAGGTGTAGCATGTAGCTTTTGAATATTCTCCAAGTAAAATTTTCTACTATACTTGTTGTAAAAGGATGTGATAATGCAATGAAATGTGCATGTTTAGTGAGGTGATCTACAACCATGATGACATTATGACCTTTAGATTTGGGAAGCCCTGTGATGAAGTCCATGGTTACCTCTTCCCAATGCTAGCTAGGAATAAATAAAGGTTGCAAGAGACCCGATGTCTTAATTGTCTCCCCCTTATTTCTTTGACAAACCAAACATTCAAACACAAATCTTTGAACATCACCTTTTAGCCCTTCCCAAAAAAAATCTTGCTTGACTCGATGATATGTCTTCAAAAATTCTAAATGACCACCAATTGGGGACTCATGTAGCTTTGTGAGAATCTTGTGTTTAAGAGTGGAATTCTTATAGAGATACAAACACTCTTTATACCAAATAATATCCCCCTTTAAACAAAACTTATGTGAAATACTAGGATCACTTTTTACTTGTTGGATGATATTATGTGTTGCAACATTATTTTGCCACTCTGTTTTGGCTTCTACCACCCAATTTTCTTATAATATTGAAAGAGCACACAATAAGGCTTCATCTTTTTTGTCCTTCTCAGAAAGTACACTGACCACAATATTTTCCTTCCCTTTCTTATATAAAATCTCAAAGTCATATCCCAACATCTTAGTGACTCATTTTTTTCTCTTTTGAAGATAGTCTTTGTTCTAAAAAATATTTTAGGCTATCATGATCTGTATTAACCTTCAAGTGTCAACCCATTAAATAAGGCCTCCATTATTTAACTACATGAAGGATTGCTAGCATTTCCTTCTTATAAATAGGTTTGAGCTGAATTTTACCTTTTGATTGATGAATCTCAAAAGAAATTGGTCAACCTTCTTGCATGAGAATTACTCCTATCCCATTTCCAAAAGTATCACATTCCGCAATGAATTCCTTGGTGAAGTCTGGAGTGGAAAGCATTGGAGTTGTACACATAGTCTCCTTTAATTGCTCAAATGCTACATTAGTAGGTTCATTCCAATGAAAAGAATCCTTCTTCAATTGAGTGGTGAGGCGTGTTGCTATACAACCATAATTCTTCACAAATATTTTATGGTACCCTATCAATCCCAAGAAATCCCTTAGCTTCTTAATGGTTTTTGGAATAGGCCATTCCATGATAGCCTTAATTTGTTAGGGTCCACCTTTACTCCTTCATATGAAACTATGTGTCCCAAATACTCCACTTCCTTAAGACCAAAAGCACACTTGGATGGCTTAGCATAGATTTGATGATATTCG
The DNA here is from genome assembly GCA_028749045.1 of Cupressus sempervirens. Classification (NCBI taxonomy): domain Eukaryota; kingdom Viridiplantae; phylum Streptophyta; class Pinopsida; order Cupressales; family Cupressaceae; genus Cupressus; species Cupressus sempervirens. The sequence goes on from CM053791.1 coordinate 659,766,656, forward strand.
AGTAATTGTAATGCTTGATCTACATGCTACAAATGTTCTTCCCAAGTCTTGCTATAAATCAATATATCATCAAAGAACACTAAAACAATCTTTCTCAAGAACTTCTTAAAAATGGAATTCATCAAACTTTTGAATGTAGACGATGCATTGGTAAGATCAACTGACATCACCATAAATTCATAATGACCCTCATGAATTTGAAATGTTGTCTTACAAATATCTTCATCCTTAATTTGAATTTGGTGATAACACAATCTAAGATCTAAGTTGGAAAAATAAATAACTCCATCTAATTCATCTAGCAAATCATCAATGACTAGAATAGGAAACTTATCTTTAATGGTATACTTGTTAAGAATTTTATAATATGGATACATGTGCCAAGTTTCATCCTTCTTATGCACCATTGCCACAGGTGAGGAGTGAATTATTTGGCTATGCCTGATAATTCGTGCCTTTGGAATATCCTCAAAAAAAAATTTCTATCTCACTTTTTAGTATGTGTGGGTACATATAATGCCTGATGTTTGGTGGTTGGTTCCCTAGAACTATTTGTATGGCATGGTCATGATCCCTCTTAGGAGGAATTCCTTTAGGCATATCTCCAAGAATCACTAAGTGATGATCAATTATTGCCTGTAAATTTGAATGAGTAAGAGCATCAGATTGAGAGACTTCTAATGAATACAGTTGGGCCACAAATCCATCCACTCCTTTCTCAATAAACTTTTGCATTTGATGTGAGCTTACCATCTGCAAGGATTTTGCCTTCAACCCCCTTAGCTCCATTGCTTTTCCTTTTGATTGAAATATCATGAATAGTTCTTGGAAGTTCATCTCAATTGTTCTCAATGTAGTAAGCCATTGTACTCTCAAAAATAATATATGTTGCACCCATGTGGCTATTCAGCTAAATACTTTAGTAATAAAGGATTGGACATCCTTCTACATTGACCCCATGACTAGACATAATCATGTATTTTCCTAAGAATAACTTACTGACTTCATTTTATTTTTCAATCCAGGAGTGTAAGCTTGAGAGGGTGGCTGCAAAGTATATGCTCTGATTCCTCTTTAAGTGACTACAACTATAATAGAAAAGAAATGCTGAAGCAAATTAAGCTAAGAACTAAAATGATATTTTCCTTAAAGCTTAGAGTAATGTTGCAAACAATAAATCTACTTAAACACCTATGCTACATGAACAATAGAAGTCTACTTTGCAAGGAAATAAACTAAGAAAGAAAATATGCTCTAACAAAGTAGCGCACTCACCAAGTCGGTCCCCTTGAATGATTGAACAGAAACAATCAAGTCTAAAGGTGGAATTTTGATCTCTGTATTCTATTCATCCATAATAAGAAAATACATTTGAAAACAAGATTCTACTTTGCTAAAAAAATCTACCCTATTTCCTTTGGTCAAAACCAAGAAAAGATAAAAATCTAAAATCCTCTTTTTCAAGGTTACAATAGAAATTATTTAAAGGAAAGCTCAACAACTTCCTACTCCTACGATCACTCCATCAAGGAGGATTAGTTACAGATCATAAAGTCTAAAATAGAAACACTTATAACTACATTTTAACTCCCCTGGAAATATAGCAGGTTGAGGAAGCTATCTTTGTGTGCCACCATAATAGAATTTGCACCATGGCCCACTTATACAACAATTCATCAATCATCTGGTTGACTTTGACTTCAACACTAAAATGTTATCTTTAATACACATGACAACACCTGTAGAGCATTAAATGAAACAAATTCTACATACATGCATTTTATTTCATCATCAATGTTAGAAAAGGTATAATGTTCAAATTATCACTCTTGCAAATTCTACGGCCGCAAGAAAGAGACCTACCCAAACATAGCATAGATGAGAAAATATTTATCAGCATGTAATATCCTTCATTAAACCATAAAAAACCATGGATTAAAGCAAACACAACATAACTGATCAATCTATACTTCAATCTTCATGTCTTAACATATAGATAGCATATTCATAAAAAATAAGTTCTTTTACTAAAACCATATAGTCGTAAACTATTTCTTGCAAGATAGCTGTAAAAACAAGATAAAAAGTTCTCAAAATAATGGCCTTTTAGAGGCTCATCACACCCCTCCCCCCCTCCCCCCCAACCAAACTATTGCTGGTCTCTAGCAATCATGAAGTTCAAAATTCTATCTCACACTCTCCAGTCACTAGGTGTCCTTTCACCTAGCTCATTCCTCATGTAGTCGAAGTAACCATAATTTGACTTGAGCCTCTTCTAGTGCTAAACTTCAATAGTCATGTCATGATCTTCTGCATTATCATTGTAACACCCTGTCATGTGACCCAAAAAAAATTAACATAAAATTTCACTAAATTTGTCAAACTTTTTTTTAGAGATAAAGATAACATATACAACAACAGTTATAGAATAGCCAAAGTAATTAATATACACTTATACATCAACACCACAAAAATAGGTTACAACCCTTAAGGGTCCCATGAAGTTGAATCACATTTAAGTTTTAATTAATACTAAATCCAATATATAACACATCCATATTAAAGAATAACTATAAGTACAAGTCCATTTAAATAATATACAATTATATAAGATGCTACTTGGCAATAAATAGAATGCACAATCATCCACTGTATAGGTCACAGATTATGAAAGGCTGAAATAATATACATGATGAAATAAATTACATCATCTCTTAAGATCTTATGAAATCAAATACAATACAATAGTACAACCATCCATCATAGAAATACAAGAATAGATAGAAAGGAACATCTGCGCAAACACATCTAGCAACAGCATCTGACGGTCAGATCTCAATGGTATAAGAAAAAGAACTACCACCCAACCTTGTGGAACCTAAATGGCCCACTCCCACCATGCTAAGGAGATAAACTCAAGCCCCAAATAGGATAACAAACTCAAAAGTCAAAATCAATAGCTAGGTTCAAGGAAACACCTGAAAGAAAACCATATCCAGGGTACCAAGACACAAGTATCAACTAAACCTAGAGGCAACACAGACACGTAGGAAATCTATTATGCATGTGGGCAAGTGTCATCGCACCAACCAACTCTAGGGTTACCCAGCTATTCTTTTAATCCTTCGGTCCCCTAGTGACTCTATGTGACACTATCCTTTCATACTGACAAGGCATACTAATGAAGCATGGTTACAAAAAAGCATCCTCTTTACTCCCATCCTAGCCTGCACTAGCACTTGAGGCATGGGTGAGGAAAACAATGACTCTTATTAATTCATTTTAAACCCATTTAATGAAATGTTATCACTTATTAAACAACCTACAATGGGTTACCTATCAGTGTCTTTAGGGCCTCAACTTGCATTGCAAGCCACTTCCCAACATGACATATAGATAACCTACCCTAAGCTTAGTAAAATCAAAATATCACAAAAGACCACATGTCATACATCAATTCTTAAACAAGCAACTGACAAGTACCAAAAATCACTGATCATAATCATAGATTCCACCAAAATGATCATCCTAATAGGATTGATCCTAAAATCAAGAATATGTAAACCAAGCCATGTCATAACATGACATCACCATTCACAAATCATACAAACACCTCAGTCCTATACAAGCAATTGGAAAACAATCCAAAAACAACAGATCAAAGACTTAAAGGTTATATCAGATAGGTCACACCATTCACCTCAGTTTCACATAAGAACGCTGGAAAGCAATAACAACCAATAGATCAAAACACCTCATAGAGCATACAAGACACATTACCATGGTTGAGTATAAAAGATCGTATACAATGCATCATCATGACATCATAGACAAAACTCCCAAGCCTCTGGTAAACATCCTGATTGGTCAAAGCTAAGTCAACCCGACACCCAACAATAAAATGACACGTCATAAAAAAAGTGCATACAAAAGTGAATTTTATAATTCATTAGGTTTTGAAAGCCCTAAATTTCAATATTTACTAAATGTTTTTAGATTAAATCATAGACAATTCTATAATGGAAATCAATTTTCTCAAACAAGGGTTTCAACCCAAAGAAATTTTGAAAATAGAAAAACAATAGACACCGAGAAGATAGGAATTTAAAGAACGAGCAACTACTTCACAAACCCACAAGATCCTACTTGGATCTAATGCTAAAACAATGAATGTATAAACATGCAAGAATCTTCCTTTTCCTTCAAAGACCCTCTTTTCGAAAGTTAGCTCCTCCAAACCTATGTGTCTAGAAATGAGCTCTAGTTTCCTTAATAAAGAGTTTTTTTCCCCAAATCAGGGCTTTGATCATGCAATCATGCAAAAAACTCTGTCTTTAATTATTATATTTTAATTTTCATGTACACACTTTATGCAATTTAATTAAAATAAAATTTAATAAATTAAAGTTTTCTCTCCCTTATTAATTTTTGAAGTGTTTTTAATAATATATTTATTAATTTAATTAATAATATTATTTAGAGTTTATTATTAAAATAAAACTCCTAAATAATTATCATTAAATTAAATAAATATAATTATGCCACAATTAGAACCATAACTTTATCTTTAAATTTTCATTCTTTTATTTAAATAAATTCACGAGACATTTTTTACTAATATATTTTTTAACTTAATTAATAACATTATTTAAATTTTATTATTAAAATAAAACTCCTAAATAATTATCATTAAGTTAAATAAATATAAATACGTCAAAATAGAACTTTAATATAGTATTTTAAATTTAATTCTTTCATGCACATTTAAAGAACTTTTTAATTAAAATATTCTTTTATATTTTCTTTTCCTCCACTTAATTAAATAGTGCAAGCACTAGTTAAAGCATAGTTTATTATTTAAATTAAAAAGAATATTAAAGCTCTTTATTTAATGCAACTCTAATCTAATAATCATTAATTAAATAATCAATAATAAAACAATATTAAATCTTTAATCTTTTAATATTTTTAATTCTATTTTTATTCAACTTCTTAAATTAGACTTTTAAAATAAATATTTAAAATTGAATTACATATTTAACAATGTAATTAAATAACATCATATTCTATTTTTTCTTTAACCAATTTTCTAAATTTAGACCTCTAAACTTAGACTTCTAAATTTAGACTTCAAATTTTAGACTTTTTATTTAGAGCATAAATTTAATTAGTTTTTTATTAATCAAATATTCACATATTTTAATATTTTCTTAAATTAATCAAATAATATTTATTACTCAACTAATAATATTATTTAGGGTTTATTATTAAAAAAAATCCTAAATAATAATTATTAAATTAAATAAATATAAATACATCAGAATTAAAACTTTAATTAAATCTTTTAAACTTAATTCTTTTATTTAATTAATTTATAAATTAATTAAATATAATTAAATATAAAAGTTTCTTTATAAAATTTTCATTAAATTAAATCATTGAATTATCTTTTAATTCGATTTAATTAAAACAAAAAAAAATCACATACTCACAAAACCAAAAATGGTAACTCAATTGAAGACAAAGGACAATATCAATTCCAAGGTTAAAATCATGAATTCAGGTTACCTGAAGAATTTGAAAAGGTGAAATTAACTCAAATACTTGTCCTATTTTCTAGGACAATTGGCTTAGGGTTTAGGATTTGGATTCAAGAATTATCTCCCCACTTATACCATTGAAATATTGTGATAGGGTATGCTCATCTTGGCAATTCGGGGAAATCAATACCCAATACCTACAATCTACATAAAATCTACGCATGTACAAATACAATATTCTAAACTAAACAGGCAATGGCAGGAAGTGGTACATCACGTACATCCTGACTACCAAGTGACTACGACTCCCTTCCTCAACCACATTAGAAAAATCAAACGTAAGAAAATATACACGCACACCATACACATGCAAGTATGAGGTAAGTATCCATAGAAATCACATAAAAATCATTCATCTAACTAACATCATTAAATAAGTAAAAGTCAATGCATGAACATATATATCATCATTGAACAATCACACAACAACTAAAATAATTAGCACTAAAGTAACTCAACATATATATCAACTGAATATGAAATATATTTAATCTAATCTGGTAAACAATCACCGTTAATCATAAACATAATAAAAAATTGGCCTAAAAGAATCTTGACAATACTACAGAAAAAAGTCAACTAGGGGTAAGCATTACATCCACTCCCCCTAGACTTAGGCTTACTTCTAGAAGCCTACAAGAAAGATAAAACTAAACTAGGGGTAGGCATCACAGTCATTTACTGCTAGTAGTGGTTGCAGGAGGATTGGAGGCTGATGCCTTAGTGGTAGCCAATGTTTGCACTGATTTCTCCCCAATTCAATGTACCAAGGAATCCTTATTGTAGTAAGAGTCATATTTTGTGGAGAGTGTGGTTCTCTTATTTTTAAATCATGTGGCATTCTGATCCATCATTGCCTTGAGGCAACGATTATTGTTTCTACATTATGTGATAAATGTTATTCCTAGTTTGTAAAAGCCTTCGCTCTGACTATACTCACCTTACCAAGTCCTGCAAGGTTGCCCAAAATAGAAACCCAATCTAGATATGTTAGTCTCGAATATTGGTCTTCTGGCCTCATGAACAAAGGTGTTGTCATCTCACTTTCCTTGTAGGGTGCAACTTGATGTTCTCTGCTTATTTCATTTTGCATCCATGACATTGCTACCCTCGATTGCACATCCCCTACATATAGGACTGGGTTCCATTCAGTGTCATTAGGCACTGCTAGATTGTGAAGATACAATTCACACAATAAATTTTTCAAGGCCACATGAATAGATCAAAATGCATCAAAAAATTCATGTGGGGTAGAGACAGAGGGGTTAAGACCTTCTATAATTCTATTTAACTTATAATTTACAAATTGTTGTTTAAGAAACAAGGCATACATTGGTGATGGCAACCTACATTTCATTAACTTAGGAATCAATCCTGTAATCTGCTCAATTCTTCGCTTTAAAACTTCATTCTAATCTACACTTTGTTTCAACTGGTAGCTCTTCTCATCAATAACATGCTTTAATTTCTTTTTCTCCAAATTTCATTGAGCTCTTTCCCATAAGAGTTGTTGAAACAAATTAACTCCTATAGACAAAGGTGTGGATAAATCTGGTGGTGGCAATGGTTCATGATGAAAGAGGTCTATCCATTTAGGCTCCAATTGATGAGTTTTGATGACAATTTGTTGTGTGGGGCACCCACTTTTTCTTGTGGCAATAATTGTTTCCTCTTTTTCCTCCTTACTCGATTCTGTGGTTGTTGCAACTAATGTATCCAATCCCTCTTGATCTAGTTTTTCCAATACATCTTGAACAATTTCAAGTCTAAATTCTGGATAATTCTCTGAAGGGAGTTCTGCATAATTTTCATTAATGTCTTTCATAGCGAGGTTTTCTTCAAATTCCTTAGACATTTCAATCTCCTCAGATTCCTTATTTCTATCAATAAGGACATAATCAGTACTACACTCTACTTCAGGTGGCAGATTCTGAGTTTTGCCCTTATGTTCACTAGCTTTAGTTTGTGGTAGTTTTCCCCTTGGAGAGGGTTCCTTTTCACTTTTAGACACTTCCAAGAGTAATTATGGCAATAGAGGCCTCTAGAACCCTACTGTTAGAGAGTTTTGAAGTTTGCCTCTTGGGTGGTTTTGATAGGCATAGGGAACTTTTTTGTTTCCACCTTCTTACAGGTATTTCTACCATGGGTGCTTCAGGAGGTTTTTGTAGGTCTTCCTCTTCTTGAGAGTGAAAGGGTTCATTAGGGTTACTCTCCTAATTTGATTTCCCTAGATTTTCTACTTTAGGTTCCAAACAAATTCCTTTGTCCTTCTCAGCAGAGGACTTATTCTTAATAGATGACAGGGATTTAGGAGCACTAGCAGTTTCTACCTTTTTTCTTTTCTTCTTTCTAACAATGGAGGGTTCAGCCTTATAAATCTATTTCTTAGCTGGCTTAAGACTAGAGGGAGAGGCTTCAGAAGTATTCTTAGCTTGAGGGACAATTTTACAGAATCCTATGAATGTTTTTTCCCTTCATCCTACAACTTGGCCTTTAGGGCTAACCAACCTAGGTTCTACCTTTTTCATCTGTAAGAATTCCTCCCATGACCCAATTGCTTGTTTGTTTAACTCTCTTTCTACAATTATCTTTATTAGACCATGATGAGAGACTGACTAACCACTACCTGACTATACCAGAGAGGCTTGTTTCTTAATAATATTGAACAAGAAATTGGGAAGGTTTAGCTATCTATAATCATGTCATAGGTGAGCCAATAGCTTGAAATGCAGAGCATGCAGATATTTGTATTATATCAAATGATAAATGTAGTAGGTTGAATAAACTCCATTGGTAAGGATAGCCTCAAAGTTCCTTGCTTCTTATCAATGTCCAATGTCAGGTCTTGGTGTATGCTAAATTGAACCCTAGCCATCTTCAAATCAAACTCTTTCTCCCATTTTTCATCCTCCTGGGGCAACCCAGTGACTTCTGCTATTACTTCCTCTGAGAACTCAATTCTCAGACCTTTAACCACTGCAACTCCATCTCCTAAGGTGATCATAAATTAAAGGGTTGCTACTTCATTAAATCCACTCAAACGAGGGCAAAATTTGGCCATCCCCTTCTCCTAAACATTTCATAGCATGTTCAAAACTTAGTAAATTAATGCTTATAATGTTGGCTCTGGTTTTTCAGAAAAATGCATGTACTTGAGAAGTTAAATGCACCATATCTCATAATATCCTTTAGTATCAAATTTCATGATTTTCATGCATGTAGAGGTTTATCACCCAAACATGTTGGAAACATCATTAAAAGTTAAATAACCACTTTTACTTTCCTTAATTACATAATGACATAATCACAAAAGGACAAGTAATGAGTTCATGATATTAACTATGTACTTATTTCCAATTATCTTAATGCACTTCGAAGGTACATGCGATTTGAAAAATGTTTTAAAAACATAATCAAATATATATTTAAATATTCCCCTCCCCCCATCTAAATAAAGGCACGGGTCCCACCAGGCCAGGATAAGCAAGAGTGAATAAACATAAACAATACCAAATCATAACAAAGTGTGAATAAAAAAAATGCATGCAAAGTTATGCAGAAGGTACCTGGCAACTACTGTAGGAAAGATGTTCTGAAATGATAATCAGATTTGACAAAGTGATGGGATGGAATGATAAGATGGAAGAGAGAAAAGTGGAAGTGTAATGGATGTGAAAAAAGTACTTCAAAAATAAGAGTTTATTATGAATGTCTTGATCGGAGTCAAGAACTAGTAGGAGTCAAGGTAGAAGACCCAAACTCAGTGGCTATAGGAACAATAGTATCCTCATCATGCTGGAATTACTGTAGGAACTCTTCAAGGCTAGTGGCATTATGGTAAAGCTTGAGGTGATGCCTATTGACAAGTAGTTTAAAGCGAATGAGATCAATAGTAGATAATTGAACTGCACCATTTGGAAATATGATAACAATCTCATATGGTCATATCCAATGTGTTTGGAACTTTCCTAGATGATGTTGGTATCTTAAGTCATAAAGGAGTGCCCAATCGCCTACAAAAAACATTTTTTGTTTGATAAACTTATCATTCCACTATTTCCTTTGGTGTTGAATGGGATTAGTATTGTTTAGTGCATATTTCTGCCATTCATCAAGATTGTTTAAATTTAGGATTCAATATTGTTGGGCAATATTGAGTTCTATCCTGAGCTCCAAGGAAGTCTTCAATGTTTTATATTTGAACTCAATAGGAATTATGAATTTCTTACCATAAACAAGCTTGAATAGAGTAAAATAGTTGTGGATTTCCAGGTGGTTCTATAAGCCCAAAGAGCTTCAGGAAGGTGTGTTGCCCAATCCTTCCTATGAAGTGCTACAGTCTTTGTGAGAATAGATTCCATCTCCCTATTAGTAACTTCAACTTGACCATTAGCCTAAGGATGATAATGTGATGATTTACCATGCCTAATGGTATACTCCTTCATAAGATCAGTAATCAAATTTGATGTAAATTGAGGCCCTTGATTAGATGTCAAGTGCTTAGGAACACCAAACTGTATAAAAATGAATTCATATAAAACTTTTACCATGTTGATATCCTTTTGGTGTTTCATTGGTTTAGCTTCCACCCATTTGATAACATAATCAATGCACACCTAAATGTAGGATTTTCCTTTTGAAGTAGGCTCAATGGGTCTTGCAAAGTCAATCCCACATTTGTGAAAGGGTGTGACAACTACTTGAGGTTGCAGGGGCAATTCATTTGATTTACTAGGTCTTCTGATTTGTTGACAATTGTCACATTTCTTTGTATATCTAGTTGCATCCTTATGTAGGCTTGGCCAATAATACCCAGTTGTTAAGATTTTGAAGGTTGTTCTTTTGGCTACAAAGTGACCTCCACAGGGTTCATCATGACATGCCTTTAGGATATTGTATATTTCATCATCTCTTAGATACCTATGCACGACTTGATTAGGACCGATATAAAACATAAACCCAACAATCCATGAATAATTAAAGCTCTTCTCTGCTAGTAGTTTTCTAGCCTAGGCAGAGAAACATACTGGCATTTTTCCTGTGGTAAGGTAATTAGCAATATCTGAATACCAAGGGTTTTGTGTGGCTAACAGAAAAAGGTAGTCATCTAGAAAACTATCATCAATGGTTGTAGGATCATCAATGAGATGCAATTGAGAGAGAAAGTCGACTACCACATTGGCCCTACCAGGTTTATCAAATATGATGATGTTAAATTCTTGCCTAAGCAATAACCATCGAGCCAATCTTCCTAAAATTGTAGATTGTTCCCCAAATGTTTTATAGCAGATTGGTCAGTGTGAACAAATATCTAATATCTAGTGATGTAATGCCTAAATTTATTAAGAGCATAAATGACCACAAGTAATTCTTTTTCAGTGACTATGCAATTAAATTCTACACCTTGCCAATTCTTACTAATAAAACAAATAACATGTTAAATAGAGTCTATTTTCTATCCCAACACAACATTGATAGCATAGTCTAAGGTATCCATATGAATCTGAAAAGGTAAGCCCCAATTGGATCCTCTCAAAATAGGTTTTGTGGTAAAAACTTCCTTAAGTTGCAAGAAGGATGTTGCACAGTCAAAATCCCAATCAAATTCAGAATCCTTTTTCAGTAGGTTATAGAGAGGTGTTGCAAGTTGACTAAAGTTTTTAATAAATCTTTTGTAATATCCAGCATGTCCCAAAAAATTCATAGATCCTTTTTCTTCTCTAGAGTCGGCAAGGTACTAATAACTTCAATCTTTGCTAGATCTACTTGGATACCCTTGGATGAAATAAAATGGCCTAGGACTACCCCTTCCTCCATCATCATAAAACATTTCTCACTATTTAAAGATAGGTTATAGTCTTGACATCTTTTAAACACTATTTCTAAATTTGCTTTTGGTTCTTCAAAAGTAACACCTTAAATAGTAAAATCATCCATATCGATTTCCATACAATCAATAGAAATATCTGAAAAAATATTGATGACAACTTGTTGAAATGTAGTTGCAGCATTGCATAAGCCAAAAGGTAATATTGAATAGGAAAATGTTCCCCATGAGCAGGTAAAAGTTGTTTTCTCTTGATCTTCTGGGGCTATTTGAATTTGATTGTAACCACTAAAACCATCTAGAAAAGAAAAATACTTTTTATTAGCTAGGTTGTCAAGGACTTGGTGTATAAATGGTAATGGAAAATGGTCCTTCTTAGTGGCTGAATTAAGCTCCCTATAATCTACAAATACTTTCCATTTTCTTGCCTTCTTGGGTACTATGACCAAGGGTGAGACCCATTGACTATCAGAGATGGGGTATATGAAACCAACACTTAAGAGCTTTTGTAATTCAGTCTTAACAATATCTTTCAAGACAAGATCAACTCTCCTCTAAGGCTATCTAACAGGTTGGAAGTTAGGATTGCTATAAATCTTGTGAGTGCAAAGTGTAGGATCTAATCCTTTCATGTCCATGTAATCCCAAGAAAATGCATTTTTTCCTATAGTCACTGCAACATAGCTTATTGTTGGGAGTGTGATAAGGCATTGTTTACATTCAGTTCCTTAACTATACCAATTTCCATCTTAATAACCTTATCTACCATGAATAATTGAGCAATGGGGGAAGAATCCATCTCATGAGGTAATAATGAATGGGGGAACTATGAAGCTTCTAAATGATTGAATGAATTTAAAGGCGTTACAATGGTTTCTAAAATGCATTCAACTTAAGGACACATTGAAGATTGTGTTCCATATTCATTTAGAATAATGGATGAAATTATTTCATCTTCTTCTTGATCATCTATGAATGATTCTCTTCCTATCATCATCAACTGATGGATGGAATTGGATTCTGGATCATCATCACCCAAGTTTGGCCAAACTACTTGGTCATCTAGTAACAATGGTTGATTAGGGGAATATAAAGTCAAGTTCTTAGTATGAACTCCATTAGATAGTGTCATCTTCCCATATCAGAAAAATATATAAGCATTTGTAGTGGCTAACCATTTCCTTCCTAGGATTAAAGGATATCCTCCCATATTAGTTTTTGGGGAGAGAACAAAAAAATCAACTGGATACTCCCAGGAATTTAGGGTGACTATAACATTTTCTATCATACCATTTGGTTTAATGGTGGAACTATCAGCAAGTTGAAGGATGTGTGTGTTTCTCTTAGACCAAGAATATGCAACTGAGACAATACCTCCTTTATTATGACATTAATAGATGCTCCTAGGTCTCATGAATAACAACTATGACTACATGACTCCCAGGGTCAGAGTATTTGAGTATAGCTAATTTTTATAGCATTAAGTTAGATAATTGTCCTAGGACATGAATGGTTTTTGTATCTTTCCTCTTCCTTCTTGGTTTCTTACTACATGCTTCCTTAATAACTGTTGTATAGATAGGGACTTACTTAATAGCATCCAACAATGGTATTTTTACTATCATTTGTTTAAGCTAATCAAGCAAATAAATGATTGCATGGTTCTCCTTGGACGAGGCTTGTTCTATCAACCTATGGGGAAATGGAGGTTCTTTGGCTATAGGACAGGTATGCTGATTTGATTCATTTGTATCCTTAATCAGAGGATCCTCAACTTCAACTATTATAGGCTCTTGGGGTACAGGAAGAGTGGTGTCTGATCTTAAGTGAATATCATTCAATGAGATGGCATAGCTTTCCTATTGAGTTTGTTGTTTAGTATTGTTTGTATTTGGGTTAGGTTGAACTAGTAATTGGGTCTACTTGGAAGGAGTATTAGTGGCTACAGGAGGAGGTATTAGAGCTTGCTGTTAAGTTGGTGGCAATATGATTGGTTGACTAGATGGGGGACTCCAATTTTGAGGTTGCTACCAACCCTACTGAGGTTGTTGCCAACCTTGCTGGGATTGTTACCAACCCTATTGAGGTTGTTTTCAATCCTATTGGGATTGTTGCCAACCCTACTAGGGTTGTTACCAACTATGTTGGGGTTATTGCCAACTATGATTTCCACTAAAACCATTTTTTTTTTTTTGGCCATTGATTATTATTATGATAATTTTGAAGAGGATCTTGTGGCATACCTTGTCTTTGAGCCCATGGCCTTCTTTGAGCAACATAGAGTACCTCTCTATTTTCATCAATGGCTTTGAACTCAGTTAGCATTGGTTGTGTCTCCATATTTACAATAGACTTACCTCTACCATGCTTTTTCTTTTATCTACAATGTGGACAGTATTTAATCAACATGGCATTAGCTTCATCTTTCTTCCTTTGAGCTTGCATGGTGTCCAGCTAAGTGGCTACATTGTTAATGATGTCTTGCTTGAACTCCGATACCAAATTAGATAACTCTATCTTGGATACCCCTGAACTAACATTTGACTTATATGGTAGGTCTCTAAGCCCCCTACCTTTCTTCATAGTAGCTTTGAAATAGTTCAAGCATATACTTTGTATCTTAGTCCAAATCTTTTGAGTAATGTCTCCTTCCACCATAAGGTCTAGATCTTCAATGCTCCCTTCATTTACACCTCTCAAAAAAAGATATTTCTTTGACTCCTCATTCAATTGACGTTATGTGTTATGTTGTAGGTTAAACATAAATTGAGAAACATAGTCTTCCAATGTGTCAACATCTTTTTGGGACATTTTTAAAATGTCATCTCCCTTTAAATCCTAACCCCTATAGTATTCCTTATACTGTGTGAAAAATAGATTGTTCATTGTAGGCCAATCTGCTACAACATTGGCACCCAACCCCATGAACCATCTCAGAGCAGCTTCTTTGAGGGTGGAAGGAAACAACTTCAATTTGTGAGCATCAGTTATATAGTCATAGCTTCTACATAGTATGTCAAACTCAAAGAGAAAGGTTTCAAGGTCTTTAGTGATCAAGCCATAAAACTTGGGAAGTCTAGCAACAAGTATATTTTTCAGATTTTGATTACCTTGTTGAGGAGGGATAGGAAAGGGAAATGTTGGTTGAGGCTGAGACATTTCTGGAGGAGGTACTATTAATGGTGCTTGATATATGACAAGAGAAAGTGGGTTGTCTTGGTATTTAGGTTCAACAGAGAGGTCATTCAAATGCAAGAATTCATTAGAGGATGAGGGTATTTGTTCTTAAGAAACAATGAATGGATTTTCAATAGGCTCTTCTTCATTCTCACTGTGAGGTTTTTCAAGTTCAAGATTAAAAATGTCTTCTTGAATATTATAGGGAAGAAATCCCCCAAAGGGGTTTCTTCTTCTATGCATGCAAAAATGCAAAATCTGATCTAACATAATGACTTCAGGGTTGAATTAGATTGACATCTTCCTCGGTAATGGTGCCAAAAATGCTTGGTCAACTAAATACCTTAGTAATAAAGGATTGGACATCCTTCTACATTGACTCCATGACTAGATAAAATCATGTATTTATCTAAGAACAACATACTGATTTCATTTTATTTATCAACCTAGGAGTGTAATCTTGAGAGGGTAGCTACAAAGTACATGCTCTGATTCCTCTTTAAATCATTACGACCACCGTAGAAAAGGAATGTTGAAGGAAATTAAGCTAAGAACTGAAATGATATTTGCCTTAAATCTTAGAGTAATGCTACAAATAGTAAATATACTTAAACACCTATGCTGCAAGAACAATTCAATGATTCTGGTATCAATGGTTGCAGGAACAACATAAGTCTACTTTGCAAGGAAATAAACTAAGAAAAAAAAATTATTCTAACTGAGAAGTTCACTCACCAAGTGGGCCCCCTTGGATGAGTGAACAAAAATAATCAATTCTAAAGGTGGAAACTTGAACTCTGTATTCTATTCATTCATAATAACAAATTACATTTGAAAACAAGATTCTACTTTGCTAAAACAATCTACTCTATTTCCTACAGTCAAAACTAGGAAAAGACAAAAGTCTAAAAATCTCCTTTTCAAGGTTACAACATAAATTATTTAAAGGAAAGCTCAAAAACTTCCTACTCCTATGATCACTCCATCAATGAGGATTAGTTATAGATCATAAAATCTACAATAGAAACAATTATAACTACGTTTTAACTCCCCCAAAAATATAGTAGGTTGAGGAAGCTATCTTCGTGCATCGCCATAATAGAATTCACACCATGACCTACTTATACGATGATTCATCAATCATTTGGTCATCTTTGACTTCAGTGTTGAAATGTTATCTTTAATACATGTGGCAACACTTGCAGAGCATTAAACACAAAAACTTCTACATACATGCATTCATTTCATCATCAATGTTAGAAAAGCTATAATGTTCAGATTATCACTCTTGCAAATTCTATGGCCACAGGAAATGAACCTACCCAAACATAGCATAGATGAGGAAATATTTATTAACATGTAATATTAATCATTAAACCATAAAAAGCCATAGATTCAAGCAAACCCAACATAACTGATCAATCTATACTTCAAACTTCATGTCTTAACATATAGATAGCATATTCATAAAACATAAGTTCTTTTACTTAAACCATAGAGCCATAAACTATTTCTTGTAAGATAACTATTAAAAATAAGATAAAAGTTCTTAAAATAATGGTCTTTTAGGGGCTCGTCACCATGGATATTGCATTGGGGTGTCAAGTTGATAATCTCCCATGGATAATTTGATGCTATGACACTTCCCTGAACAACTAATTGTACCCCCATCTGTAATCAAAACCTAAAACTTTGGGGCTGGATATATAAAACAATTTAGAAGAGTTTCCAAGTTTTTGTTTATGAAATTATGAGTACTACTTGAGTCGATCAACACTGCTACTTTTTTCTTATTTAAGAAAACCACTACCTTGAAAGTTTGTGGTGCACTAAAACTTAAAAGTTCAAAATGAAAAATGATTGGTTGAGAATCGTGTGATTCCTCACCTAACTCCCTATCCTTCTCTAATATGGGTTCATCCTCTTCTTCCTCACTTGGACCTTCAATAAAGAACAATTTATCTTCACTAAATTTATGTCCTTAGCTATGTTTGCTATTGTAATTAAAATACAACCCTTTTGTTCTTTTCTCCTCAATTTGTTGTGGAGTCAACCTAGTAGGATGAGGAAGAGAAGGTGTTGAACATCCCTTTTCTCTTGTCACATTAGCCCATTGCTTTCTAGGAATATAGAACTTCTCCTCTACCATGCATGCCAATATAAAAGACTCATTTATTGAGCTATGACTAAACATGTGTACCTCATGTTGAATGTGATCTTTGAGGATTATATTCCAAAATTCCAAAATCTATCCTATAATCCTTAACTAATCTTGTTTGTTGAAGCTTAGCAAGCTGGCTAAAGAAGTTTTCTTTTACACTATTGTTATATTGTGCTCGGGGTTCTTTTTGTAAAAATTGACCATGATAGGGTGAGACCCATTTTACTCTAATGAGTACAAAGCCAATGATACCAAATGAATTGATCTGGTTCTATATATAAGGAAGCCATTGTGACCTTTTGTCCCTATGGGGCTTGATGCACTTCAAAAAAATGCTTCATTTGGTTTATCCATGTTAAAGGATCCTTACCATAAACTTGTACATACTCCACCTTTGGAAAAATATTCTTAGATCTCATAGGAGTATTAAGATTTGTGTCATTCTTAGTCAACTGGAAGGTTTCACCTTGATTTCTTGAGAACTCCTTCCTTGGTTCATCTATATAGGAGCTTAACAATCTTCATATATCTGATATGTCTCCTTGTAGGTCACATCTATCCCTCTTAACCTCTTCCTTGAACTTACTTATTTTCTCATTGGGATGAGTATCCTTTATTGTTTCCCAATCCTTATCAGATGATTTCCCTAGTGTCGTAGCATTCTCTTTGCCTCTTGTTGGAGGCCCCATCATGATGGAAAGCAATATTTTTGAAATAAATCAAACAAATGAAATTGAAATTTTAATTTTCTTTTACTGTGTAACACCCTACCAAGGGACCCAAAAGAAATGACCTAAAGTCTTATGAAGTTTGCCAACATTTTTTTTTTTGAAGTAAGAAAGACTAACATACACATAGTAGCAGAAGCAATAACATACAATCAACTAAAAGCATACACAACAGGTTACATTTCTTAAGGATCCCATGACATTGAATTACATATAAATTTAATCTAATACTAAGTCTAACAACTACCACATCCATATGAAAGAATAACAAAAAAGTCCAAAGTCCATAATATACATTTGCTCTGAATGTCTCTTGGCAAATTAACTCAGAAAGCTCAATCATCCACTATACATGTCACAAGGTATGAAAGGCTTAAAAGAATATACATATGTAGAAAAGAAGATACATCATCCTCCATGAATCCATGATAGAAAGTAAAGTAAAATAAATGAAACCATCCACCATACATGATACATCCATCCATCATAAAAGATATAAACATCCAACATGAAATACAACTATCCATCATAAAACATAGCTAACTAAGTGCACGGTTCCTCCCAACTATCAATAGCATCATTAGACCATTATGGGCCTTAGCCATCCCTCGTGCATAACATCCCAAGCCACTGACTAGATCATCAATACTATAGTAATAGGGACGTCACTACTAAACATACTACAACATAAGCATAAGGAAATCTAACATGCTAATCACCAGTATAAGGAAATGCATCAGTAATAACATCACCTAAACATTATAAACAAGCATCCCAAGTAACTCTAACCATGATGACTACGAACAGATCTCAATGGTAAGAGTGAAAAAACACTACCGCCCGACCGTGTGGAACCTAAATGGCCCACTCCCACCGCACTGAGGAGATAGTCTCAAGTCCCAAATAAGATATCAAACCACATAACACAAGTACTCTCTAAATCCAAGAAATCCTAAAAGTAATATAGCTCAAAGGTTCTAAGACAAATCGACATTTAAATCCCAGAGGCACACAAGGCACGTAGGAAACCTACTATGTAAGCAGGCAAGTGTCATCACATGAATCATGTAGAAGTTACCCTGGAAGTTAGCTTAGGACTCCAAGGTCCCTAGTGATCCACATGTGGCCACTAGTATCCTCTCATACTGACAAGGCATACTAAAAAATGCAAGGTTGCAACCAAGCGTTCTCTCTACTCTCATCCTAGTCTGTACTAGCACTCAACGCATGGGCAAGAAGATACAATTATCTTATTAGGTTCATTTTAATCCCCACTTAGTGTAATGTTTTCACTTATTAAAAAAAATTACAATGAGTTACCCCCAGGACCACTTAAGGTCCCCGGCCCCCATTGCAAGCCACTTCCTAACACTACAAGTAGATTACCTATCCTAGGGTTAATAAAATCACAAATCACATAATCATAGTAAAACCACCTCTATAACGCCCCGCTAAGGGATCCAAAAGAATTAACCTAAAGTTTTACTAAGTTTGCCAAACAATTTTTTTTTTTTTATCATGAAAGATAAGCCATTTATATCAAACACATAGTAGCAGAAGCAATAACATGTAATCATCTAAAAGCATACATAACAGGTTGCATTCCTTAAGTATCCCAAGATGTTGAGTCACATTTAATCTAATTAATACTAAGTCTAAGAATTACCACATCCACAATAAAGAATAACTAAAAGGTCCAATGTCCATATTATACATTTGTTTCAAATGCCTATTCGAAATGCTCAATCATCCATTGTACATGTCACAGGGTATGAAAGGCTTAAAAGAATATAGATATGTAAAAATAAAGATACATCATCATCATCGAATCCATGATACAAGTGCAATAAAGTAAATGAAACCATTAACATACATGATACATCCATCCATCAATAAAGATATAACAACCATCATAAAACACAATTAATTAAGTGTGTGATTCCTCCCAACCATCAATAGCATCATTAGACCATCATAGGCCCTAGCCATTCCTTTGCACGTAACATCCCAAGTCACCAAAGAGATCATCGGTATTATCATAGTAGGAATGTCACTCCTAAAACATACTACAACTTATGTAGAAAGAAATCTAACATGCTACAACATACGTATAAAGAAATCTAACATGCAAGAATAAAGCATAAGATGATCCTACAAAGTAGATAACATCATCTATCACATGCTAATCATCAATATAAAGAAACATACTAGTAAATAACATCCATCATAAGATCCAAGAACAGAATGAAGATAAATACCAACAAAGAATGCTCCAACCATGGTGTCTACAGACGGATCTCAAATGGTAAGAGTGAAAAAGCACTACCACCCTACCGCATGGAACCTAAATGGCCCACTCCCACTATGTTGAGGAGATAGTATCAAGTCCCAAATAGGAACACAAGATAACAAATCACATAACACAAGTACTCTCTAAGTCCAAGAAATCCTAAGAGCAATCTAACTCAAAGGTTCTAATAAGAAATGACATCTAATTCCCAGAGGCACACAAAGACATGTAGGAAACCTACTATGTGAGCAGGAAAGTGTCATTGCATGAATCATGCTAAAGTTACCCTAGTAGTCTCTCAATAGACCCCAATCCCATAGTGATCCCTATGCGGCCACTAGTATCCTCTCATACTAACGAGGCATACTACGGAATGCAAGGTCACAACCAAGCGTTCTCTCTACTCCCATCCTAGTCTGTACTAGCACTCAAGGCATGGACGAGAACATACAATTATCTTATTAGGTTCATTTTTAATCCCCATTTAATGTAAATATTTTCACTTATTAAATAACCTACAATGAGTTACCCTAGTAGCCACTTAGGGCCCTGGCCCCCATTGCAAGCCACTTCCCGACACTACAAGTAGATAACCTACCCTAGGCTCATGAAATCACAAATCACAAAATCACCTCAGTCCTATACAAGCGACTGGAAAGCATCATAAAGATAATAAAAATAGTCACATCAGTTCTCCATGAGCAACTGAAAAGCATCCAATGATAATCATAATATCCTTCGGTTCTCAACGAGCAACCAAAAAAATCTCAAAATAGTACTGATCGAAGACTCCAAAATGGTCAAGTCAAACATGTCACAACATGACATCATCAAGATCAAAACAAACACTTCATTCCCATCAAGGTGACTGGAAAGTAATCCAAGTATAACTGATCGATGACTCAAAAATGGTTAAGTCAAGTATCTCAAATACATGCACCTTAGCTTCACACAAGAAGACTGGAAAGCAATAACAATCAGTAAATACAAACATCTCATAGAGAATACCATCACATTACCATGGTTGGGTTTTAAAAAGATCGAGATCAAATAACATCAACATGCCATCACATTTGCATAACTCCCAAGCCTCTGGTAGATGTCCTAACTGGTCAACCCTCTAGGACCACCCAAACCACAACACACATATAGCATAGAGAGACAAGATACAAACACATGTTTTTGCAATCACATGGTTAAGCCAAATATCAGGTTTTAGTTTTCACTTTCAAGTATATTTCAATAGTATAAGATTCTTTTACAAGTCAACCCATTTATTTTTTGCATAATGCATAGAATTATCCCTCCATTAATTTAAACAATTTTATAAAATAATCAGAAGATAATTATTTACTTATTTAAATCATTGAACTAGTGCCCATTGACTTTTAAATAAAATCATTCACATTATTCAAAACATTAGAATTATACTTATCAACTTTCAAATAATTAGTTTACAATTTCCTTAAAACACTTCAAGGACAATCATTTATTTAAAATAATCTTCATTAATTTTAAGTAAAATCAATCTCATTAATAATTCAATTATTTAATTCCACTAAACACTTATTAATATCTCTTTTCTTTTAATTTGTCCTCATTTTAAAAAAATCCATTTACTTAAAATTGACTAATAATTAATTAGACTCCTTCTACTATTAACTAATCTTAATTAAATTTAATTTAATTAGATTAGTTAATAAATCATATAAAACTAATGCATAATAATAAGATTCTATTTTAATTCAAACCCAAACCCGAATCAATTTCCAAATCTTGATTCTACTAAGGGAAGATTGCAATAATATTTTTAATTTCGATAACTAGATGAAACAATATGCATGCCTGAATTCCAAATTACAAAATTGAAGATTCATTCATAGAGAATTATTGAAACACACATAATAGACACAATGAAGACAGGAAGAGAAAGAGCGTAATAAAATATGCGAAATAAACACGAGTGCTTACTTGGACACTAATGCTAATTTACTGTACGCCTCATAAAATTGTAGAGAAGCTCCTCCTCTTAGAACCTTCTCCTTTTCAAAAATTCCTTCCTTCTCCAACATTCACAATTCCTCCAAGAACCGAACCCCTTCGAGTGACTAGGAGTGCTTGTAGAAGCATATGAGGATGTCCATACACACTAGGAGAGCCTATATATAAAGGCCTTTAAGATGCATCTAGAATGTGTCTAGAAAGAACTAAGAGATAAGCATGACAACTAAGCACATATCTTTCACGATAAGAAGATAAACATGATGAGGTATCTAGAATGTTGTAGGCACCATGTGCTCAAATAATGTGCTAACTCCTAAGTGGATAAATATTAAAATAATATACATTAATTTATTTAATATTCTCTTGGCTCTTTTTAAATTAATTTATTAATTTTAAATCTCACGCACTTATCATGAAATTATTAATAAATTAATTTCTTTCGAAACTTTATTGATAAAATATTTGCTAACTTAAATAATAATAATATTTAGCATTTATTTAAAAATGAACTCTAAATATATTATTATTAAATTAAATAAATATTATCACATTCCAAATTTAAACTTATAATTTTAATCTTCAAATTTAATTCTTTTTTTTTTAATTTAATTAATTTTCCAATTAATAAAATAAAATAAAATATTAAAATATCATAATAATAATTTTCCATTAAATTAAATCATTAATTAAATCTTTTAATTAGACTTAATTAATAGAAAAATACACCAAAGACTCATAAAGTAAAATACGAAAACCTATTATAGCAAAACACATACAAAATCAAATCAAGGGTTAATATCATGAATTATGTCATCTGACACATTAAGAGGGTACTTGACTTAAATACTTGTTCTAATTTTCAATTAGGACAAATGGCTTAAAGGGTTGGAATTTGGACTTTAGAATTTATCTACCCTCTCTTACCATTGAGATAATGCGATAGGGTACACTCATCCTGGCAAATCAAGGAAGTCGATACCCAGTACTTGCAACCTACATAAAATCCATGCATGTACATACACAATATATATACCAAGCTAAACAAGCAATGGCAAGAAGTGGTACATCATGTAGATCTCGACTAGCAGGTGATTACGACTCCCTTCCTTAACCACATCAGAAATGCCATACATAAAGAAAACAAACACGCACACCATCTACATGCAAGTATGGGGTACGTATCCATAAGAAAACACATATGATAATAATTCATCTAACTAATCATCATCAATAACTGCAAACACTGTTATAAGCATCTTACATAAATGAATTATAAAGTACCAAGTAATCTCATCATATAATAAGTTGAATCTAAAACAATATTTGATAATTCTCAAAATAATGTCACTAATAATCATCAACATACAACTATCCTAAAAGAGTTCGACAATGATAGAAAAATGTGAACTAGGGCAAGCACTACAACCTCAGTCCTATACAAGTGATTGGAAAGCACCAAAATATAATCCACAATAATCACACCAGTTCTCCACGAGCAATTGGAAAGCATCAAATGACAAATCATAATATCCATCAATTCTTAATGAGCAACCAAAAAGTATCCCAAAACAATACTGATCAAAGACTCCAAAATGGTCAAGTCAAACATGTCACAACATGAAATCATCAAGATCAAAGCAAACACTTTAGTCCCATCAATGCGACTACAAAGTAATCCAAGTATAACTGATCGAGGACTCATAAATGGTTAAGTTAGATATCTCATAAACATACACATCAATGCCACACAAAACACTGAAAAGCAATAACAACCAATAAATACAATCATATCATAGAGCACACCATCACATTACCATAGTTGGGTTAAAAGATTGAGATCAAACATCAGCATGACATCACAAAAAACATATTCCCCGAGCCTCTAGTAACATCCTATGACTGGTAAACACTAGGACAAACCCCAAAAACCCCAAAACATAGACAATATATAGAACACATATTAGGATAGCCTCACAATTTGGTTTGATTCGAAAACACATAGTTTAAGTTAAACAATAAGGTTTAGTTTTTAGTGTTTGTGTTCAAGTAAATAGTCTCATAGTTCAATTTTATTGATGATATACTTTTGAGTTAATGTGAGGTTTCCATTTCCAGTTGAAAATATGTTTTAATCAGATAGAACCCATAGTTTACCCTTACAAAATATCCCATTCCTATATCCAAATGAAATGCACAATTACCCCTAATTGATTTAAAGTCAGAGTCCACAAGACAATCCAAGAATAATAATTAAATTATTAATAATAATCGTTGATCTTATAATAATCTTCGTTTTCATTAAAATTAGTATTATAATAATTTAATAAATTTTAAACTTAATTTAAACAACCTCCCTTATTAATTAGTTTTAATTAAATCAAATTTTAATTAAACTAATTAATAATTAATAAAAACTATATTATATTTATTAATAAATATTTTAATTATAAAATTATTAATAAATAATAATATCAATTTAATATAATTTAAATTTAATAATTTAAAAATTAAAATAAAATTTTAAAAAATAAACATATATTAAAAATGTTTATAGCTCGTCGGCTTATAAAGCTGGCCACGGCCCTTTTGCCTACGACAACTCTACAGTAGCAAGCTACTACCGCAGTAGAAGTACATAGTACTGCTACTGTTGCAACAATCACTATTGCGGCAGCACCTAAGCTACTGATTCCAAGAGGTAAGGGGGTAGGGGTTGGGTAAAACCCACCCCTCCCCAAATTTTTAAATTTTTAAATTTTTTTTTTAATTAATAGAAATTTATATTAATAAAACTTTGTTTAATATGAAAAATTTCCCTCATATAATATATATATGTTTTTTTTTTTTTTTCTTGTAATATTTACAAATTTAGTCTGATAGAAGAATCACTATCAACTATTCGAATTTTCAATCTAAGATTTTTATTTTCAAAACCAAACCCTTCCAAATTTAATTTCTCAATTCCATTTTAATTTAAACCCAAAACCCGATTTAATTTCCAAATTTTTAATTCTATTGGGGGAAGATTGCAACGATATTTTAATCTCCCATAACCAGATGAGAACAACATGCATGCCCAAATTCTAAATTACCAAATTGAAGATTCGTCATATAGAATTATTTAGACAAACATTAATAGACACGATGAAGATAGGAAAGAGAAAGAGCGTATTAAAATATGCGAAAATCACAAGTGCCTACCTAGACACTGATGCTAATCGCTACGCCCAGAGTTCTAGAGAAAGTTCCTCCTTTTCTAACCTTCTCCTTTCTAAAAATTTCTTCCTTCTCCAAAATTCGTGGTGAATTGAAAAATGAACCCCCAAGTTGTGATATGGAGTTCTCTCTCAAAATTGGGGCACTAATTGTGCGTTCACCCCAAAAAACTCCTTGCTCACAACCCTTAACTCAAAATAAACTTTTATTTATCTTTCTTTTATCTTTTCCATGTACATTCATTAATTAATTAAATTGCTTTACTTAATTTTCACTTGGCTTCTTTTTAGATTAATTTATTAAATTTAATCTCATGCACATATCATGCAATCATGAAACTTAATTAATTAATTACTTTTCCACTTCTAAATTTATTTTCAAACTTAATTTGATAAAATATTTATTAACTTAAATAATAATATTATTTTAGCATTTATTCAAAAATGAACTCTAAATATATTGTTATTAAATTAAATAAATATTATCACATTCTAAATTTATCCTTGTAACTTTTATCTCCAAATTTAATTCTTTTTATTTATTTAATTTTTCTTAAAATGTCATAATAATTTTCCATTAAATTAAATCATTAATTTAATCTTTTAATTAGACTTAATTAATAGAAAATCCACCAAAGACTCAAAAAGTAAAATAGGAAAACCCATCATAGCACAACACGTACAAAATCAAACTAAAGGGTTAAAATCATAAATTAATGTCATCAGACACATTCAGAGGGTACACAACTTAGATACTTTTCCTAATTGTCAAATAGAAAAAATGGCTCAAAGGTTTAGGATTTGGACTTAAGAATTTATCTCCCCTCTCTTACCATTGAGACAGTGCGATAGGGTACACTCATCCTAGCAATTCAGGGAAGTCAATACCTAGTACCTGCAACTTGCATAAAATCCATGCATGTACATACACAATATATACTAAACTAAACAGGTAATGGTAGGAAGTGGTGCATCATGTAGATCCCGATTAGCAGGTGACTACGACTCCCTTCCTTAACTGCATCAAAAATGCCATACATAAAGAAAACAAACACACATACCATACACATGCAAGTATGGGGTAAGTATCCATAAGAAAACACATAGGATAATAAACCATCTAACTAATCATCATCAATAACTGAAAACACTGTAATAATCATCATGCATACATGAAATATAGAGTACCAAGTAATCTCAACATATAATCAATTAAAATTTAAAGAATATGTACTAATCTCAAGATAATGCTACTAATCATCAACATAAAACTGGCCTAAAAGAGTTTGGCAATGAAAGCAAAATGTGAACTAGGGGCAGGCACTACATACTATAACTTACTAGGGCCAAGATAATCTTAGAAAAAAAAATCCAATAAAATAGCAAATTTTCTGCCTTGAGAGCGAATTTTCCTAATTTTTCAATAGCTTTCTTATTTTTGCTTCTTTTTCTCCAAGATTTTAAATATAGGCTTCTCTACTATGTATTCAAAAACCCAATACAAGTTATACTCCGATTCAGGAGGATGTGAGGGATATGTAGATCTCAATAAATTATGTAGAAATAGTAATTCTACAAGAATTTTCTCTAATTTCTCTGAAATGTGGACTATATCTTCTCTAATACGATCTTCAAAAACCCTTTATAAATCTTTAAAAAATTCAATAAAATCTGAAATTTACACTCTTCCCAAAATTGCCTCCGATGTTGAGAATAAATATTGCCTCTAAGGTGCCAAGATCATGCTTTGATACCACTTGTAATGAAATAATTTACACAATGGAAGAGATAATATGAAATATTCTACAAGCACTTGATAGAAACTAAGAGTAATAGGCCACTTTGAGGGGGCAATCTCCAAATATCTCCAATGAGAACACACTTCACTATATGATCTTAAAAAAGACTCACAACCTCCTATATATGCCTAATTATGCTTAGGCTAAATAGACACAACCCTACATAACACCTAAGCTGACCTACCTACCTAAATAATAATATAATTATAATGGTAACATGAATTAATTAAGAATTAAGATAGCCACAAGTACTAAAAAGCTATCCTAGATAATTTAGTAGGTTGTTGTACTACGAGCACCTCCCAATCATACATTTTCTTGATGATATGCATATTGGAAATGATGTAACATAGACACTATGTAAAATATTGGATGGAAGGCATGACAAAGAAAAATGGTTAAAATTTGTAATGACATTCATGAATCAAATCATGCATTGAAGTTTTTTATTGAATCAAATAGAAATGGAAATCAGATTAATAAGAGTGCCCTTCCTTGGTTATTAATGCAACAACAAACTGATGCTATAAAAAAGTACATACAAAAAAACTAAATTTCTCATAGGATTTGTTACAAACATAAGTAGTCTCATATCAAAGAAAGATGAGTTTGGGTCAGAATTGAAAATCCATGATTGGCATGCCTTTGTCAAGCTAAGCCATAGTCTTCTCTTTTTACAATATATTTATAGAACTTCATGTACTTTTCACTGTATTATTTTATAATATATTGAAAATGTCATTTTATTATTATTGCAGTATGTTCTAAGTCTATCTCTCCCACACAACTTTGACAACATGAGTGTCAAACAAGTTATAGATGACCTTGGGAAATACATGAGGTTAGAAGTGTTATTTCTTAGATTTGTTATATAGATATTATTTTTGCATCTTGCTTATCTTTTTCTGTAATTTATTGTATATTTTTTTCATAGAGTCTTGTTTATATGTTTTTCTATGATGAATATCTTCTAGGGATTGACATATAAAGAAAATGATAAAAAAGACAAAATATTGGAAGAGAAAAATTCCACAACTTTTGTGTGAAATGCTAAAGTGTCTACCTTCAATTTTTTTTCAATGTACAAGAACACTACCTCATACATCTAGTTTAGGAGATTGAATTGTGTGGACTTGTACCAACTAGGTCAATGTGGATGGTTGAGAGGCACTTAAATATTTTGAAGGGCTTGGTTCAAAAAAGAGCACTCCTAGAGGGTTCCATGGTGGAGGGATATATGGTATACCAAACTATGGTGTACACTAGTGAATATCTTCCCAAGTTTGTAGCAAAGATCCATATAGATCGCATATGGGATCCCAACTCCATTAACATATTCAAAGAGGAGTACTTGATGGGGAAAGGTAGATTGTAATGCCCTGCCAGGGAACCCAAAAGAAATTAACCTAAAGTTTCATTATGTTTGTCAAACATTTTTTAAAGATAATAAATAAACAACAACAATAGATATAATATAGTGGAAGCATTAACTCACATGCATAACAACAATCAAAACAAATTATATATCTTAAAGGTCCCATGACATTGAATCACATTTAAGTTTAATTAATACTAAATTCAGTATATAACAAATCCACATAAAAGAATAACTACAAGTACAAATCCATTTAAATAAATAAATAATTACATAAGTTGCCACTTGGCATAACCATAATGCACAATCATCCACTATACAAGTCATAAGGTATGAAAAACTTAAAGAATATACATCATAAAATATATTACATCATCTTGTAAGATCAATGAAATCAAATACAATACAATAGAGTAAAACCATCCATCATAGTAAACAAGAACAAAATAAAAGGTAATATAGAACATGGAACTCCAACAATGACTTCAAACTATTAGACCGAGCAATGATATAAGAAAAATGCATTACCACCTGACCTCATGGAACCTAAATGACCTCTACCCACCATTTTGAGGAGATAAACTCAAGTCCCAAACATATATCCAAAGCACAAGTCATAACCAATATCTAGGTCAAGGAAACACCTGAAAGCAACCTATCTCAAAGGGTACCAAGAAACAAGTATCATCTAAACCCAAAGGCAACATAGACATGTAGGAAATCTACTATGCAAGTGGGCAAGTGTCATCTCATGAGCCAACTCTAAGGTTACCCTGGCAGCCTCGCTAGACTCTAGCCCCCTAATATCTCTATGTGGCATCAGTATCCTTTCATACAGACGAGGCATACTAATGAGTCAACTTTAAGGTTACCTTGGCAATCATTCAAGACTTCAAACCCTTGGTGACTTTATGTGGCACTGATATCTTATTAATTCATTTTAAACATTTTTAATGAAATATTACCACTTATTAAAACAACCTACAATGGGTTACCCAGGCAACCTCTTTAGGGTTGCAACCTCCATTGTAAGTCACTTCCCAACATGACATACAGATAACTTACCCTAAGCTCAGAAAAAGAAAAAAGTCTCATAAGATCATAAAATACACATTAGTTCTTAAACCAACAACTAGAAAGCACAAAAATATCATTGATCAAAATCATAGATTTCACCAATACAATCATCCTAACAAGATTGATCCAAAATCAAGTACACATATACCAACCCGTGACCTCACCAAGAAAAATTCACATAATCACCCCAGTCCTAAACAAGAAATTGGAAAGCAATCCAAAGATAATTGATCAAAGACTCAAAGGTTATACCAAAAAAGTCATACCATTCACTTCAGTTCTACACAAGAGAAACTAGAAAGTAATAATGAACAATGATCAAAACTCATCATAAAAGACATGTGACACATCACCATGTTCAAGTATAAAAGATTGTGACCAAAATAAGCCATAATTTTATCATAGAACAAAACTCCCAAGCCTTTGGTAAACATCTTGATTTGTTCAAGGTACTAAGTCAAAATTGCACCCCAAATCATACAATACAACAAACATCACAAAAGTGCATAACAATGTAACTTCCATAATTCATTCGGTTTTAAAAACAAATAAGTTCAATTTTCACTAATGGTTTCAAGTTTTCATTTTCATTTTTAAGTATTATAGATTCATTAAAGTTCTCGGGTCCACACGAGTCTCAACACTTAGCAATTCATAAAAAGTTGTTTATGTAGACACCTAAATTTGATTACATCACTTTAGTAATCCTATTTAGCCATCTCTAAAGGCATCTTTAATTAAATTTTTATTTAATTAATCCTTTTCCATCCCCTAGCTGATTAATTTAATTAATCATCTATAGTCCTAATTGATAAATCAAATAACCTATCATTTATCAATTAAATCCTATTCTTCTATCTAATTCCAAAAATCCCCATTTATTAAATAAATCTATTTGATAAATAAAATTCTCAAATCCAAAAACCCCTAACTTATCCCTAATCCTCCATTTAGCCTAATCCACCCCATCCACCCATACTAACCAAGCTTAGCCACTAACTCACCCACCTCATTTAATGCCATCCACTTGCACATCTCTAACATCCTTAATCTAATCTTAAACCCAAGCTTAATCCACCCCCTAATGTTGTCACATTCCCTAAACAAGTTTAAGACTTTCCTAAACCAAATCAAAGTCTCCCCTCAAAAATCCCAACCACCAAGTCATGAGTGCTCTTACAAACCATAAAAGACTCTTACAAGCTCACTCATGACTCTTACATCCATCTTCCACACTCTTCCCTCTTCCACACTCATTCCTCTTACATCTCTCTTACATACTCAACCCCACTCATCATGCCTTTACCCTACCCTCTCACACTCATCCTCCTTGTGACAAGTATCACCTTCTCATTGGTGCTAAACAAGCACAATCCATGTGCTCCCCTTTGAGTGCATCTTAGCCCTCCTTAACCATCTCCCCATCCTTGCATCTAAGCCCTCCATCCCTGTACCCTTTGGCCTATAAATTGAATCTCATCCCAAGCCATTTCAAGAACAACCATTTGAGTAAAGTTATCTTGCCCTTTTGAGAGCCAAAAGCCATACCCATACCCTTATAATGCCAAATTGAGAGCTCACAAAGCTACCAATTTTCCATTTACCCATCTGCACCATTGAAGCAACTTTGGGCAAGAAATTGAGCATACATCCCCAATCTACACATAGACACATCTCAAAAACAAGAGAACAAGCTCATTGAGAGAGCCTATCCATGGCTCACATTCTCATTTGAGTTTGTCTTCTCTTTGTCTCTCTTATATGTTATGTTAGTTTAAATGTGTAAATGCTTTCATTGAATTAGTATTTCTAGCACATTAGATTAGTGTATACAGTTTAAACATTGTTTCATAGTTCAATTCATTATCAAAACACAAGATTTGATATGCAATCAGGGTTTCAGTTTTCATCTTTTCAAAGTATTATATTCGTTAAGGATTTTCAAGTTTGCACAATCTCAAAAAGACTTAACAATTCATATTAAAATCATTTAAATATAAAACTCCATTGTTTATATAAAAAATAAACCTATCAATTTAGTAACACCAATATCCATTAAAATACCATAATATTTTGAATTTTATGGATAATATTATAACCAATCTTTTTAAATAATTATTAATTTTATTTTTTGAGGAATAGTCTCTTCCTTATATTAAATAAAAAAAAGTTACATATTCAGAAAAAAAAAAAAGAGCCAAGGGAAACATAATCACCCTGCGAGTTTAGACGGCCATAGGTCAGAAATCAAGTCCGCATAAAAAAAACATATAGAAAATACAAAAATCCTCAGGCTACTAGTGCAGCGCCAATGGAGGGAGGAGGATATTTATCATCAGAACCCCAACCAAGGGATGGGTGAGCAGATGGCTCAAGAGGAGCCCAACTGTCATGAGCAGTAGCATTATCTTTATCTTGATCTCCCTCAAGCCTAGGAGGAGAAATGGCTAAGTCCAGCCGGGGAAACAACCACTTGGGGTATGAATGCATAGAGGGCCAACCAGAAGTAGGAGTAGCAGGAGGAACCATTGGGGACCACCCTGAACCAGCCCATTGGGGAGACGAGGCAAAGTGGTACCATCAACTAGAACCTCTAGAAGAGCGGCACCGACCGAAAGCACCACCACTAGGAGAGCAGCATGGCTGAGAGTGAGGTGTGTGTGAGCGGCAGGCAGAATTGCTTAAATTAAATAAAACTGTTAATTTATTAAATTATAAATAATAAATAACATTAATCTCTTAATAATTATACTTTCTAAATTTAATGTAATAAAATCTATTAATAATACTTAATATCAAACAAAGTATTAAATAATAATTTAACAATTTGAATTAATAAAATAAAACTTATTATTATTAGTGAAAAACAACAAAACGTTTTAAGCCCATCGGCTATCATAGCAAGACTGTTGCACCATAGTTATGTTGTGTTAGTGGTACCTATCACTGCCACAACAATACATCATTGTTGACATTGGAAAAAATGGGAGGGAGAAAGGGGGGTGGGGGGTAGTGGCCCCTGCCTGCCCCAAATTTATATTCATCTTTTATTTTTTATATGTATTTTTTTTTGTAATAAAAACATAAAACACTTGCCCCCACAAAAAGCAATTTCACATTTTTTTATATGTGATAAGAACTATCATAGTAAATATTTTACTATGGTAATTTTTATTACCATATTTTTTAAAAATAATTTTCTAATACAAATATGATGGGAGAAATATAGATAACCAATCAAATTTTACAACTTAAATTAAGATTTCTTTTCCAAACCCTCATCCTGATTTTAACAATTCCAAATATGACTTTCCAAATTAGCAAACAAGGGTTTCAACTTGAACTAAATTCTAAAAATAGAAACACAAAAAACACAGAGAAGATAGATATTTTCAAAGCAAGGACTACTACACAAAACTTAGGAGATCGTACATGGATCTAATGCTAAATTATGAATGCACCAAACACACAGGATTTTTCCTTCTCTTTCGAAAACCCTCTTCTTTGAATTGGCTCCTTCAAACTTGTCTATGGAGAAATGACCTCTGATATTTTAATAAAGAGTTTTTCCCTAAATCAAGGCTTCGATTGTGCAATCACACAAAAAGCCCTTTTTTATTACTTTATTATATTTTAATTTTCACGCACAAGCTTTTTGCAATTAAATTAAAATAAACTTTATTAAATTTATGCTTTCTCTCTCTTATTAAATCGCGAGACATTTTAAAAAATATTTATTAATTTAACTAATAATATTATTTAGAGTTTATTAATTAAAATAAAACTCCTAAATAGGCAGGGGCCTACAACGCAATGGTAAATTGCGAGCCTCTTATCCAAGAGGTCTTGGGTTCAAATCTACTTGAGATTAATAAATAATAATAATTAACCACAACATATAATAATAATAATAAATCTTGGCTTCGGCCTCTTAATGATAAAAAAAAAAACTCCTAAATAAATTATTAGTAAATTAAATAAATATAAATACGCCAAAATTATAACTTTAATCAAATCTTTCAAATTTAATTATTTTATTTAATTAATTTCTTAGTTAATTAAATATAATTAAATAGTGAATTTTCTTTATAGATTTTTTATTAAATTAAATTAGCAAATTAATTTTTAATATGATTTAATTATAACTAAAGATCACAACAGACCTACAACACTAAATATGACAACTCAATTGAAGACAAAGAAATATTCAAACTCCAGGGTCAAAATCAAGAATTCATGTCACTTGACAAATTCAGACGGGTAAACAATTTAGATACTTGTCCTACTTTATAGGATAATTGGCTTAGGTTAGGATTTGGACTTAAGAATTATCTCACCACTTATACCATTGAGATATTGTAATAGGGTATGCTCATCCTGGCAATTTAGGGAAGCCGATATCTGGTACGTACAATCTACATAGAATCCACACATGTATATATACTCATATATTCTAAACTAAATAGGTAATGGAAGGGAGTGATACATCGTGTAGATCTCGACTAACAAGTGACTATGACTCCCTCCCTCAACCATATCAGGAATGTCAAACATAAAGTAAAATATAGAGGTACACCATACACATGCAAGTATGAGGTAAGTAACCATAAAAATCACATACTTATAGTCCATTTATTATCATCATAAGATAATTGAAAATCGCTCAATAAACATACATATATCATCAGCGAAATAATCATAAACACATGAAATAACTAAGTAACTCAATACATAAATTAATTGAGTATGAAGTGACATATAATCAAATCTAGTAACCAAGTACCGATAATCATAAAACACAATCAAAAAACTTGCCTAAAAGAATCTGGCAATACAACAAAAAAGTCAACTAGGGTTAGGCATTACATCCACTCCCCCCAGAATTAGGCTTACTCCTAGAAGCCTATAAGAAAGATGAAACTAAATTAGGGGTAGGCATTACATCCACTCCCTTTAGACTTAGGCTTACTCCTAAAAGCCTATAAGAAAGATAAAACTAAAGCACTCAATGTATGGGTCCCATTGAAGCCTTTCCCCTTGTGGGAGGATAAGACTCCACTGAAATCACCCAAATAAGAACAAAAAAATGTTCACAAGTCAATCAAAGGCATAACACCTTAAAGCATAATCATGAGAAAATATGTTTGAAATCCAACTCAATAGTTATACAAGTCTATGTTTCAAGAAATCAAGTTTCAAGTTTCAACTGTTCAAGTTGTAAAAGATACATAGCATCATCTAAGTTTCATTTTAGTTTAACTAGTTCAAGTGTTCAAGTTTGTAATAGATACATATAATTGTTTAAGTTTCATTTCAATTAAACTAGTTCAAGTGTTTCAAGTTTGTAATAAATAAATATAATGTAGTTTAAGTCTCGTTTCAATTAACTAGTTGACAACTAGTGGCATTCCAATATACCTACAGCTCCCAATGTAGAAACTCAGGCTTTGATACCAGATGTAACACCCCACCAAGGAACCCAAAAGAAATTAACCTAAAGTTTCACTATGTTTGTCAAACATATATTTAAAAGATAACAAATAAACAACAACAAATATAATATAGCAGAAGCATTGACTCACATACATAACAACCATCAAAACAGATTACATCTCTTAAAGGTCCCATGATGTTGAATCAAATTTAAGTTTAATTAATACTAAATCTAATATATAACAAATCCACATCAAAGAATAACTACAAGTATGAATCCATTTAAATAAATATAAAATTACAAAAGCTACCACTTGGCATAACCAAAATGCATAATTATCCACTGTACTAGTCACAGGGTATGAGAAGCTTAAAGAATATACATCATAAAATAGGTTACATCATCTCGTAAGATCAATGAAATCAAATACAATACAATAGAGTAAAACCATCCATCATAGTACACAAGAACAATATGAAAGGTAATATAGAACAAGGAACTCCAGCAACAACTTCAAACTATCGGATCTCAATGGTATAAGAAAAATGCACTA
The DNA here is from genome assembly GCA_028749045.1 of Cupressus sempervirens. Lineage (NCBI taxonomy): Eukaryota > Viridiplantae > Streptophyta > Pinopsida > Cupressales > Cupressaceae > Cupressus > Cupressus sempervirens. The sequence continues at coordinate 659,801,896 of CM053791.1, forward strand.
CCACTCGACCTTGTGGAACCTAAATGGCCCAATCCCACCTCCTGGGGAGATAAACTCAAGTCCCAAATGGATATCCAAAACATAATTCATTACCACATCTAGGTCAAGGAAACGCCTAAGAGAAACCTATCTCAAAGGGTACCAAGACAAAAGTATCATCTAAACTCAAAGGCAACACAGGCATGTACGAAATCTACTATGCAAGTTGGCAAGCATCATGTATGAACCAACTCTAAGGTTACCTTGGTAGCCTTGCTGGACTCTAGCCCCCTAGTGTCTCTATATTTCATTAGTATCCTTTCGTATAGACAAGGCATACTAACGAGTCAACTCTAAAGTTACCCTAGTAATCCCTCAGGACTCTGGCCCCCTAGTGACTTTATGTGGCATTGATATATTATTAATTCATTTTAAACCCATTTAATGGAAAGTTATCACCTATTAAAACAACTTACAACTGGTTACCCAAGAAGTTTCTTTAGGGATCCGGCCTCCATTGCAAGTCACTTCCCAACATGACATACAGATAATCTACCCTAAGCTTAGCAAAAGCAGAAGGTCTCATAAGATCATAAAATACACATCAGTTCTTAAACCAGCAACTAGAAAGCACTGAAATATCATAGATTTCACCAATACAATCGTCCTAACAAGACTAATCCAAAATCAAATACACATATACCAACTCATGACATCACATGACATCACCAAAAATAAATCACATAATCACCCCAGTCCCAGACAAGCAATTGGAAAGAAATCCAAAGATAACCGATCAAAGACTCAAAGGTTATACCAGAAAAGTCATACCATTCACTTCAGTTCCACACAAGAGAAACTAGAAAGCAATAATGATCAATGATCAAAACTTATCATAAAAGACATGTGACACATCATCATGATCAAGTATAAAATATTGTGACCAAAATAAGCCATAACTTCATCACAGACAAAACTCTCATGCCTCTTGTAAACATCATGATTTGGTCAACACCGTACTAATTTAAACTAGCACCCTAAATCATACAATACAATAAACATCACAAAAGTGCATAACAATGTAACTTCCATAATTTATTCAGTTCTAAAAAAACATAAGTTCAATTTTCACTAATGATTTCAAGTTTTCATTTTTGTTTTCAAGTATTATAGATTCGCTAAAGTTCTTGGGTCCACACGAATCTCAACACTCAACAATTCATAAAAAGTTGTATAAACATTGTTTCATAGTTTAATTCATTAGCAAAACAATAAGATTTGATATACAATTAGGGTTTTAGTTTTCATCTTTTCAAAGTATTATATTCGTCAAGGGTTTTCAAGTTTACACAATCTGAAAAAGACTTAGCAATTCATATTGAAATCATTTAAATATAAAATTCCATTTTTTATATAAAAAATAAACCTATCAATTTAGTAACACCAATAGCCATTTAAATACCACAATATTTCAAATTTTATGGATAATATTATAACCAATCTTTTTAAATAATTATTATTAAAATTAAATAACACTATTAAATTATCAAAGTAATAATTTATTAAATTATAAATAATAAATAACTCTAACCTCTTATAAGATTTTCCCAACTCTTGTTGAGGGAATAAGCTCGATGATCATTTTGAAGTGGGAAGGTTCTCCCAAGAAACAAATTACTTTGGACTCCTTAAGGGAGGAAGTTTGAGAGATAATCAAGATGCAGATTTTCGTGAAGACCCTCATCGGCAAGGCAATCAGACTTGAGGTTGAAAGTAGTGACACAATTGACAATGTCAAGGCTAAGATACAGGACAAAGAAGGCATCCCTTTAGACCAACAAAGGTTGATTTCTATGGGAAAGCAACTAGAGGATAACTGCACAATGGTTGACTACAACATCCAAAAAGAATCCACTTTACACCTAGTGTTGTGTTTGCGAGGGGGCATTATCAAGCCTTCTCTGATGACACTGGCAAGGAAGAAAACAAGTATGGGAGACAATGCATCAACCCTCCATCCCTCAAACTCATGATGCCCTAGCAGGGAAAAAAACAAGTATGGGAGACAATGCATCGACTCTCCATCCCTCAAACTCACACATTCTGCAAATTTATGATATGCAGTGAAGAAAACAAACCCCTTTTCATCCCTAATTGAGCACAATGAAGTGGAGCATCCTAATATACTATGAGAAAATTACAAACATTAGATCATTAATATAAAACCAGGTGCTACCATTCAAGAGATATGAACAAAATCAACAAAGAGGTTAGGGTTGCCAGAGGTAAAATACAATGTGAATAATAGAGCCAGAGCTAAATTAGAAATGAATCAGGTCACTTCACTTCAAGTCTCCTTGGCTCATAAAAAGGCAAGTAAGCTTATGTCAATTCCTCAAACCATTAAAATAGACGATTTCCCCAAATTAGTCTATACTTCTGCCCAAAAAGGCTTTCAACCTAATATCATCTCCTCCACTTCAAGTTTAGACAAAAAAATTCTCTTTTTTAACCATACTAAATATGCAGATCAAAATAGATTACCCTTGTACTCTCAGTAGATAGGATTCCTATATGAACCCCTTGTGATTTCCCTTAATACCCATGAAGCACATCTCCAGATGAAGGAGAATTCAAACCTCAAACCACCTCATAATCTTCCTAACACATATAAACCACCCCACCGCAAGAATATTATCCCCAAGCTTCATATACATTCCTCCCTTCAACCCCCCACAACTACTCATCCCAATATTAAACTTAAAAAAACTAAGGAACAGATCCTAATCATCAACAATTAGGACAACAAAGATCGCTAGTAGGATTGTCAAAATATCAATGTATTCGCATATTAGAATGGGCCAAAACAAGAGATGATCAATCTCATTAATTGGCTAAAGGAATTTTGTAAAAAAAGGTAAGTATATCTCACCATTTTGATAGATTAACATATATACATTGCAGTGATGAATATGTTAAAAAAAAAATCCTCTTTGTCTTTGATTGTTATTTTAAAGGTTATGTTGTTAAATTCTTTGAATGGACTCTAGATTGTAAGGAAGAATAGTTAAACTTCCCTATACAAACCTAGATTTCCATTCAATCTCTACCTCCTGAACTTATGCACGTAGAGATTCTTAGGAAAATAGGTTTTTCAATTGAAAAATTGATAGGAATAGATGATTCTTATAAATACTACAATAATATTATATTATTGATCAACTTTGAAATTAAAAATCTAGAATTCAAACCTATTCAGTTAATAACAAATAGATCAATATATAACTTAAACTACTACAGATTTGAAGGTAAAATCTCTGAAATAATCAGATTAAATAAAGAGAGAAAGATTATGTTTAAAACTTATCAACCAACATAGGATCTTAAAGATACCTTCCCTATGATGAATATAAGAAACAAAAAGGAATATCTGGAGAAGTTCTTAAATGAGAAAGACCTTTTGGAGCCTATTCAGGATACAATAGGAAAAATAGATTCAAAATTAGAGGATGGTGAAATGAGAAAAGAAAAAACAACATCTCTAACTTCAACTATAGAGATTAAAAACATTATCACACCAATCTCCAAGGAAGATCAAGAGAAATAAATAGAAAATAAACCCAAAGAAAAGAAATGGAAAAGTTTCCAATATTAGATAATAGTAAAGAAATTACTTAGTTATCAGAAATGAAAGAATGTAAAGGCACTACTTCACAGATGAAAATTGATTTTACTGGTGAAGATTAAAGCTCCAAATAAATTACTAGAAAATAAGAAGAGAAAACAAAACATAATATTCCTAGCATAAGGATGTCGAATGTATTCAATAGTAGAAGAAGACTAAACAAGAAACAAAAGAAAGCAAAGAAAGAAAATAAAATAAAAAAGTAAGTGGGAAAGAGAAACTATCAGAGAAGGAATTCAGGTCTCAGGACAAAAAGCTCTCAGTAAATAACAATAGTACTCTTGAAGAAATAGAAAACAAACTTCTTTTCTTTGATGAATCTCCAGAGTGAAGAAATGCTAAGTGTATATAGGAAATAATGGAAACTCCACTGCAAAAGAAAGAAGAGTCTATGAAGGAGATCATAGAATCCAAAAGAGAGGCAATAAATATGTTTACCAAATTTTAGCAAACACCAACCACAATACAAGAATCTACTATTAATAATCTTAGTGAGTACAATGCAAGTGAGAAGGATCAAAGTAAGACAAAAGGAAATTTAACACAAGATTTTCATAATTTTCTGAATAATGACCCAACAAAGAATGAAGATTTGGAAATGTTCAATTCATATGAGGTAGAGAAAGAGAATTTGGAACTATTAACTAATAAATTGATCCAAGTATTTAACTTTGATAGTGTTGATAAAAGTAGTGACTTACATAAAGAGGAATTAATGAAGCAAGTTTTGAAGCTAGTCAAAGATAACTACACCTTTGATGATTTAAGAAGAGATATGATAATAATTGAGGAGGAAGATAAGATAAGCTCTACAAACAACTGAATTAAGAACAATAACAAGACAAGAAGATGGTACAAATATGGACAAAGTATGGAGAATGTCATATTTAGTAGATAATATACAAACAAAAGCTCAGACAATCCTTGTAGAACAAATAATGAAAGAATTAGAAAAAGAAGAAAATGCTAAGAAAGAAGGAAAACAATCTGATGGTGTGATAAATGCACAGGAGAACATATAGAAATTGGGTATTTTGATGAATCAAGAAGGGATAAATACCCCTAAATATAGTAGGTTGAAAGGTAAAAGAGAAGAAAGTATCTTAAAGAACTTAGAGAAGTAGATGGGTAGGCAAAAGAACAACAAAAGATCAATCAGTTACTCAAACCAAGGAAGGGGAAGAACCTTCCCAAGCCAGCATGAAGATTACTATTTGGAATGTCAGGGATATGAATGCTCCTAGCAAGAAACGTTTACCAAAGCAAAATTTAAAATAATTTGAATATGAAATTATTATATTACAAGAAACAAAACTAAATAAGGAAGAAGGAATTAAGCTATAAAAGAAACTAAGTAGTTGGAACATTAACCTACAAGAATCTAGAGGAGCTTTAGGGGGATTAGGTATGATTTGGAATCCTAGAAAAGTAACTCTAAATGTATTAAAATCTAATAATTTATGGATGAGTAGCAAAATTAAAAGTATTCAAACTAACTTTTATTTAATCTTAATAAACATTTATGGATCTACCCATAACATAGATTTAAAAAAATGATGGGAAGAAATAAGTCTATTTATTAAAAATCATAGCAATGAACACATTCTAATAGGTGGAGATTTTAATACTATCATGAACATAAATGAAAAATTCAAAGGCATCCAGCAAATCTCCCAAGCATCTATGAACTTTAAAAAATGGATAGAACTTAACAACCTATTCAATATTCCTATTAATAATGGTAAGTACACATTAAACAATAGAAGGAAATATTTTTCATTTATTGCTGAGAAACTGGATAGATTCTTTCTCAAAGGAGAACTAAGAGAATTAGCTTTAGATATACTATCCTATTAAAATCAAATTTATTGAACCTACAAAACCTTTCACAAATCCTTTTAAATGTGAAAAAATGTGGTTCTTAGACAATAATTTTATGGAGCTTATTAAAGTACAGTGGACTCAAGGCAATTTTAAAGGTTCCAAAATGTACATATTTGTATCTAAGATGAAAATGATTAAAGAAAATATACTTAAGTGGAATAAAGAACAATTCAATAATATATTTAAAGAAAAAATAGATAACGAAGAAAGTTTTAAAAAATTAAACATAGAAGTAATTAAAAAAGGAATGAATAATGAGAAATTTTCTCTAGAAAAAGAACTACTCCCCAAACAAGAAAATATTCTAACAAAGGCAGAAGTCTTATGGAGACAAAAATCAAGAGAAAAATGGGTACAAGAAGGAGATCAAAATACAAAAAAAAATCCAAACAACACTTTTTATAACAGAGCTAAAATCAAAATTATAAAAATCAAAGACTCGACATGTACTGACACTGAAAATCCAGCCAACATAACAAAGATTTTTGTAGGTCATTTCAATAATTTATTAAATAATTTTGGTAGTTCAAATATGATAGCTCAATCAAAAATGTTAGAAGCTATCCCAAAAGTGGTTACTACAAAAGATAATAAAGTATTAAATACTCCCATATCTTTGGAAGAAGTTAGATCTGTGATATTCAACATGAACCCAGACAAATATCCAGGTCCACACGGATTCCAGGCTTTCTTCTACCAAAAATGTTCGGATATTATTAGAATCGATCTTTGGAAATCCACTGAAGCATCAAGAAATGGTGGATCATTACTATCAAAAATCAATAATACCTTTCTTACCTTGATACCCAAAAAAGATGACCCTGAAAATCTAAGAGATTTTAGACCTATTGCTCTTTGCAACACCATTTATAAAACCATATCCAAACTTTTAGCTAAATAACTGAAATCGATTCTCCCTAATCTCATCTCAAAAGAGCAAATGGGTTTTGTACTAAGAAGATCGATTCTAGATGGGATTATTATTATTCAAGAAACATTGCATTTAGCCAATAAGAATAAAATGGCAAGCATGTTCATGAAACTAGATATTCATAAAGCATATGACATGGTTGATTGGAGGTTTCTATACAAAACCTTAAAGCCTTCGGATTCTTGCACCAATGGATTAAACTTATATATCAATGCATCTCAAAAATTAAAATATAAGTTCTTATTAATGGTACTCTTGAAGGCTTCTTTGACACATCAAGAGGTATAAGAAAAAGAGATCCTCTATCACCTTTTCTATACATTATCATGGCAGAAGCCTTTGGTAGAGCAATAACGAAAGCTCGGACTAAAGGCAGAATCAAAGGAATTACTATAACCAAAAATGTCTTTAATATTACTCACCAACAATATGCAGATGATACCATTATGCCAGGAGAAAGTACAACAGAAGAGGCCCTAAACCTCAAGTCTATTATTCAACAGTACATGGAAACATCAGGATAAAGAGTGAATGCTGCAAAATCAAAACAAAAAATCATTAATACCAAACCTAAAATAGAAAAATAGATATGTAATATTATGGGATATAAAAGAGGCACATTCCCATGTAAATACTTAGGAATAGAGCTAGAAAAAGGTAGTAAAACAAAGCATGGGATGACATAGCATCCTTGAAAGAATGGATAACAAGATAGGAGGTTAGAAAGATAAATGGCTCACAAAAGCTAGTAAAGTCACAAAGATCAAAGCAGTCTTATCTACCCTCCCAACCTATCCTCTTTCTTGCTTACCTCTAACTAAAACTATTAATAAGAAGCTAGAAGCAAAACTCATAAGTTTCTTATGGAATGACACAGATGAACATAAAAAATTGGCACTTATAAAATGGGAAAACATGTGTAAATAAAAGGAATTAGGGGGTCTAGGTATCAAAAACTTAAGCTGGCAAAATGAAGCCTTAGGGGCCAAATTGACTTGGTGACTATTCCTAGAAAGAGATAAAAAATGGTCAATTTTTTAATATAAAAAATACCTAAATGTAGCCAACCCTTACTCCTTCTTTAGAATGAGGAACCTACCTAAAGGATCCAAAAGCTAAAATTTTATAGCAAAAAGCAGATCCCTGATTAGTGAATATCTCACTTGGGACATTGGTAAAGGTGATGAAGCTCTCTTCTAGGAGGACTCTTGGGATGGCCACCCCCTAGTAGATAGCTTAGGTATTCCAGTAATCCTTAAAGATCAATTAGTCAAAATTTGGAGGCTTAAGGTCAGCAGTTATAAAATTAAGAAAGATATTCATGACAACATAAGTTGGGAATGGAAAACTTTGGAGAATATTTCCCTAGAACCAACAGTAAAAGAGGTTTATGAAAATATCATTCACAAGAGAAAAATAAAGCAATTAGTGAGGAAAGACAAACTTATATGGGTAGCATCAAAAGATGGTAGATATAATGTTGAAAATGGATATAGAATAATCACTCAATCACATAGGTGGTAAGAAGTTATTCTTCCCCTTAAACATTGTTGGAACTCCTCTTGCCTACCAAAAGCAGGTTTCTTTTTGTGGGCTACCTCCAAAAAAAGGATTCTAATAGCTGACAGACTCAAAAAGATAGGCATTGAGGTCCCATCAAGATGTGTGTTATGTAAACATGATAGTGAAGATATTGATCATCTCTTATATAATTTATCATATACAAAATATTACTAGGAATGGCTCTAACAAATGTTGGGTTGGACCACTCCTTTGACAGAATATATAGATGATCTTCTTAGGGGTTGGTCATTTGATAGTAGTAGTTGTATCTATGGTAAACTCTAGAATATATGTCCATCTATCCTTATATGGGAAGTATGGAAAGAAAGAAATAGAAGAATATTTCATGATCAAGACATGTCTGTATTTGAGCTTACTAACAAAATTGAGGCTTGTATTGTTGAAACCTTAAATTCTCACCTTAGGAAAACCCCCAAAAGAAGAGGGATCCTTCTCAAATTAGTATGGTCTAATGAAAAAGATTTGGAAAAACCTAATTAATCCCCCACTTTTGTATAAAAAAAGAATCAAGAAGCTAGGGACAAGTGTAGATGAATACTACCACACCTCGCCCCCACAAGTTGTTGGAAAAAATTAAATTTTGATGGAGCTTCGAGAGGCAACCCTAAGATTGTAGGAATAGGATGCATCATTAATAGTGATTCTGGCAATTGGATCTCTAAAAGGGACTAATCTATAGGCTCCATCACAAACAATCTAGCAGAATTAGAAGCCCTTTAAGAAGGTCTCCAAATTTGCCTAAACCTAAGAATTACAAATCTTATTATTAAAGGAGATTCATAGATTGTCCCAAATGCCATTAGAAAAAAGGAGACCCAAAACTAGGTTTTAAATTCTAAATTGGAAAAAGTTCTAAAACTTCTAGACCTCTTCGAAGAAACTTAGATTCAACATATTTTCTGAGAAGGTAACAGAATAATAGATCAGTTAGCAAATAAGGAAGTCGAGGGTGAAAAATATATTAATTTATAATAATAAGTAGACTGATACAGTGGATTGATCAAGTGGAGAATGCTCCTAAGTAGGTTTTCTACCCTTCTTTATCCTCTTCTCTTTTACCCCTTTGTTAATTCTTAGTGGTGATTAGGAAACTTACTTATTAATGTTCAACACACTAACACTTAATAATGAGTATGGGATTAAAGGATTGTAAGAACCCCACCTACAGAAGAGTTATTTACTATAAGGCATGTTATTAAGAGTTTTATGGATAATGGTTGGTATAAACCCTTCCTTCTTTTCCCTTTCACATGATCCTAATTACTAACCCCTTGTTGGAAGTTAGCGGTTTCTTTTGATGCAAATTCTTGGAAGAGTAATTTTCCCTCACTAGGCTTTAAGCACATATGGGTGGAACCTACCCTTGCAAGTTCTCAGTGGATCTTTCTCTATTATAAACAAATTCAACACTATGTATAATTTGATGATTTAAGTTTTTTTATTCGCTAGGGAATTCCCTTTTAAATACTTATATTATAGGACTATGGTCCCATGCTAGACTAGAGTTTTTTTTCTCCGTTCTTTCCTATCAGTGCCCATTTCAATGGAGCAATTTGTAATTTCTTATTTCATATAATAGAAATACAAGGCTTCAGTTGTTTACTGATCAAAAAAATAAATAAATAAAAACACATTAATCTTTTAATAATTATACTTTCTAAATTTAATATAATAAAATTTATTAAATTTATTAATAATAGTTTAATATCAAACAAAATATTAAATAATAATTTAACAAATTAAATTAATAAAACAAAATAAAACTTATTATTATTAATTTTTTTGAAAAACAACAAAACATTTTAAGTATGTCGGTTATCATAGCAAGATTGTCGCAGCAGAGTACTATTGCATCAATAGTACCTGTTGCTACCGCAGTAGTACATCGTCACCGTCATTGGAAAAAAATGTGAGGGAGAAAGTAGGGTGGAGGGGTGGTGGCCCTGCCTGGCCCAACTTTATATTTATATTGATTTTTTATGTCTTTTTTTTGTAATAGAAACATAAAACGCTTGCCCCCACAAAAAATAATTTCACATTTTTTAATATGTGATAAGAATTATCAAAGTAAATATTTTACCGTGGTAATTTTTATTACCACATTTAAAAAATAATAATTTTCTAATATAGATATGATGGGAGAAATGAAGATAACTAATCAAATTTTACAACTCAAATCAAGATTGATTTTCCAAACCCTTGTATTGATTTTAACAATTCCAAATATGAATCTCCAAATTAGCAAACAAGGGTTTCTATTTTCAATTTGTTTATAGAGGTTTTTCAAAAATGAAGAACAATCAAATTCATAAACAAACTAGATTGCCTCTTATAAATCCACATCCCAATTTTTAACACATCCAAATGAAAAATCCTCAAATTCATCAAACAAGGTTTCCAATCTCAAATTTGTCTACAGTTTTTTCAAATGAAAAATAATTAACTTCACAAACAAGGGTTTCAACCCTAACTAAATTCTACAAACAAAAATACAACAAACACAGAGAAGACATCTATTTTCAAAGCAAGCACTACTCCACAAAACTCACGAGATCCTACCTAGATCTGATGCTTAATAACGAAAACACCAAACACCCAAAATTTTCCTTCTCTTTCAAAAACACTCTTCTCAAAAATTGGCTTCTCCAAACCTCTTTGTGGAGAAATGAGCTCTAATTTCATAATAAAGAGTTTTCCCCTAAATCAGGGCTTCGATTGTGCAATTACTCAAAACACCCTTTTTAAATTACTTTATTATATTTTATTTTTCATGTACAAGCTTTTTGTAATTTAATTAAAATAAACTTTATTAAATTTATGATTTTTCTGTCTTATTAAATCACGAGACATTTAAATAAAATATTTATTAATTTAACTAATAATATTATTTAGAGTTTATTAATTAAAATAAAACACCTAAGAAAATTATAATTATTAAATTAAATAAATATAAATATGCCAAAATTAGAACTTTAATCAAATCTTTCAAATTTAATTCTTTTATTTAATTAATTTCTCCATTAATTAAATATTAAATTTTCTTTATACTATTTTTATTAAATTAAATCAATAAATTATATTTTAATATGATTTAATTATAATTGAAAATCACAACAGATCTACAAGACTAAATACGATAACTCAACTGAAGACAAAAAACATATTCAAATTCTAGGGTCAAAATCACAAATTCATGTGACTTGATGAATTCAAATAGGTAAACAATTGAGATACCTGTCCTACTTTCTAAGACAATTGGCTTAGGTTAGGAATTGGACTTAAGAATTATCTGACCACTTATACCATTGAGTTACTACAATAGGGTACACTCATCCTGGCAATTTAGGGAAGTTGATACCTAGTGCTTGTAATCTGCATAAAATCTATGCATGTATATATACTCATATATTATAAACTAAACATGTAATTGCAGGGAGTGGTATATCATGTAGATCCCGATTAGCAGGTGACTACGACTCCCTCCCCCAACCACATCAAGATCGCCAAACATAAATTAAAACATATAGGTACATTATACACATGTAAGTATGGGGTAAGTAACTATAAAATTCACATATAAACAATCCATCTACTATCATCATGAGATAACTAAAAATCACTAAATGAACATACATGTATCATCATCAAAATAATCATAAACACATGAAATAACTAAGTAACTCAACACATAAATCAACTGAGTATGAAGTGACATATTATCAAATTCGGTAACCAAGTACCAATAATCATAAAACAGAATCATAAAACTTGCCTAAAAGAATCTGACAATACAATAGAAAAGTCAACTAGTGGTAGGCATTACATCAAAGTGATAGGTAATTATAAGATGTTATTGTAGTTAATTTATTCTTATCCAACATCAATATAAGTTGTTTCTAAGTAGTCTATTTATTTTTTACAGTTGCTCATGAGTGGGATGCACTTCATTTGTATTTTACAATCAATCTTGATTGGATGACGATATAGATTGAATGATCTCAACAAAATTATCTCTCATTAACATGGGAAGGTGTTTCTTCATTGGTGAAAGAAGCTCATCGTAATGGAGATTTCAATGTTACTCCAATTGTAATTGATCTAGCACATGGTCTAAGAGTTGGAAAGGTATGTAGTTTATTTATCATGACCCATACGTTTAATATCAACTCACAGATGGATGCATAATTTTGACATGTTTGAAAAGTAGCACATAAAACACCAAAAAACTATGTATTACCATTGTAGTAAATTTTGCATAAAAAAGTTGGATGACATGAAGAAAACTTGTGATTCTGGAACAACTGCAATCTTTGAGGTCACTAATATTTTGTCTAGAAATGACATGCATCCTCAACAATATTTAAACATATGCTATGAAATTTTGGATGATATAATTGAGTGTGACTTTAATTCCTTCAAACTAGTTATATTTATTGTCAAATGGTATAGACTATGACTAAATCAAAATGATCTTGATAGAGTTGTTATTGAACATGATAATGGATTTACAATGATTAATATAGGATTATTTGAGCCAATTGGAAATAAGCCCTATGTTCTTCCAAGCCAATGTGAGCAAGTATTTTACTTTGGCATTTCACATAAATTGGGTTGGTTATTTATTGTTAGACACGATCCAAGAGGAAGATCAGTAGAGTATAATGTGATTGAAGAATAAGATACCAAAGAAGTGGAAAATGAAGTAGATGATGATCAAAAATGATAATTAATGGAAGAAGAAAAAGAAGATGATGATGGTTGTGGTGGTGGTGGCGATGATGTTCATAATGATGGTGATGGTGATGATGGTGATGATGATGGTGATGATGATGGTGATGATTATGATGGTGGTGGTGGTGGTGGTGGTGGTGATGATGGTGGTAGTGGTGGTGGTGGTGGTGGTGGTGGTGGTGACGACGACGACAACGGTCATAGTGATGATGATGGTCACGATGATGAGATGGATGAAGGCAATGATCAATGACATGATCAATGGACATGTATGAGGTATGATAAATGAGACGTAAAAGATATTGATATATTCATTGAAAATTTGTTTAAGTTTTTATATGTTTTCATGATTAATATATTTTGTGTTCAAGTCTAATATCATTGTATAATTATTTTATTGTGTTCAATTCTAATGATAACAACATTGATGATTTATGATACACATGTTTCAAATATGTCTTATCATGCTTAATTTTTGGTGCTAATTACTAATAATATATTTTTTGCACATGATTCTCACCCTTTGTGGAAGTAGGCTAAGGACTGCAAACATTGTCATCCCTTTTGTTGAGGATCTTGCCTAGTTAGCACACATAAATTAGAGGTCACAAATTTAAAAATATTCAGTGAATATGATGTGTGCATATTATTCATGTTGTGTTCTATGTAATTTGTAGCATAAGTATCATTTAATTTGTAACTAACTTAAGATAAATGATTTACATATGTAGGAAACAATACCCCTTTGACGAAGATCCTACAGAGTGACATGGATAGAGAGGTATAAGTTTACTAGATGCTTGTTTTATGTTTACCTTCAACATCAACTTTAGGTAGAATTCATCAATATTAGCCCCATTTTATAGAAAAATATTTCACTCCAATTGTATCTCTCATTTGATGGGCTATAGGTACCACCAAATAGGTATTTGTCAAATCTATCTTACTCGAATAATGAAAATGTAGGAAGAGAAGACGATAGTGAGACATTTAGTAGGTATACAAAAGAGAGATGAACTAAAGGTCAAAAGATTAGAAGAAAATTCAATAAATGCATGCAATTATTGCTTGCTCAAGGGTAGTCACGTTCTTATGATATGAGACAAAAGGTGACATCAAGGTTCCCTTGAGGTACACACATCTTCACAAAGAATGGGTACTACCTCCAATTAGCGCTGGTCTTTGTGTTAACAAGAGGATATACCGCATAACTCAATCATCATTACATGGTTTGGGCCTATTTTCCATGGATGGCTTAAAGGTCAGTTATAACAAAGTTTTTGAATTGGTGGACTATGAAGGACCTTGTTACAATTACAATAATTGGATGCAGATATTTAAATATAAAAAAGTATATGTAGGCATGCATTGTTAGCAAATTATCTACAATGGAAAGAAAATGATCAAAGTAAAAGACTTGCTATGTACATTGATGGAAGACCAAAAGCAACAAGGAACATTACAGGTTTTATAATTACTATGCATTCTGGGTCAACTAATAAGTGACCTAATTGCATTTTTGAGGCACGTGAGGGAAATTGTGTTTTTCTATGTAGGATAAAATCAAGGGGAAGAGTTGCTAATAGATTATAATTTGAATCACATAGATACAACGAAATTTACTATCATGGAACTTCTAAGTACTATATATGTAATAGTTTAACTAATTACATCCAATTAATAACTCCAATAAACAATATACCATTTTATTAATAAGTTTTTTTGGTAAGTCGACTATTGTTTTCAATATACTGATATTTGTATATTTATTCTTTGTCACAAGGTGACATAGATCCATCAGAAGATAGAAGATAGATCCTATTATTATATTATTTTCAATAGGTTTTTTGAGTTATTTGAATGTTTTACTAATATTTCAGTCATAATTTGAAGCTTAGGGAAAGGGAAAAGAACCAATTACACAAGAGTAATTAGTTGTTGATACGGTGGCCATAGCATTATGTGATGATGACATCACATATACTGTTGACCCTGTAAGCATGTACAAAAAGAGCCTAAAAAGAAACAATTTGCAAATTCTTGCACTTGTGATGGACCCAAATCCAAACAAAGAGAAAGAAGTGAAGAGAAATAAATTGTGTCAGAGGGCACATTGTCTAGGAATAAGCAACAATGAATCTTTATCTAGTACAATAGTTCAATAAAGATTTATATTTTATACTAATTTCTGGATCATGAACTAAAACATGTATGTGTTCTTACACAATTTTTTTAGACCTCACTGAGTTGTTGGACATGATGAGGCACTAGCATAGTTCCTACAGGTATGTGGTTTCAATTTTTAACTATCACAAGAGACATCATCAAAATCACCATATACCGTGCTTCTCTATTGTATTCCATTAATAGTCAAAATTGTATCATTATTTTCTTCATGATTAATATTAAAAAAATTGTAATAAAGGTGAACCATATTAATGTTATCATATTTTTGCAATCTATATTTAAAAAATACAATACATTGTATATATGATTATTTTCCAGGTCATGATGGAGTGCATACACCTCCTTCAACAAGGCTAACCACCACTTTGAGATTGTTGATTATAGGAATGATAACAAGGAGCATGCAAATATCCACACCCATTACTATTAGAGTTGATAAATCCTTGTTTTTCTATATATTGTCATGTGTTAAATATGTTTTTATTTGTACTTTCTTGGGTTCATTTGATGAGAGTCATTGATTGATTTTGTGCAGTGTCAGGTGAACCTTCTCATGATAAAAAAAGATACTAGTACTGGTGACAATTTACCATCCTTTCCTAGATCATCTTGTGTTATTTGTATTGGATCATTAGATGTGTCACTATTGTTGGCCGAGAAAGATATTATTTGCTCAAAATGCCTAAGCTTCCAAGTAATTTAAAATTGATATTATTTAGAGTATAATTTTAGTTAACTTATTCATAAATCATTTTTGACTAATGATCCCATGATAATTTTGTAGGCAACAATTTATTTTTTATGAAACTCTTTACGATTTAACATTAAAGCTATTTGGGCCCACATTACATAAAAGGTGTGCAACTTCGTATAATTGGTAGAATATTTTTTTCATTCATCCATTTATTGTAATATATTCAAGGTGCATAGCTTTAGCTTTTTTTTATCTAACACGTCTTTTTATTTTATTTTAAAGGTGGAATGACCAAGGTCCTAAATTAAAATATTAACTCATAAATCTCTAAAGGATCTCTTGGTCAAAATATTTTTGACAGAGCCAAAATTCTTCAAAAAGCTTGCAAACATCTAAAGACTATGAGAGACCAATACAAAGGGACTCTAAAGAACAACCCCAAGTACAAGTGTCCTCCTATGGTTCTAGAGATGGAGTGGAATAAAATGACTGAAGATGCAAAAGAGAAAAGACTCAAAGGTAAAGTAATTCAGCCACCACCCAACAAAAATAGGTATGTGATAGTATTAATGTAATTATGCATAAATTAGTGATCTTTATATTTATATAATTTGACATATTTTAAACTTTAGATATGTAGGCCATAGGACACATCAAAGGTTACAGAGGCTAGAAAAGATAAGGTTGGCCAACACCATCTTGGCTATGGTGGATATATCAAACTTCATTCGCAACTTGTAAGTAGCAGTAAATGAAATTTCATATCAATTTTTTAATTTAAAATTACAAAAAAGAAATACATTCAATATTGATGATATTATGCAAAAAATACAGGGATTTAAATTTAATCTAGCACCCATGGAAGAGGACAAACAAATTGGCTTCAAGCAAGGCTACAAAGTCATGGTTGTCAACCACTGCAAAGATTCTAGTGGCCAAAGAGAAGATTTGGTACATCGGTTAACACATAGGTAAATAGGCCTAATAAATAATAACTTAAATTGAGTACTTGATAAATAAAATGTTTGATGTTAATCTCAAACAATGATAACAATGTGCATGACATTTCATTGCAGCCTTCTAATCCTAGCACAAATCCTACACATCACAAAGGCCCCAATATACTACATCACAATGTTAGGAGGTATATATTCAATTTCAATTAAAAATTAATTATGTAATTATTAATGCAATTTAACATATTAAATTGCAATTGGTTTAATCTTTTTGTAAGTATTTTAGACTCTACAGAATGTCATGGTGAGAGAGTGAAGCGTGATGTCAATGTTGAGCATGTTGAGGTTGGGGCTGAGCAAAATGTGGTTGTAGATGATGTGGCACTGTCAAGTAAAGAAAAATCCCTGTTATGTTCTTTTGATTAATGAAATACTTGTAACATTAAAAAATATGTTTTCAATTAAACTCATTATTTGTTATTGCAGGGGACCCCACTTTGGTGCATCAGCCTCGTGCTCAAAAAAAGATAAGGAAGCATAATGTCATAAGATCATAATCAAAAGAGCCAAAGGAGAATGTCGAAGATAGTCATGATGTTCCTACTAGCCTTTACCTTCAAAATCAAAGAAAAAATAGAAGAAGAAATGATTGTTAAAAACCTTGTTTGATGATGCAAGAACATTGTCTTAATGAATGTGTTGATGAATTATTGATGAATATTGATTATTAATGAATTTTATATCATGTTATTGAATATTGTTATGTGATTATAATGATTTATATGTTTATGAATTATTGATGAATGTTATGTATTAATGAATTTTATGTCATGTTAATGAATGTTATGTGATTATAATGATTCAATTATAGGGGGGGAGGCCAAATGAGCTTCCACCTTCATGTGGTTGGCCTTATTAGGTAGTGACTATTATAGTATTCTCATAACCAAGTAAAGCTCAAACTAAACTAATTAGCACCTTCCCAAAGAGATATTGTTGTTATACAAGTATTAACCATAGCTCATCCTCACCATAGTATGACATCTAAACCCACACTGACTATCCATTCCTTTGACCATACTCCCCTCACTTTATTGTATGCCCATAACCTTAGATTCACCTCACTAGTTAAGTGATAGCTTGGTGAGAGTATTGAATTCTCTTTAAATCCTTTTTTGTCTCTATTTTTATCTAATTTCATGTGATCTACTATCAACATTAGATCTTGATTTGATTTTTGTTTCTTGTAGAATATAACAAAATCATGAAGAAAGGAAACTTAGTAGTATGCTCCTTAATTGGATGTTAATTCAAAAGGACCAAAGATATTCAAGATATTAATTGGATTTTTCTTATTCATGTTTTCATCCTTCGAATACAACATAGTGTAGGCATCTAGATAGTTATAATTGAAGCACTTGTAAGCTTGATGTTTCCTATTTATGTTTATGTAAATATCTTGTACAATGATTACATGTATTTTGGTTCCTTTTTTACAAATATTTTTCTTTTTTGCAACATACACCACATATGGAAATATTGGCCTCTTGGTATTAGGAGCCAAGTAATAAAAATCATCTTGGGAAAGGTAAATTTTTGAATTTTTAAATAACACATTTCTTGAGTTGGAGGGCATTGAAGTTTCATTAAACTTAATGCCTAGTATAGTACACAAGAAGAAAGTAGTGTTGTATTTTTAGCTCACATGATTTAGGTGTGCTGAAATAAAATCACACTAGTCTAATCAAATAAGTCAGGGGCTAGGCCACTTGCTTTAAATGTTAATGGTGTATATTGTCTTTATTCTACAAAGTTGGTTTTTGTTTTGTAGGTAGAATGTTTTGTCAAAATGATCAAGGTCGCAGGTGTAGCTATTGTGCCTATATGAGGCTTCTTTCATGTTAAATTATGTATTAGAAAGATAATAATTTGGTTCATGATAAAGGAACCTATGTAACTACCTATGTGGAGCATAAAGAGAAGAGTAGATATAGTGCAAACAAGCTTGAAGAGTGGAAGATGGCACTCCACATTGTTTCATTTCATATAGGTGAAATCATCAATAATGATGAGTAAGTCACAATCTTTCCTTCTATACATTTGTTATTATACATTTCCTTTCACATAGTATTTCTCTATTTTATACATTTCCTTTAACAATTTGCATGAAGTGTATTTAAAATTAAACTAATAATGTTTTGATTAATGTACAAAATTAATATATAAACAAAAATAGATGATGTCAATTTCAAGGTGATGCTAGTAGTTGAATCACCATGAATCCATCTCTCATGAGAGTAAATGGAACACTTAGCACTCATTAGATCTAGGTGATTCTCATAGACGTGAAGTACTAAGACTCCCCAAGAGCTCCCCCATCTCAGTACTACTCCAACTTGAGAGTTCTTCGCTTATGTGGCCATACTATCCCATTAATATTTTGCAAATAAGAATATTTTTAGAAAATTTCTCTAGTGTATGCATTCCTTGTATCTAAATAAACTTATGTGCCCAAATGTGACCTCTCAAAGCATCACTTGATTGTTTTTCCAAAGGGGAAGTTGAATCTTGACAATTAGTTTCTCTCACCTCGAGAAATATCATGTGAAATTATTTTGTAGATTGATTCCAAGTACATCAATTTGCATGTTTATTAGGTTTAGCGGTTTTATGAGGTGATTTGATTAGTCTTCAAAGCATGATTCTAGAGGCTCCTAGCTTAATTTGGGTACTTATAGAATCATTATAAATTCAATCTTTGATGACTATTTCAACTAGAGTAAATGGTGAGGACATGGGAAAACAATTCCACATGTCCTATTTCTTGCAAACAAAAATAATTAGTGGGTGACTAGCCTTATGGAATTCACATTTCAAATGTGTGTCTAAACATTTTATTATTTAAAATTGTCATTTTATGATGTAAGAAATAATATAGATGTTGACATGAAAATGTCTACTCATGCAAGATGGATGCAAAATATAGAAATTAAATATTTTTTGAATCCCCTCTAAAATGTTGCAAGTGCAAAATCGTATGTTATATGTTTTCCTTGTCACAAAAGTTGTACCCTTGCTTGCATTCTTACAACCTTTTCCATTGTCATTTTTTTCCTTTAATACTAGGCACTCATCAAAGTTTTGATGTACTCTGGTAGACATTTCAATGAGGAGTAATGTCAAGGGTATGGCATCCTTGTCGATAATCTCTTTTTTACATACTAGGAATTCATCAAAGTTTGATGCAAATAAGTAGACATTTTGATGAGGAGTGTCATCGATGACATGGCATCATCATTGATATACTATTTTTTACATACTGGAAGCTCATCAAACTTTCAATAGAATTTGGTAGATGTTTTAACAAGAAATATCATTGATGACATGGTATGCTTATATTGTCAAATCATTTTTGACACCTACTTTTGCAAGAGTTTGGGCTATTTTTTAACGAGGATATTCATCGATAAATAGACGCACACAAACCTTGGTTGAAACTTTGATAAATTCTTAACTACAAAGACTTTGGTCAAAATTTTGACCAATTGGCATAGAAATATCGATCAATCCACATCGAAAAAGAAGTCCAAATTTTATAGTTTTGTGGATGATGAAGATTCTTGCAAGAACTTACTTCCTTCATGAAATTATAAATTGTAGTTTACAGTAACCCCTTTTGTATCTATCCATAATTTAAATATATTTCCTAAAATAAATTTCTTCTTTTGTCCACATAAATCTTGCTTTCGTGATAAATATATCAAATTGTTTTATCTTTATGTATTGTCCTTTTAAATTTTTATTTTCTTCTCAAGATACTTATTCACACAATCCCAAGTAACAAAATTCACCTCTAATTCCATATTTCATCCCATGAAGAAATGTCAATAATTTGGTAATTATCACCAAATAGAGATTAGGTCACCCATTTGGGCCCTATTATATTCATAAGATGATTAATTTCCTTATAGACAATTTTGTTTCTTTCCCATATATTACAGAGGGTATATTAGTAATTAATATTAGCTTTTGAAGTTACTTTATGAAAAATAAATATTATTGAATGAAAAAATTACTTGGATGGATAATAATATTAGTGCTCCTTTAAAATGTAGCCATATATAAATATTTTACTTTATATATTTTTAATACAATGAACATCATTTTCATGCTCAATAATTATATTTCTTATGCATTCCTTATTTTCATCAGGTTATCAAAGAAATGCTCTTTTAATGATCATCTGATAGTTGTAAGTTCCACCAATGACCTTCATCCATGGAACTCTTCATTATCAAACAACAAAATAAAAGAATTTCGGGTCTATTTGGTTGCAGGAATAGAAATATGGGAATTGGAATTGTTATTCTAGAATAGAAAATGGGGCTACATATTCCTATTCTTGTTTGGTTCAATCAAAATTTGATGGGGAAGTTATGGACCCAAAAATATATGTTTTCTAAAATAAATAAAACTAGAATAGGAATATGTATTCAAATTTCACCTATTTAGGTGGAAATACAAATGCTCATTTTTGGCCAAAATTGCAATGTGTATTCCTATTCACAATTCTGATTTGGTGCACCCAAATATAGAATTCAAAATTTTAAGAATTTACATATGCCTATTCCACTCATATTCAAAAAGAACCTTATTATATTATTCCACTACTATTGGGTAAAGGGTACGTTGTTAAATACTTCCTTCATTCATGGATGACTTACATTTTAGGGTTTCTCCAATCCTTTAGTGGGCTTACTATTTTTGTCTACTCTTTTTTAAAAGATGATTTATCTTGAATTATGCTCTAATTTATCTAATCTTCCATTTGACACAACTATTTGTATATTCAAAATGCTCTCTCCATACAAGGGATATTTCTATTGATACTATCTTCCAAGCATTTTTGGCATTATCTCCATTACCAAAATCCACATTGCTGGAATATTTTTCTCCCAATCATTCTTTGGCTAATCTCTTCCATACCAAGGTTCTCAAAAAACTTGTTGTTCAAGCTTGCCCTTCGACACTTTCAAGTCATCGGATCTCATGTCTTGCAATCTTTCCACACCAATAGGTGGTGGTTTATTGGGATAGTTAATCATATGAGAAAATGTCAATGCAGCTAGTACATGAATTGGAATATCAATAGATTTGTCTTCATCATTTGGACACAGTGGAAATGAGACATGATACTGCAATGATCAATTATTTTTAATGGGAGATAACTTACCCACTTATGAACCTCTTTGCATTCATGAAAAACATATTTTTCATGAAATATCTAATTTTAGATTGTTAGTCTACTATTTGTCATTCTTGAATTTGAATTTAGATGCTCCTTCAATTAACTTGTAATAGTTTGCAAGCTTCATCATATGATCAACTTTAATTTGTATGGTTGGATGTCATGTTGCTAACATATGATTCATTGATTACAATTTTTTATATAAGCTCGATGCTAGTTAGTACCCCAAGCATCATAAACTATTACCTTGCATTTATTAGTATCTGAATGGTCAGAAAGAGTAACTTAGTTTTGTGTGATGTCTCTTTCTGGCTCTATTATTTGCAAATATGAAGTTGATTTAAGTTGATTTCATATTTTTTAGTAGTATACATCCATATTTTCCTTCTTCAATAACTAAATTTTAATGTTTGAAACATGATAAAATGTCTTTAAACTCTTACTGAAACTATGGATAAATCTTTATGTCAACTCGTGGAAATCGGTATATTGTAGATTGTTGATGGGTGAGTTCTATGTGCTAAAATATTGACATACTTCTATGAGTCATTAAATCCAAGATTTTTCAAGAATGAGGTCTCAAATGGTGGCTCATAGCTCTCTATTCATGAAGTGCAAAGGTCTGTAATGGAGGCCCTCAATTTGACCTAGTTTGTGTCCATACAAGTACACCATAAAATGAGAGATTCAAAGATCAAAATATACATGCAAATGAAGATGCAAGCTAATCTAAATGATAACAATGTAAAGAAATGCAAGAAAAGAAATATAATCTATGAAAGGAAATAAAAATGTAAGATTAATCTATGAAAGCAAACATGGATCTAAACTAATATGGAAATGCAAGGATGGAGCATGATGATGGAAGCTACGGATGCATGAGAGAAGAAGACAAGAAGATAGAAGTTCTCCACAAAAAACTTTAATGCTCAAACTCCTCCTCCAAAAATCGCTCTCCAAACCTACAGCATAATCATGAATGCCAAAAATGAGGAGAGGGCTCTCCCTTATAAATAAAAATAGACAATTAAGATTAAGAGGCAATAAGATATAATCAAGGGTGGAGAAAGAATGATCCATGTGAGACAAAATTCCATCAATAAGAAAAGAGGAGAAAAATTAAATGGAATCCCACTTAGAAATATGTGCATTTAAGTGTAGAGGAAAAAATAATTTATTTAAATTTTTTTTTATTTTATTTCTTTTTCCAAGTGGGGTTTTATTTAATTAAAAGGGAGAAAGTTCTTTTAATTAAATAGGAAATTTTTTTTTTTTTTTTTTTTTTTATTGGTAAGAGGCCAAAGCCAAGATTAATTATTATTTATTATTATTATTAATTATTTTAATAATCATGGGTAGATTCAAACCAAAGACCTCTTCGATAAGAGGCTCACAATTTACCGTTGTGTTGTAGGCTCTTGCCTAAAATATTTAATTATATTTAAAAGAGGGGTTTTTCTCTTAATTAATTAAATGTGGATTATTTTTTTAATTAAAAGAGAGTTTTCTTTTAATTAAATAAGACTTAGGATAAAATGATCAAACCTTAGGAAATGTTGAAATAATTGAATTAATTACAATTTGATCAAAGAAATTGATTTAATAAAATATTGCAAACCATTGATTCAAGAAATTTGATAAATTGAATAATGGAGGCCCATAGTCTAGGCGAACATTTTAGGGTGCATACAAGTTCAATACATCAAGTAGCTCTCCTATAATTATATAGGAATGAAAAAATAGTTTGTCAATGAAAATTAAGCATCTAAACTTATGTAAACTATCTTTTATTTTGATTTCAAAAACACATTTATCCTTGATATTAAATCTGATCTCTCTCTTTTTTCTTTTTTTCTTTCTTTTTTTTAAAATCTATTTTGTCAACTAAGATTGTGGCTAATATTTTTCATGGTGCTTGTGAGTCAAAATTCCAATATTCTATCATTTTGAGTTAAAAATGAGACAAAACATGTCTAAATTCAAGCTTTAAAAAGGTCAGTCATTAGTTGGATTAGTGGTGATCTCATTGTTTTAAAGTTTCCCTCTCATTTTGAGTTTCCTCCAAAATTTTGAATTTTTGAAATCCTATGCATGAATCCAAAGTTATTATAAGTTAAAGAAAGCCTTGCAAATACTATTTGCAATCAAAAAATTAACCATAAATAAAGGTTAAGAAAAGCTTCTCAAAGAAATAAATGAGGAGAAAGGTTAGGAAGGAAAACTCAAAAATTTATTTAGAAGCACAATCTTAACCTCTTTTATCAAATAGAATAGAATGAAAAGGTTAATAAATCTAAATAAAAGTTAATTATGCTTTATATTTGTTGGATGGAGAAAATTACATAGTTCCATAAATGTATTTAGAAGCACAATCTTAACCTCTTTTATCAAATAGAATGAAAATGTTAATAAATCTAAATAAAAGTTAATTACGCTTTATATTTGTTGTATGGAGAAAATTACAGAGTTCCATCGTTGAAAGAGAAATTAAGGGTTCGTTTGGCAACAAGAATACAAATGGAATAAGCATTTGTAAATTCTTAAAATTTTGAATTCTTTGTTTGGATGCACCAAATCGGAATTGGAATAGGAATAAAATAGGAATATGTATTCCAATTTTGGTCAAAAAATGAGCATTTGTTATTCCACCTAAATAGGTGGAATTGGAATATGTATTCCTATTCCAATTTTATTTATTTTAGAAAACATAAATTTTTGGGTCCGTGAATTCCCCATCAAATTATGGCTGACAAGAATAGCAATACGTACCCCATTTTCTATTCGAAAATAAGTATTCCAGAATAAGAATTCCTATCCCATATTTATATTCCTATGACCAAACAGACCCAAAGGATTTGTAAACATAAACAGAAACCCAAAGAACAAATGTAGATCCATTTTCACTTCTAGATTCACGTAATCCCCAAATGGATGAAAATGCAATGGATCTATTTTAAAAACCTTCACATTAAAGGTGAAATTGGTACATGAATACAAAATGTGAAGTTATTGATTATGCAACAAAATTGATACATGAGTACAAAATGTGAAATTATTGAATATGGAGAAGCACCAAAATGTTAACACTAGTGCAAAATGTGAAGTAATTGAATATGTAACAAACATCCCAAGTTTCTTACACAATGTATAGGTGGAAAGAGGCGGTGAGCTATTTGACAAAAAGACAACTTGTTCGCTATATGCTTCTAATGGGTGTTTGTCTCTTCCAATGCACACAAAGCATGCAAGTCATGACAAAGTATAGAATTGTTTGACAAAGTGCTTCAAAGGGTTTATCATTTTATAATACATGATGGCTATAGACAATTGATTGCAATTGTTTAACCAAACGCTCTCAAAACAACGCTATCACTTGTGATGATCCTCTGAATGTCTCTCTGGCTCATTGGAAGGATCATGAGAAAATAAAGAGTTTTCCACTTCATCATAAAATTCAAAGAGGATATGAATTGTCACATTAGTAAATCTTGAAACAAGGAGCTTTTCCAAGCCAGCAAAGTCAACTTCAAAATTGACGTTGTTTGCTTCAACTTCAAGGTGCAAATGATAAAATGTTTATTTATGTCAATGATGCTATTATTATCAGGACAGGTTAATCTAGAGATAAAATGTACTAAAGACAAAACACAGTCAAATTTATTTATTTTTTAGATTCACTATAGTAATTTTTTTTTGTTTTCTACTACAAACTTTGCATATCATAAAGACCAAATGCTGAAATTTTCAGAAAAATTCATAATGTTTTTGATTTTTTGAAAATTGATCAATTGTACAGTTTGCAGGAAGATAGCTATAAATGTGTAAAGGTTTTGAAAACTAAATATTGGCGCGCTCTTTGTACATCAACATGTAGTATATACGGTTTCCATCATGTTTATAAGATAAGAGCATGCGGTACATAAAGACCTACAAACTGTTTGACAGAACACCTCATATAAATACAGAGATGGTGAGAGTGGACACCAGATTACAACTTTGACTGTGCAAACAGGCAATTCTTAAACATCACATACTAAGGAAGAAATTAAGTTTGGAAAAATAAGTCAACTTTAACTATTTAACACTTCTAGTCTAAGAATCAAGTCTTAGTATGTGATATTTAAGCTGTCCGTGCACACATCAAGTTCATATTTTGATATCAAATTTGTGAGACCTATTTGGAATCAGAGTAATCACACAATCATAAATCACCCCTTTCCAAAGTGCCAAAACAAGTAGAATGGTTAAGTGCATATTCATCCTGTATATGCAATAATGGGAATGCATATTGTTTGACAGAGTTGCAAAAGAAATATTGCTTTAAACGATACATTGATCAAACATATGTAGAGTTATGGAAAGTATTGAAATAGATATATGTCGTCAAGTGTACATTTATTTTATTTCGAGTTAAAATTTTAACATTGATACACTTGCAATTTTGAGTGAACACATGATCCCATAAGTTAAAGATATTTAATCATTCTCTTGAATAGCGTAAAAGGAAATAGGCATGCCTTTTTAGAGAGATTTGGATGTACTTTTCATCCAAACCTTTCTAAGTGAAGGGAAATACATTGATTGGTCTGAAATCATAGCGAATAGATTGCATTCAATGAGCTTTCACAGGTGTCTAGGATTTCTGGTTTTTATATGTCTTCTCACATGTTCTATATTCTAGCATGTTGTAGGGAATGAGAGGGCTTGCCTCATCAAGTCTGGGTTGATAGTATGTCAATCTATGAATACTTTCCTTTGTTAAAGAGAGAAAAGAATCTGAAGGACTTATGGTGAGTACAAGACACCTTCCTTGCCAAGCTGATATTTGAACTTCAAGGTAAGGAGAATAGAAACCTAACTGAGGAGGCATCCCTACTCATTACTATTTATGGTAGCTTCTTTACCCAGTTCCCCAAATTCACATATGTAAGGGTTGGTGGATATGAAGGTAAGCCTTTGAAGTTGCCCAGATATTATTTAGATTGCTATGTACTAATTGAAGTTTCCAGGCAAGTAGTAGAGGTAGAAAAAAGTTGTAAAGCTAGGAAGGGTTTTAGTTACACCTTTCCAATTGAACTTGGTCATTACCGGTGTAAGAGCATCTAGGATGCTCTTGGTCTAGACATTGAGTTGAGAATAATGAACTTGGCATCCTACTCCACCTAACCCAAGTTTGATAGTAAAGGATTTGCACAATCTCAATTTGAGTTACGCCCCTCCTTCACTCATGTTCCATAGATGGAAGAATTTTGGGTTGATTATGACGATGATTATGAAGTGAGGAGGAGATAATGGCCCAGGTTCACCTTGATGCAAATAAAAGAATTCAAGTTGCAAATGGATGTTACTGATATTGAAGAATATGAAAGTGAAGAAGTGGTGGACCCATTTTATGTAGAATAAATTGAGGCTTTTCACATACCTAAGCTAGATTGGGATGTGCCTGAGGAAGATTATTTGCAAATTAGAGCTCTTCCTGTTATTGACAGAACCAAAAAGTGCCTTGTAGATAAAAGCAAGTCAAGTTGGGGCGAGTTGAATCAAAACTTCAAAAGGGTTTTACTAGTTATAGCTCAACATTTCTTATTTTCCATATTGATAAAGTTGTCACATGTTCTTCTGCAGGTGATCTAAATCTTGAACCTAAAATTGAACCTATTGTTCAGAGTATAGCTCAGTCTCCACCTCAAGCTAGGTGGTCTTGTTCACATAGCCAAATAAAGAAGGCTCTATAAGTTGTCACGGTTAATACTGACAAGGAACCAATTGAGGTTGAAATTGTAGCTAAGACAACTATTGAGAGTTCAATTGGAGCCATAGATCAAAGTAATCAACAAGTTGTAGATGGAGCTAACACTCTCAGTTCACTAGCTACTGGAAATTCCCCTATTTTTCAAACCCCTCCGCCTAAGGGTGGTTTCTCTACACCAAACTAGTTTGATTTATCAATCAGTAAGAAAAGGAATGTTGTTCCGGTGACTATTTTTGTAGAAGATATGTGATGCAGGAGCATCCTAGGGAAGTTAGCAATCCTGTACACAGGGGCTTCGTGCTTGAGTTTGTGGAGTTATGATTTACATGGTTGGGGATCTATTCAAGGCATATTGGGACCTTTCCTTAAGTGCACGTGATTTTTGGATTCATCATCTTGGAGTTAGAGCTATTTTAGTGGTTGTTGGTAATGTGTTCTTATTTATTGACAAAGATTTGGAGATTGTATTCGTGAGCTTCGATCCGTGGGAGTTGGCGTGTGTGCTCTTGGACTTGGATCATTGGATGGCATGTGGACCTATGCCTAAGTGTGCATATTCTCATTGTTGGAAATATTATGATAGGCTAAGTTACTGAGATGAGAGGGGTGAATCAGTAACCAATAAAATTTAATCTCTAATTAGCAATTAATCCTTCATGAGTATTCTAATCTAATTGCATGCATGAGAAACTGAAAACATTAAAGCATTCATAACACTTTTGACACACAATTTGGTGACCCAGAAACCTTCCAAATAGAAAGTAAAACTGGGGTGGGGATGATACCCACAAGCTTTAGTACTATAGTATAAAGTTGGTTTGTTAAGGCTTACAATGATCACTTCTGATGATTTGCCCTATTAGGAGCAATAAGGACTACTAAGTCCACCTTGCAAAAAGATTTATAAACATACAATGAAGTATGCACTCGGTAAAGAGATTTACAAAAGACTATTAAGTCTACCTTGCAAAAGGATTTAACTAATCCACCTGTCAGGATGAAACAGTAGTTGATCTTTGATCTACAACTTGGTTTGTTGAATGAGATTCCTTTGAATGTAGTAACCACCTTGTTGTGATGGATAAATCTTTGTTGCTCCTTATATTATTGTAGACTTTGTAATTCGCTCTTCTATGCTTATTACATTACTTCCATCTCTTCTATCATTGTTTTGGATGTGATACAATACATTACATATATACTAATCTAATTACAAATTACAAAGTCGGCCACAACACAAGTTTACACAAAATACACAAAGTCGGCCCAAATGAAGAAACTCTGGTTCTGAAGACTAGCTCAGTGAGGTTCTGATACTTGACATCCACTATCAAAGCTTGGCATCATCATGCACTCGATAGATGTAAAAGCTTGGTCCATACTGATCACTTCCAAGTAGTCTTGAATGCGGTATGCACTGGTGACTCAATGAATACTATGAAACTCATCATATAGACTAAATCACTTGGTTCTGACTACATAGCTTGGTCAACACTAGATTCTCTATGAGCTCGGTAGAAAATGAGTTACTAGGTTAACACTGAGTAGCTCGGTTAACACTAGACTCACATCACATTAACTGTGAACTCGGTAAGCACTGCACAACTTGATTTGCACTTATAAACTTAGCATACATTGAGATGCTCAATTACACTATTGATCATCACCATGGTAGTAACTACTCGGCACAAACTAAAAACTGTCCAAGGGACTCAGTAGAAATTGTAGAGCTTGGTAGCAACTGAAATGCTTGGTTAACATTGTTAACTATACAATAAGCTTGGTAGATACTTACAATCTGAATAAGTGTATGTCACTAATAACAAACATGACTATAATGTCAACAATCTCCCCCTTTGGCATTAGTGACAAAAACACTTATCAATCAAAACTAAATTCAAAAATGTTCAAGAACATCTTATATCCATCACCTTGTGTCTCTGACTTGGTAGAGTATATTGTTTTTGAGATTTTTCAAATTTTGTTTTTGTAAGAGTTGTACATGCATAATATTATAATGCTCCCTCATACATAATATATAGTATATTATACATCTTTTCACATTATATATATATATATATATATATATATATATATATATATATATATATATATATATATATATATATATATATATATATATATATATATATATATATATATATATTGTATATCTTCTCCCCCTTTTTGACATTAATGCCAAAGATTTATGCTATATAAACTATACAATAATGCCAAAATGTGACAATTAATCTAAATGTACCTTTAAGATAAGTGCCAAATTCTTGTCCCAATTTTCTTACAACACCTTGCATGTATGCAATGCAATCTGCACTTCTGCTGACAGTTCTATCATATGGTCTACAATGGAGAAGTTGTTGAAATGGATGAGCATTTTTGCATGTGCAATGTGTTTCTGCAATGCATCCATGTTTGGGAGAATCATGCACTATATGTTTATCAATGTTGATCTTATTCTAGCTTCTTGTTTCAGCAATTATGCCTACATATCAGTTAGGAATCTGATCTTATTGTAATGGGTAGAGCTGTAGCTCGAGTCAAGTTGCAGCTACTGTGCACTTGCCTTCAGATCCTCATCAATCTTTAATACTTTATTTCTTAATTCTTTTGTGAAATTTGATGTATCATAGAGTTTACTGAATAGTAAAGATACATTGTTGCAGGAGGTCTCCAGTGAGCCTAGAATAGTAGATAATTCTACTTGATGGATAACTATTTGTTGAGCAATAAGTTCCAAAACTTTATTCTCAAACTTCTTCTCAACTATCTGCAACAATTTCTCTTGTCCATTTAAATCTTTATTAAATTTCTTAGCTAATTGGTTCAAAATTGGTTGAGAAGTATCAACCTCTATATTTAATGCCTCTGCAAGGATCTTCTTTGCATCTTCTATTATTTGGAATTCCTTATTTCTTTCCTCTCTAAGCCTCTGCTGCTTGGCTTTCTTCTGAAGAATTTCTCAAAAAACATGCATCTGATCAGGATTGAGATTTGAGATGTCACAATTAGGAATAACAATCTTCTCATCAAGATCTATGTCTTCTTCCTTCTGTTTGCCTTTTCCCAAAAATCTTGTTCTTGGTTGAGGCTTGGTCTCAACTATCTTTGCACTTATTAATTGTATGCTAGGAATGGAAATAATTGTAGAAATAGTAGGACACGCTGAGAAAGTAGATACTGCACTCATTGTTGAAATATCTATGGTAGAAAAACCTGGTGTAGCCAAAATTGATGTAGATGGAAGTGCTTGTTGCTCGGTAGATGAAGTGTTTGCCTCTTCTATCAATGAAGTACTAAGCTAGATATGTGCGAAGATTGATTGAGTGCTTGTGCTTTTAGTGTTAGTCAAAATCAATCCTGTTGAAGCTTTCTTCGAGCTTGGTGTTTTCAGTGTTTTGCTTGGAGAATGAGGAAGTGAGGCTATGACCACTGCAACAATCTTTACTGGGTCGATCTCCTCAATATTTTGCACATCTGGTAAATCTTCCTCGGTAGCTTCCTACCCCTGTTCCTTTTCATCATCATCTACATTGTCAAAATGAGTGACTTCTTCATTATCAATATCTTCATCTTTCTCTTATTCATCATCATCCTCATCCTTTTCACTGACACTAACTACAAAATCACTCAGTTTTTGAAGAAGATAAATGTTCTTCCATGTGTTTGTAGCATTCTTCACAACATGCTCAATGTCTTTCAATAGCACAAGACAAGTGTTGAATCTCAAAGTAAGCTTTTCTTCATTTTTCTTCAAAGATTCCTTTACCTCCTTATCTTCCAAACTTGGCATGAGTTGCCTCAGGGTCTACTCATATATGTCTTTTGCAGTTTTCATGACATTCTCCCATCTTGACATGATTTTCTCCATTAGTTTCTCCATTAGAACATTAGGAATCTGTTGAGCTAGCTGGTCTAGGGAGTACTTCCACTTACCCATTTTGGATATTATCAAATCCTCTATTTGCTTTTGCTCCTTTGTAGTCCTAATCTCATACTTCAGTGCCTTGAAGTTTGTTATGCCATATCCTGATTCTAAATCTTTCATCCTTTCCTCAAAAGTAGGTGGAGGCCTTTTGAAGATTAAATCTCCTCCTTCTTTGTTTGCTTTCTTCCTGGATGATCTTTTGGTAAACACAGTAGTAGATGTCTTGACAGGCTTGGTAATAATTACCTTATCTTTCTTCTTTAGTGGCTCTTCATCCTCTTATTTTTCTTCATCTTTTTCTTCTTCATCCTCAATATCATCTCCTTTGCCTTCAATCAACAAAAGTGTGGAATTGGTTTTCAATTTGGCAATTCTCTTCTTCCCTTTGTTGACTACCTGAGGGAGTTTGATTTCAAGTTCTATTTTGACCTTTGCTTCATCATAGGTGCCAAAGTATGCAGCTTTAGGGCAACAAGCTCATTAACCAGTGCCTCAATTAAGTCCTTGGTTTCATCTATGTTTACCTCATATCCAAGAGGTTTTACCCATACTATCCTTGGCCTAACTACCTGAATGTATACTATGTCACTATCAACCATAAAAAAAACATAATATTTATAATCATCAACTTGTTTCTTGGGAATCTTGAATCTTTTATTCATCTTCTCCTTGAATGCATCAAAATAGTTATCCATAATGCTTGCATAGTTCTCTCCCATTTCATCTATGTACTCATTAATATGATAGAGAACAAGTACATCTTTCCTCCAAACTACTATACCTTTTGATGGGAAGAACTTTTGAACATAGAAAAATAAACAAGTCAAAAGTGAACCGAACTTATAAGGATTATCCTTGGAAGTTCTGATATTTTCCATGTTCTTGTTGAACTAGCTCAGCAATAACTCGGCAAGGTCAAGTGACAGGTTATTCTTGACGACTTTGTATGCTGAATCTACTGCTTCACATGACATGTTGTTCAATCTGCTCAAGCTATAAATCATGTGAGCGATGACATGTATCCCAAACTTGAGTTCCATGTCAATGACACAACTGATCTTCATTCCCCTTCCATCCCACTTGGCAAGGGTTTTCTTCTCCAGTTCAACCTGACCTAGGGTTTTGGTTGTTTTCGCTTTTGCCGACATAGGATGACCAGTGATCCTGTGGATCATCTTCTTGGTTATCAAAACTGGTTGTTCCAACCACAATTGACCATTGTGCACATGACTAAGAATATATCTTATCCATTTTATTTAGAAATCTCGTGGCATATGCGAAATGTGAGTTAAACCTTTTGTTTCAAGATGCTGATGTTCTGGTTTCAACACACCATTAATGCAAAACCCCTTCAATGATTCATCCATCTCCAATGTTCCAATATCTTGGATTGCACACTTAAAATGCAAACAAATATCATTTATTAACAATACCTTTGGTGGAAGTTGGGACTGTGCTCCACTTGGATCTATGGTTTCCACAATGGCAAGACTCAACTTAAAATCTAGGGCCTTCCATTCCATGCCTCAAACTAACATGTCTGAACCTTTCTTTGATTTGCTACTGGTGGATGCCATCTTCGCTTGGTAGGGTTTGAGAGAATACGAAAACAATTCACTCAAATTGCTTGAATGCTCTAAAGATTGCCTTGCACAGATAGCTCTTCGAAAATTCACAGTGAGAAATGACTTCGATTTTGCCCATTTTAACAAAATTCTCCTTTCGATTGCCATAAATGGCTGGTATAATTGTTCGCTCAAATGATATACTATCATCCACTTCGCTTGCATTGAATGCTCGGTAGAGTCTTCCATGACTCAATAACCACACAAACTTTGTTACTCCTGACCTTGCTTGGTAGGGTCTTACAACCTGACCTTGCTCAGTAAGGTCTTCAACTCAACCATACTTAGTAAATACTAGTATCTTTACTTAGTGATCCCTTTGCATCTTGAATGTTGATTTGGATCTTTTATTCTGCTAACTGGAACTGATGTTAGATGTCTTCTTTAGTATCCTAGTTCTAGTTCTCCTTTGAGAAATCAAGTGGAAATGTTGGAATCACCCAATTCTTGAGTGACTTGATCATCATTACTTAGACTTGCATTTTCAAAAGATTTTGGAACCCATTGTTGTCTCATCTACTTTATGATGTTATCATCTTTTGTCTTCTTTTCATATTCAATTCTTCTAGTATTCATACAGTTCTTGGCAAGATGACCAAGTTCTGTACAAATAAAAAATCTTCTGGTAGTAGCTCTTTTCCTCATGTGATGTTTCTCACAATTCATTCCAATGTGTCCAAATTCTCTATAGTAATGACATCTACACCAAGTGTTATAGTCCCAACCAAATATAACTTTTACAATTTGCTCTGCTGGGTTCAATATCTTAGTTTTGCATTGCAAGGATTTGTGCCCATCTTCTTACATTTGTGACATTTGCCTTCAAACTTAGGTTTCTCTTTGCATTCATTAGCCCTATGACCATTCTTATTGCACTTGTAGTACTTTCCATTGAATTTTTCTTTTCCATTGCTCCAACATTTGTTTGATGTATGACCTATCTTACCACAATGACTGCAACTAGGTCTTTGATTCTTTTGAGCTCCTTGCTTGGATGATTCACCTTCTTCTATATATCTAATTCCTGCTTTTCCTTTTTTTCTGTAATGATTTTTCTCATTTAATTGATTCATATCTGCTTGAGATTTCATCATCCTTTCATTGGTTTGTCTTTCAGTGTTTAGATCATTCTGCAATCTTTCATTCTCTAATCTTAGATTCATGATTTATTTATTTGTATTGGTGAGTTGATCAATGAAATCTGCTTGCTGAAGGGATAGGTGTTGTATTTCATTATTCTTTCCTTCTATCTCTTCTTTTATCTTGTTTTTCTCTTCCGTGACTTCACACAATCTTACTGACTGAATTTCTTGCTCTCTTCTCATTTTTCTTACTTCTTCTTGAAGAGTACTATTCTTTTCCAATAGTTCTTTGATTGCTTCATCAGCTTCATTTGAATTAGTTGAATGGATGTCTTCAATTCTTTTTTCAATGTAGAATTGATCATTCATTTGGATTGCAAGATATCTTCTTCTTTTCAAGGATTGAGAAAGTTTCTCTTTTGCTTTCTTGAGTTGTCCAATAGCCAATTCCAAATCAAGTTTCTCATTGTCAATAGCCTTGTCAAGTTTGAATACCTCCATAGCCTTTAATCTTTTCTCAAGCTGTAAAACTTATCTCTGAGAACCATAAATCTCTAATACCAATTCTTGGAAATATTATGATAGGCTAAGTTACTGAGAGGGGAGGGGTGAATCAGTAACCAATAAAACTTAATCTCTAATTAGCAATTAATCCTTCATGAGTATTCTGATCTAATTGTATGCATAAGAAACTAAAAACATTAAAGCATTCATAACACTTTTGACACACAATTTGGTGACCCAAAAACCTTCCAAATAGAAAGTAAAATTGGGGTAGGGATGATACCCACAAGCTTCAGTACTAAAATATAATGTTGGCCTATTAAGGCTTACAATGATCACTTCTGATGATCTGTCGTGTTAGGATCAATAAGGACTGTTAAGTCCACCATGAAAAAGGATTTATAAACATACAATGAAGTATGCACTCAGTAAAGAGATTTACAAAAGGCTGTTAAGTCTACCTTGCAAAAGGATTTAACTAATCCACCTGTTAGGATGAAATAGTAGTTGATCTCTGATCTACAACTCGGTTTGCTAAATGAGATTCCTTTGAATGTAATAATCGCCTTTTTGTGATAGATAAATCTTTGTTTCTCCTTATACTGTTGTAGCCTTTGTAATTTGCTCTTCTCTGCTTATTACATTACTTCCATCTCTTCTATCATTGTTTTGGATGGGATACAATACATTACATATATAGCAATCTAATTACAAATTACAAAGTCAGCCACAATACAAGTTTACACAAAATACACAAAGTTGGCCCAAATGAAGAAACTCGAGTTCTGAAGACTAGCTTGGTGAGGTTCTGATACTCGACATCCACTGTCAAATCTCAACATCACCATGCACTCGGTAGACGTAGAAGCTCAGTCCATACTAATCACTTCCAAGTAGTCTTGAACTCGGTCTGCACTGGTGACTTGGCGAATACTGTGAAACTCCTCATATACCCTAAATCACTTGGTTTCGACTACATAGCTTAGTCAACACTAGATTCTCTACGAGCTTGATAGAAACTAAGTTACTAGGTTAACACTAAGTATCTTGGTTAACACTAGACTCACATCACATTACTGCGAACTCGATAAGCACTGCACAACTCGGTTTGCACTGATAAATTCAGCATACACTGAGATGCTTTGTTTACACTATTGATCATCACCATGGTAGTAACTGCTCGACGCAAACTGAAAACTATCCAAGGGACTCGGTAGAAATTGTAGAGCTCGGTAGCAACTGAAATGCTTGGTTAACATTGTTAACTGTACAATAAGCTCGGTAGATGTTTACAATTTGAATAAGTGTATGTCACTAATAACAAACATGACTGTAATGTCAACACTTATGTGGTCTTATGAGTTAGTAATGCCTTGTAAACTTGGGTTATGTCCTAAGTATTTAATTTATGTTATGTATTTAATATTTTTAACCAAGTCAACTTGTGACTTGATGGGTCTATTAATGTGGGTGCATTTAATTAATGTAATTTGACTAGGCTGACCTGTGGCTTGGTTTAGTATAAGTACAAGGTCTTGTGGAGTCTAGATTCATTGTCATCCAGCATGGAGGAAGCAAGGAGTAGCTAAGAGGAGTGAATTTTGAATAGAGCTAGTAGCTAAGTATAAGTTGGGAAACAAGAAGGTTTCTTGGTGGCTTGCAAGCACAAGTTTAGATTCTTCTTGGAGTTCTCTACCACATTGCAGATCTAGGCTAGCTAGTGGGCTCGATCTTGCAAGATCTTGTTGACCTCTTATTGTAATTGTTCATGTATTTGGTCATAACTCGGAAGGCCTTATAGTCAGGCATGTTGGATGAAAATCTTTTTATGAGAATTAGCATTGTGTGGATATGAAATCTATGTGTTATTGTTTATATTCCACTATGTGGTTGTTTGCTAGGGGCTAGGGCATCTCCTTTGGGGACTTTCCTACCTTGAACTATATCAATAAGGTGAGAAAATGCTTAGGCAAAATGCCTAAGAGTAAGAAGCCTAAAATATAGAAACTGCTAGAGGTAGATGAGAAAATAGAGCATTGGATAGAAAATGTATATAAGTCTATAACTAACAAGGATCTTGA
The DNA here is from genome assembly GCA_028749045.1 of Cupressus sempervirens. Taxonomy (NCBI): domain Eukaryota; kingdom Viridiplantae; phylum Streptophyta; class Pinopsida; order Cupressales; family Cupressaceae; genus Cupressus; species Cupressus sempervirens. The sequence continues at coordinate 659,838,765 of CM053791.1, forward strand.
TAATATTATGCCTCAAGATTATAGCGTAGAAAAGACTGTCCTTGGACTTGCATCCAAAGTTGCTAACATGAAAATCTTCAACGTTGGCAATGCAACGACTGCAAACAAAATTTGGAAAGACTAGATGGACAAGAAAGAGTTAAAATAGTCTATGCGAGTAATGGTCAACACATTCATATGCTGCAAAATCTTGATGCTGAAACATTGTCCAATGCCATCTCTATGGTTGATGTTACTTCTCTAGCTAATTAGAATTTCATTGACTAGATAAAAAGGGATAGATCACTCACCCGTGCATTTGATGAATGGATTGATTCTATGATTTCTCATGAAGTCAATTATATAGCTCGCTTCATTGAAAAAAAGATGAAGGTTGATAAGGTAATGACTAATCTGGAGACAAAACTTAATGTTTATGAAGCAAAGAAGGAGAAATGGGAAAAATTTATCATCCATATCAGTGAGATTCAAGAGTATGGGGTAGATGAGTTCCTAATTGAGAAACCAAATGTTGGCATCGACGTTGACTTTCTATTTATATCTAGAGCAAACTTGGAGTGGAGGAATGCAGTGATTGAGCAAAGTTGGATGAATGCTCTGAGCTATTGAAAGAATTGGAGCTCCTGAAACAAATTTTGAGCAATGACATCAAGTGCATTAATGTTGGTATCATGGAAAATGAGGACCGACCAAATAAGGATGTGAAGGACATTGGATCAGCTTGCCAGGACAAGCTGAAAGCCATGAAATAAGCCAAGGAGGTCTTAGTTAAAATTTTCATGACTGCAACCTGTGTGGAATACATGATAATCATCTATGATGATCATTTAGTATCCCAAGATAGGGAATTGGAACACACACACACACGATATTAACCATGTGGTAGTTAAGGCTGGAGTAGTTGGGTGTACCCAAATAGAAAGATCTCATTGAGTTCATGTTGGCACACAAGGAATCGAAAAAGGTTGGTGGAGATATCCCCACGAATTAGGAGCATCGAGTTGATTCCACCAACATGACTGGTAGTTAGATAAGGGTTAGAGGCCATCGAGCAATAGTTTATTTCTTTTTGCTAAGTAGTTGCTCCCAAGATGCTCATTCAAAACTCTAGAAATTAGTAACTCCTTTTGGAGTTTTTTTTAAAACTGAATTTGGAAGCCTTGTGCAACTATATGTGTTGGTTTTGTTGATGTTAGTGGGGTTGACTATCATGATACATATACTCTATTTTTGTTTTTAAATTACTTTCGAAGCATCTGCTATATTTTATTGTCATATTTTCATGGTGAATACAAAAAGGTCTTAAGGTTTTCTGGTTGGTTATTTTGCACATGAATCTTATGGTTCTATTTGGTGTGGGATGAATTTCTTGTGAAATATAATCTTAAGCTTACAATGATCATAATTTGCTTTGAAAGAAGTAGTTGATATAACCTTTTCCTTATTCAATTTTGTTGATTTATCTCTTGTGTCTATGTCAAATATAATTCCTATTGCTTGTGTTGGTATTGATATTTTGAAGAATCTATAATGTTCTTTATGTTTATGAGAGAATGTTTTAATGCCTTTGATATTTTCTAGTTAAAATTGTGTGCATAGCTATTCTTTATTAATAAAGGTTTTAATTGAACAATCATTTAAGGGAGCTACACCTTTAAATGGAGAGAGTTCACTTTCTAGGAACTCAATTGTTGTGAATTTGCCTTTCCTTTGAGAAGTTCTAGTTTTTAAATTAGTTATTTAAAAAGAAGAAAAAAAATTGTTCACTAACACCCCCGATGTGTTTCATTCCCCGAATGCCCTACTCTTCTATGGGTGGCTCCTTGAATGTAGTAGTTAGTACCTCCTTTTTCCGCCCAATTATTCCATACCTACTGAGCATCTGTGCAGGCCATCTATACATGATGAGATCTAGATGGGCGGGTAGGCTATCTCTATCTATCTATACAAGACGAGATTTGTCCCCAATATAGCCAAGCTTTTTTTCACCATAGGATAAGAATCATCAGGTTGCTAGCACAAATACCTATACCTAATGTGCTACCTTAGCACATAGTGTCAGGCATAGGGTTACAATAAGAGCACCAGTTAGTTTAGAAACTAATCCTAAAGCTAGAAGAGGTAATAACAGTGATAGAAGCAACATCAAGAGTGAAGGTAACTTCTTGATGCAATAATTTTACCATAGTTTGCATTGCAACTACTAAAAACAATTATGAACTACAAAAAACCCCGCTGCCCCCCAGCAGACAAATTATGCCCTACTATTATAGGGGTGGGGGGAGGTGGAAAAACTCTAATTGGGGGCAGTTCAAGTGAGTTTGGGAAACTTTAATGGGCTAATAGGGAAAGTATTAGTAAATGCCCTTGGTGCTTCCAATGATGCTTAATATCAAAATGATTTCTTTTACCTTTACCTCTGTTAGATCTGCTTCTACTAGTGCATTTGGGATTTTCCTTGGAGGATATTAAACCAAGACCACGAGCTATGGAGCTCAAGCCCTGGAGCAACAAACTTACCAACTTAGCTAGATATATTAGTGACCCGTACTTCCTTTATAGTAGGTTGTGACCTCGCTTGGAATTTCTTTGTGAGCCTTCAAGCTTAAACTATAAGATCTTGTTAGAAATAGGTAATACTAAGAGGGGGGTGAATCAGTATTCTACAAACTATTGCCCATGATTGAATATTGTTAATTATTTTATAACATGTAAATGAAAGTAAACTAGCAATGTTGAATAGTAAATATAACCATACACAAGAAGAACTCATAACACCATATTTTGTTAACTAGGGAAACCTTGGTGGGCATGGTACCCACAAAATGATCCACTAAACAAAGGAATCTAGTTAAGCATATTGACCCTGTTAGGAGTCTATGAAGTACATATAGTGTCTCAGTCCTTGTTAGAGGACTAGGCTTTGTTAAATGCCTCAACCCTATTAGGAGTTGCTTCAACCCAGTTAGGACTTGGTATTACAAATATAAAATGTATGCAAGATGAGTCCACTTCCCAAACATGTAGTTATATAACGCAGTTCTTATATACAAAGAGATAGATACAAAAACCTGTTTACTATTGTTTGTTGTACTTCACATATCTTTGATCATACATCAGAATTCACATCATATATTCCTTGCATAGCCTTCACACAAGTTCACAAATCATATTCAACATATTCACATATTACACATTTTGCCACATTACTTCACATGTCATGATCTTTTACTTATACCTTTCCTCTTTACAAAACTTTCTCTGTCGACCTTCAAGCATTCACACGCTTGGCATAATACAAAATTAATTATTGCTAACTTAGGGTTAACATCTAGGATGTCATCCCTAATTAGTTAAGTAATTATTTTGTTACCAAAATAATTCCTTAACACATAAATACCAAATTATTGACGTGTTGTGTTCTGATCTATTCACTACCTTTACTGGTGAAAACATTATATTTAATGTCGTATTTTATGTATCATACTACACTCTTGCACAAATCATCATAACACTCTATACTAACTGTCTTCAAGTGCTCATGTGCCAAATATTACTCTATAGACTGCGCATGCCAAAACTGTCTTTGCGTTGCCAGTAAAACTATCTGATACTTAGACAAAAAAATTTATCTAACTATGAGACCTTTATCTGTAAACTATGCCTTCGATTCCTAAGATATATGTTGCCATAAATGACAAATCTAACTTGTCCTACTTAGCCATATTTCCAATAATCTACCCCTTTGGCATTAGCGACAACATATGGGAAAATTGGCTAAGTCCCAAAACGTTGTACAAAAATAATCTTCAAAATGGCCTTTACAAAATTTTCAAAACTTCAAAATACAAAATTGTGTATCATTAAATTTATAACCATCTATCCTTATAACTCCTATTATAATAGATAAGCTCCCCATTTCTATATACTCTTCTTAAACATGTAATTTATACAATTTTCCTAAACTTCTCTCCCCCTTTGACATCAATGACAAAGGTGTCAAAACTTATTTACTAGTCAAAATTTTGAGTTACCTTTTCTAGCTTAACTTGAGATTCTTGATATGCAATCTACAAAATCAGTCTTTAGCCTCTCAATATTTTTCTTCTGAGTGTCTCTCATGACCTCTGTGGTGCTCAAAAGTGCACATAATGCATAGGATGCTACCTCAACTGCATTCAGGTCAGTATACATGAATTTCTCATAAGAAGTCTTAGCAGCAAGACATTCTTCCAATTGCTTTTGTAGCATATTGATCTTCAGCAAGAGATGTTCTCTAAATATAGAGAACCTTTTTATCACCCTTTCCTTGTTTAGTTCACTAATCTTGATAGCATCATGGACTTTCGATATCTCTGCCTCAACATCCTCGATGTTTGCATCAGGTTGCTTCAATTTGCTTATGAATTCTTGGAGCTCATTCATCCAAACTGGGAATTCATCATTAATATATTTCAAATAGCTATAGGACATGGCACATTGTCCATCTAACTTCTTTCCTTCTTCCAAACATCTCATCAACTCCTTTATACAAACATCTAATGTATGCAGATCACTGCGCACATTTGTGTAGGCTGTATCAAATAATCATGCATCATGCTCTATTTGCGCCTAGATTGATGCATTGTCTGATACAATGGTAAACTCTGCATCAATGAATTTCACCATTTCCTTTGCCTTCTGTCGCAAATCTGGCTTTGTCACCTTTGAATTGACTATGTTCTGCATTCTTTCCAAGACTTCTCTCAAGGTTCTTTCTAGAGTTTTCACTATCTTGTTCCTTTTTAATAACTTGCTCAAGGAAGATATGAGACCTTTTTGGTCGTCATTATCAGATGTTGTTGATAGTATAGGGATCAAGGGTGATTTATCTTTCATAGGAATAGCTAGTAGTATATATGTTTCATGTTGAAAGATTACTTATCCACCTCTATAGTCACATTCTCAAGATGTGGTTTGAATGAAGACTCTTGCATCACAATTTTCCAACCATGCTTCATTTTCTCCTTAGTTTTCTTTTCTTTTGTTCTTTTCTCCTCTTCTTCTTTTCTTTTTTCCTCTTCTACTTTTCTTTTCTCCTCTTCTACTTTTCTTTTCTCCTCTTCTTCCTCCTTTTTATTTTTATTTTATTTTTCTTCTTGTCTTTTCTTCCCACCTTCTTCTTTCTTCTTCTTTTCATCTTATACTCTTTTCTTTTCCTTTCTTCATTCACTCATCTTCTTTCTTCCTCTTTCCTCTTATTCTCCTCCTCTTTTCTTTTATTCTCCTCTTCCTCTTTCTCTCTTCTTATGCATCTTCTTCCTCATCAATGCTAGAGTATCCAATTATATTGCCAACAATGTTTGGTCCATAGTCCTTAAAAGGATTTTGTTTGATATCAATAGTTATTTGAGTATTGTCCACTTGCATGGTTTTAGTACTAATGAGATCTGTGGAGATGAGTTTGACATCTTGGTGTCCTTGACTTCCATTGCTATTGATTTAGGTGTACTTTATTCAATAGTCATAGGGATTGCTCTGCCTGACTCCACACTCTTCTCTATAGTACTAGGTACAAAAGTCATGTATTTGACAATGGCTTCCTTAGTTTCTTTATTCGCTTCTTCATAATTTCCTCCCATTAAAAGAATGACTCTTCTTTTGTTCCTCGATAAGGGCTCAGTACCATTTAGTATTCTACTCATGTCTTCATCATTATTAACTTCACAAAACTTCTTTATTAGATTTTCTCTTATTCTTTTGTCTTCATCACCAACTCTTCTTCTCCTATTTAGAAGCCTACTATACAGGTCTTGTGGAATACTCTTTTGAATGTCCTTGAATATTTTTCTTTTTAAAATCATGTTTCTAACTACTACATTTTCTAATTGTAGTCTATCCATATTACTATACAAGCTATAATACTTGTTCAACTGAACAAAATTATCATTATCAATGATTTGGGCATTTAGGTTCTCTACCTCGAGTTTTCGAGCCTTCTTTCCAGTTGACATTCTTCCCTCTGCAACTACCTTCTCAATAGGTTTGTCCTTTATTTCTTATTCTTCATCATTAGACTTAGACTCAATCATTTATAATAAATTTCTTCTCTTTTTTGGTCCACTGGACTGTTGTTTAACTCTTTTTCTTGATGAGGATTCAGTAGGTTCAATCTTGACCTTAAAAATTCTTACAAGTTTCCTTATCATTGTCTTTTCTTCAAAAATGGTAACTTCTTCTTCATCTTTCCTTGATTGAATAGGTTGTACAATAGCGGGTTTTACTTGTGCAACTGCAGCATAAGGGGCAGTAGGTATCTGTGAAGAAGGTCCTGCTACAATAACTCCTTCTATAGGTCCTCCCACTGCAAGGGGTATAGCTTTTAGTACTTCAGTTTGTCCACTTGTCTTCATCTCCAAGGAAATACACTTTACTTATTCAAATTCACTTCTGGTCATACCAGATTCTTTCAAAATTGATTCAATCTTTTTCTCTACCTTCTTCTTAATTTCTTTGTTATACAATTCACTATGAACTTCTCTCATATTTTCTTCAAAAGTACCCCATCTAGGGCATTCCTTATCTCTGTCAGACTTCAGGATGATTTTTGCATAAATTTTTATTAGTTCTTTGCTCAAATCATAGCCCATAGGGTTTATGAACTTAACTCTAGGTTCTACCGCTTCCATATAGGTGACATGGTTTCAACCATGAAACATATGTCATCTTTGTACTTTTTCTACTAGCGAGGGTGGAATTTTGAATCTCCCTTTCATTTTTGATTGGAAACTCTTTATCATCTTTGTTATGTCCTCAGTAATTCTTTCCTCTAGTTGTCTTCTGTAGTGGTAAGTGATCAGGTTCATTGTTCACTTGTTTCCATTCCATTCATAATCTGGCATACCCAAAAACTTTATGATAACTTGAAAGAATTGGCGAGTTATCAATTATTCAAATTTGAACACTGCATACTTTGTCATCTTTAACTTCTCAATATTGTCAAGCAATTGTTGCTTCACAATTTCACACATTAATTTTCTCTTTCTTTACTGTCATCAGATATGCTACATGGATGAATCCAATAGGTACATAATTTACTCTTGAACTGTAATTCATCTTATACCCTATAATTTTGTTGATGATTCTTACATCCTCCTCCTTTATCAAGCCAATTCTCATGTTTATCCCATTTGACTTGGTCTTAAAATTGGTTTCAACCATTTTATTTACATTCTTTTCATTCACTGGATTGCTCCCTTCATTGCTTAATCTAGTAAGCCTATGAAGCATGTCATTGTCAATCATAACAAGAATGTCTCCTACCCAAAATATTCCCTTATGGATTCTGCTCAAGATGATTCTAGTCTACTTATGGTTATCAAACTCTGTATAAAACATGTCTATGATAATGTTCAACTCTTGTAGGTGTTGAAAATCTTTCTTCAAAGATAAATCATTGTTACACACCACATCCAAGTCCTTATGAATGTCACTATCACCGTCACCAATAGTCTCAAATTTATAGTGAATGTATGCCCTCATATCCTCTACATGTAATACATTTGGTAGAACTTGTGAAAATGCTCCCAAAGGATCATCTTCCAAAGATACAAATGGGTGTTTCTTGAATTTGTATCACAACCTCTCATTAACACCACTCATAGTAGGGTTCACCATTAATCTGATTTAAAAAGATTAAAAAAATTCAACTATAAATTCGAAGAATACTTGATTTGTGCATAACCAGGGCTTTCATTACTTCGCACTTGAAAATACTTTAATTCAGCTTCAACTTGGTGTCAGATCACTCTCAAATGCTCTTTAATTCTTCACAAGATTGAATGATACATACAATCTTGTTTGCATCCTTTAAATCATTTCAAATTGAACTTTGCATTGATTATGCAACTACTCAATCCGCAAAAAGTTGTTCCTAAATATCAGTAAACTTATTTTCATTCATACATCTTCATGCAATCTCTAATTGACTTGTGCTCTTAACTAGAGCTTCCTTACAATCTACTTTTCCTTCTTCCAACTTTACAACTTCTAACTTGATCTCTAACCTCTATTCTCTCTTTTTGGTGTTTTTTCTTCAATGGGAAAGTGCTTAATTCAAATAAGATGAATCACACACAATGGATGACTTCAATCTCTCATCAAGTGCATCAAAATATTGTTCTTCTAATACCACATGTGAACTTGATGGATCTTTTTCCTTCACAAATACCTTCTTGAATTCTTCAACATGTTCTTTGAGTGCATCTTTCTGACTGTTATTGATACTGTCATTCCTTTTGTCATTTTTGTTGTTGTTCATTCTAAAGTTTGGGTTCCTGTTGATGTTCCTCATATCTATTGTGAAAAATCTTTCAATGTGACCAAAGTTATTGCATACCTAACATACAAGTGTACTCCTCTGATTTGGTCCATTCGGATTGATTGGTGCTCTGCAATTCTTCGCAATGTATCCAAAGTTGTTACACTTGTAACGTGTAATGTTTCTCCTTGTTCTATTAGCTCCTTCTCCTTTATTAGATCTACTTGAGGATCTCTATCTTCCATTACCTGTAGGGTTAGTATCCCTAAACATTCTACTATTGCCATTATTAATATCAAACTTAGGTTTCCTACAATCAACTGCTCTATGACCAGAACTATGACAATTATAAAAATAGAAATTAGTAATAGGTTTCAAAGACTTACCTATACAATCTCTCTTCACATGACCAACTTCATTACATAAAAAACATCTACCTTTTAATTCATATCTTACCTCTTTAGGTGGTTCAACTTGCACTGTTTATTTGGGTTCATCACATTTCTCGAGTTGATTTTGTTGCTCAACTTCTTTAGGTACTTTATCAAATTTACTTGGCTCAATTTCATTCTGATCATTCTTCTTAGGTTTAAAGATTTCAACAACTAGATCTAATTCTTTTGTAGCTTCAGATTTATTTGCTATTTTTTCTCCAATGAGATATCCAAGACATGTCTTATCATAAGAAGATCTCTGATAGAATAGTTGTTCATCAATTTTCTCACTACTAGAATATATCTTCTTTAACTATTGCTTAGCCTAGGTCAATTCTCCTTTCACAATAATATTGTACTTCTCAAGTTTTGTATGCTCTATTTTGATAGAATCCAATTCAAATGTTACTTTAGAAAGATGGGATCTTTGATATGCATTCTTAGATTTCAGATCTAATTCAATCTTTCTATCATCCTTCTTTAGACTCAGTTTTAGTTCAGCAATCTTCAACTCATGTTTCAAAATCTCATTTTCTTTCTTTAAGGTTGCTACCTCATTACTATCATTTGTCTATTGTCTAGGTTATTTTCTAGATTTGAGATGATCAATCTTATCTTTCAATTTCCCAATGTAATATTTTGCATCTTCATACCTTTCTTTCAAGATGTCTATTTCTTTAGTAAGAAGATCGATCTGCTCAAGGGCTTGTTCAAGATTATTCTACAATTGTTCCATATCCACAGGGATCTTACTCAAGTTGTTAAGCCTCTTCTGAGTAATTGGGCTCTAATACTAATTGTTAGAAATAAGTAATACTTGTAGACACCTAAATTTGATTACACTATTTTAGTAATCCTATTTAGTTATCTAAAAAGGCATTATTAATTAAATTTCTATTTAATTAATCCTTTGTCATCCCCTAGTTGATTAATTTAATTAATCATCTATAGTCCTAATTGATAAACCAAATAATCTATTATTTATCAATTAAATCCTATTCTTCTATCTAATTCCAAAAATCCCCATTTATTAAATAAATCTATTTGATAAATGAAATCCTCAAATTCAAAAACCCCTAACCTATCTCTAATCCTCCATTTAGCCTAATCCACCCCATCCACCCATACTAACCAAGCTTAGCCACTAACTCACCCACCCTCATTAATGTCATCCACTTGCACATCTCTAACATCCCTAATCTAATCCTAAACCCAAGCCTAATCCACCCCCTAATGTTGTCACATTCCTTAAACAAGTTTAAGACTTTCCTAATCCAAACCAAAGTCTCCCCTCAAAAAAAACCCAACCACTAAGTCATGAGTGCTCTTACAAAACATAAAGACTCTTACAAGCCCACTCATGACTCTTACACCCATCTTCCACACTCTTCCCTCTTCCACACTCATTCCTCTTACATCCCTCTTACATACTCAACCCCACTCATCATGCCCTTAACCAACCCTTAACCCTACCCTCTCACACTCATCCTCCTTGTGACAAGTGTCACCTTCCCATTGGTGCTAAACAAGCACAATCCATGTGCTCTCCTTTGAGTGCATCTTAGCCCTCCTTAAGCCTTCATCCATCCTTGCATCTAAGCCCTCCATCCCTCTACCCCTTAGCCTATAAATTGAATCCCATCCCAAGCCATTTCATCAACAATCTTTGAGCTAAAGTTACCATGCTATTTTGAGAACCAAAGCCATCAATATTACCCTTATAATGCCAAATTGAGAGCTCAAAAAGCTACCAATTTGCCATTACCCATCTCCATTGAAGCAACTTTTGAGCATCTTGAGCATACATCCACAGCAAAAGGACACATCTACAGAATCAAGAAAGCATGGATTGTTTTCTCTTGTGAGGTTTGCACTTCTTGTTTGCTTTCTTTGTCTAAGCATATATGTGAATTTAGTTTTTGGTTTGTGAATGTTTACTTCATTTGTTAATGTTCTTTGCATACTGATTTTGGTTCTACAATACTAAGAGGGGGGAGTGAATAGATATTCTAAAAACTTTTGCCCACAACTCAATATTGTTAATTACTTTATAACATGCATATGAAAGAAAACCAACAATGTTGAATAGTAAATATAACCATACATAAGAAGAACTCATAACACCATATTTTGTTAACTAGGGAAACCCTAGCCAAGGGAAAACCCTAGTGGGGATGGTACCCGCAAAATGATCCACCAGACAAAAGAATCTAGTTAAGGATATGTTAGGAGTGTATGGAGTACATATAGTGTCTCGGTCCTTGTTAGAGGACTAGGCCTAGTTAAAACCCTCAACCCTATTAGGAGTTGCTTCAGCCATGCTAGGAGTTGGTATTACAAATACAAAATGTATGCAAGATGAGCCCACTACCCAAACATGCAATTATACAATGCAATTATTATATACAAAGAGATAGATATAAAAACCTCTTTACTATTGTATGTTGTACTTCGCATATCTATGATTATACATTAGAATTTGCATCATATATTCCTCACATAGCTTTCACATAAGTTTGCATATCATATTCAACATATTCACATATTACACATTTTGCCACATTACATCACATGTCATTATCTTTTACTTATACCTTTCCTCTCTACAAAACTTGTCCTATTGGCCTTCAAGCATTCACACACTTGGCATAATAAAAAATTAATTCTTGATAACTTAGGTTTAAGACCTAGGATATCATCCCTAATTAGTTAAGTAATTTTTTTGTCACCAAAATAATTCCTTAACCCGTAAATACCAAATTATTGATGTGCTTTGTTCTGCTTTGTTCATTGCCTTTACTGGTGAAATCGTTCTATCCAATGTCATACTATCTATATCATACTGCACTCTTGCACACATCATCAGAACACTCTATACTAACAATCTTCAAGTGCACACATGCCAAATATTACTCTGTAGACTACACATGCCAAAACCGTCTCTATACTACCAATAAAATTATCTGATACTTAGACAATTTTTGGTATCTGATTATGAGACCTTTATTTGTAAGTTGTGTCTCCTAATCCTGATATATAAGTTTCCATAAATGGCAACTCTAACTTGTCCTACTTAGTCATATTTCCAAGAGATCTACCCCGCCCATGTCTCTGTTGAATAATCTCAGAGGGGGAGTGGTGCTTACTAGGGATCTTATGTTGTTGGCCCAATAGGATGTCAATGTTATTGGATCACCTGAGTTAATTGTTAGTTTCTCTTCCATAAGGAATATGCCTTTGCATGCACTGAACTATTTTGGATGCTATTAAGCAAAGTGGTGACTCTAATCACCCAGTCCCTCTGATCACCAACCAACTACATTCTTTTGTTTGTTGGAATTGGGAATCACTCTGGGCATCACCAACATGGGGTGTTCAATAGGATAGGTCATTTGCATGGGTGAGTAACTAGGAGTGGTAGGTCCTTGACCCCTCTTCAATCAACCAACAATAGATAATTGAGTGCATATAGCATGCATGTTCACCCAATAGAAATAATGGACAGATAATTCTTAGGCCCCCTAAAATTATATTCAGCACCCCGGGATATATAGAGGTGGGCTATGTTCGACTACAAACATTATTATAAGGAAGTGGATAATAAATCCTTACAACATCCCCCTTCTATTCTCAAGGGCTTAGGATCAACGGATAATTATTCAGCCCCTTCAAATGATGTCTGACCCCTACTATTGCCCCTTTTTAGATAATTTAAGGGGATCAACGGATAAGTGAAACCTTTTTAGCAATGACCCCTACTATGTAACAAGGGATGCTCCTTTAGAATAGTAAGCAGCATCCCCTACTGGGGATGCCCTATCAATTATATGGGTAGATAATGCCTACTATTATCAAGTTTGGCCCTTTCCATGATGGAGAATTGTTCAGATAATGAAGCAAAATAGCAGATAAAGCCTACTATTCTCAAGGTTGGCCCCGATCATAAAGGAGAATTGTTCAGAAAATGAAGAAAAAATAACATATAATGCCTACTATTCTCAAGGTTAGCACCTTCCAGAATGGCTGGATAATTGCTTAGGAGCAATGAATAATTGTGCAAAACTGCCCACATAAATAACCCCCTACTATTCTATGGGGCATGTTACGTATAGAACCACATATTAGGAAGTCAAAAGGACTACTACTCAGATAAGACACTACGAGACCATATACCCCAGTAGGTCACTCAATTCATATCGTAGCAATGCTTGACCCTGCAACATCACTGAGTTCTGTATAGATCCAAATGGGGATCTACCTGTGGCACTACATATAAGCTATGTATTTGTATGTCCAAAGGGTTCTGTGTCCATAAATTAGGGTGATTATGGTCAGGAAGCAAGCTAATGGCATTTATTGACTAATAAGGGAATTTATTAAAGGGAATCATCAATTGTTATGAGCGTATTAATTGACTAATTAATATTCCTTACTATAGCAAGTGGCATTAATCCTAAGCTAGAAGAATGGAAAACTATAGGGTGGGCCTCGATTGGGGCACCCCCTATCTATTTGTTTGCATGCACAAAGTGCTTTGAGATCCATGCAAAGGGTTCTCTCTAGTATAGGCATTGTTGTATTGGTTCGAACTATGCATCTGGGCTTGGTCTTTATGTAATATTATTGGCTATAGGTAGTGCCCCTACTATTCAATGGGCAGTTTCAATTGAATAAATATGTGCATGCTTCAGTGGCTTATAGTCGTGGGGCATTACCCGATGCTACCCTCAGTATTACTATTTTTTTTTCTCATAGAATTTTAGGGCGGGAAAATGGCAAGAGCAATGCAAGCAAAGGTTCTACCTACACCTATGGATCAACCAACAATACTTATGTAAGTCAATAATCTCATAAATACCATTACCACTAAAAAAGGTAGGGGAATCAAATAGATATAAAAATCAAGTTATCCGTCAGAATAATCGGAGCAATGGCAATAACACCACTTGTAAATGACATATGTTACATGTATAAAGATGTATCAGCATTAGCTAAGGGTACAACTAAACCAACTAACTATGAGAACGGGCAATAAGCCTCACCTATTGAGTTGGTTGGTGCTATGATCGAATAGACTGACCTAGACGGGTTTCCATCTACACCTCCTAACTTATATACATAGGTCGGTTCCCATCTACACCTCGGTTGGTTTCCCATCTAAACTACCTAAGACACAACGATGGTTGTCTTAGCTAACAACATAAACATAAGACATGATTAAGCTTACCGACTAACCTACCTCACTACCTAAACTTACTAGAGACCTGGGTCCTATGATGAAATAATGTCATACCTAAAATGTGACTACTTGGCACATGGTCAAGTAGCCTATGAACCCTATGCCAGTATCCGATGGTGGGATTGCAAATAAGTCTCCCCTGAAAATAAGACCCTTGCCAATTCTTGTCAAAATGATTAGAATTGATTGATCACCATAAAGAGTTGTGATTTGGTTGGGGTGGGTGGGATGATCTAGTTGGGGTAGCAGGGTGTTGTGGTCTCACAACGCACACCCCATTTCTACTAGAAATGGGGACCCCCTACTTTATTTTTTTTGGCTTCCCAGATCCCTAGTCCAGGGTCCGAGTCTTTTTAGGGTTTTTGGTCAAGTGCAAGTCCTGACTAAAAAATTGAGAAACCAAGAAACAAAATTTTTGAGGAAGAAGACCTTTTTTGCAAAAAGCAAGGTGCACCAACGCACCTCAACTGGTGTGCTAGTGCGCCAGATTACAAAAGGGAGACGTATTTCCCCTTTGGTGATGCGCAGATGCACACCTGCGTAGCACCAAAGGTGCATGGGGTCTATATAACCCCCACCCCCTGCCTTCTCCTTCCTACTTCTTTCATTTTATGTTCTCCAAGCTCTGTCACACTGCACTCTCGCACCAGTTGAGGTGTGCATCCTCCCGCCTAGCACTCACATTTGAAGACATCAAAACTAAGTGTTAAACCTTAAGTAAGATGCGTAGTAGCGCACCTACCTAGGTGCACTACTATGCACCTTATTTTTCCACTAAAAAACTTGAAAAAACCTTTAAAAACTAAGTAAAACCCCATCTCATGAGGTGTGCTATTGCACACCTTAAATGAGAAAAATTTGATGGTCTTAAGTGATGTGATGCACACCCCACATTCTATAATGAAATTTTCTAACAAAAGATGCACTAGGTGCACCTATCAGGTGTGCCCTTTTTTGCAAAAAAAGGTGTAAAATTAGGGTTTTAAGAGATTTTGAACAATTAGGTTTTTTAGGATTTTGATCATGTCACCTTTAGGGTTTGATTTAATCATTTTTTCTTCAACTCTAGACTAATGAACATATTTTTGTGTAGATTCGATGGCGTCCTCATCGTCCTCCCTTACAGAAAAGATGGTCCCAAAGCCCATGGTATTCAAGTTTCAAGGTGTTCCTACAAAATCACAATTTTAGGATGAGTACTCAGAAATCTAGGACACAAATTTAGGTCACACAGATTTGGGTGCATTCTTGACATTGTGCAACCAACTCACAGAAAGGTCTCAGATGATATCTGTGTTGATCTGATCAGGGCTTGTCAGTGCAGCATCACATCCAGTGTTAGTGCAATCCTCAGAATTAATTATGACACTCGTAGAGCATTAAGTTCCTAAAGAAAGGGTAGTTAGGAGCATTACGGGAGAGATCATCCTCGATCTCTGACCCAAGAACATTGAAAAGGTGTTCCATCTCCCAAGAGTAGATTAATTCTTTAGATTAACCTATCAACAAGCGGAGAGATGGTATAGGGAACATATAGATGAAGCTTCTGAGATCATCTAGCCTTCATATCTCATTAAGAAGACTCCTCTAGGGCGAAAAGAAGGCAGAGTGGATATGACAAGAGGTTATATGAAGGAAGATATTGGATATTTGATCATACTCTTAAGTAGAGTTATGGGTTTTCTGGTAGCTGGACACCTAAACATTTTTATGGTGCATTTTATTGAGACGATATAAAAAGCAGAGATGCCACTTGATTGGGCTTCTACTCTCAATGAGAACTTGGGTGAGAAACTGGTGGTGAAGAAGAACAACAATTTTTTTTACATGACATCATACTTGGTGTACTTGCTAGCTACAAGGGCGACATATTATCTAGGGCTCTATAAGAAAGGTAGCATGCAAGATGCAAATGCATGGCCTTACATTGTATACCTTCAACTGGTAAAGAAGAAGCTTTCAGATAAAAGCAAGGAATATAGGATTGTAAATTATGCTTTCATATTCACAATAATTCAATTTGTAGAGGGGGATTATGCGAAGAGGATGTCAATAGAGGCAGTTGCAAAGATATCAAAAGTCGGAGCTTACTACATCCAGTTTTGAACATTTACATATTTGAGGGTAGCGGGTACAACTCTCAACCCTAAGAAGCTCCCTAGGTATCCCAGTGATAGACTTATTCTCCTGGAGATCTCTTGACAACTCTTGTCTGCATATGACATAGTTAGAAAGTAGCACAAAATATGTTGGATGTGGCCTATGATTATAAGACCTTGTAGGGTGGACCGGAGGCAAGACATTCCATCTTTTGAATGTGAATGGGATCAGTATCCCTTGGATGAGTATAATTCCCCTTGGCCTTATTTTGATAACATTGGGAGAGTGCAATACTTAGCAGGTAAAACATTTCAGCATGAAGATGCCCTTGAACATCATTGGATGAATGCAACAAATGACTATGATGTCCGTATAAGGGATTATTGTAGGATGACTTTGTATCTAGTAGAGAGTGCTTTGAAGATCAAGATTCCATTGAATATTGTGCAATAGGATATAGAGAATCTTCTCGATCCATTGTTTATTAGGGATAAGATTGGTGGCAGACCTATAATGAATGTTGAGATTGACAAAGAAGAGAACTCGAACATTAATCACAAGGCAAGGCATGTCATCAAATTGACAAATGATTAGATCAAGAGGCCTTTCAAACTTGATCCAATTCTTGAAATAGTGGTCTTCCATGCTCAAGCCTGCCCAGCTAAAGGTCAAGGAGCGAAGGTCACAGTGCCTACATTTACAGCCTAGCCACCAGTAAGACCAAAAATGATGCACCAACTTGATAGACTAGTTGGGTATTATTGGGCTCAGAAAGGAAAAGGAAGAGGAATTCTCCTCAACAAGCCAAACCAAAAGAGGGAGAAATTCAGGCACCTAAACAGACTGGAGAAGAAAATGTACAAGGGTCAGAAAATGTTGAAACTACAGAGATCCAAGACAATCCTCAAGTGCCACCCACTAAGTAAGGACAAGGAGGAGATGAAGTGGAAACCCAATAAATACCTTAGAAATAGGTACAAGCCTCCCCCTCCACACCTAAGAAGAGAAGAAAGATTAAGACTCTAGTAAAGAGGAGACAAAAGGTCAATAGGAAAGTGATTCCTTTCCCATCAATCCTCGAACCTATTCCAAAAGAAGTAGAAGAAGAGGATGATGAGGATGAAGAGGATAATTTACCTTTGAACTAGAGAACTTAATGTCTCACAAGAGCTACAGAGTCAGAAAGGAGAAGAAGCTCCACAATCACACCACCACCTATTCTTGAGTAGGTTCTTCAAACTACAATATCGGAAGATGAAATGCAATAGTGGATAGATGAGCAGGATGTGGAAGGCATTGATGTCTTTGAGATGTCAGATTTTGATTGCATGCCTGTCAGTACTGAATTGGTGGGGGACAAGATAGTTGACACTCCAACTAATCAACTTCAAAAGGAGGAGTGGAGTCAATTGCCACCTCAGATACAAGGACCTGAAATAATTCCACCATCACCACATCATGGTACATTTTGTGTGGATAAAGGTTCAGTTACTCCCCTTCCTCCAAATAATGAAGAAGAACATGTATAAGTAGTACAAGAGGAAGAGAGAGAGCAAGTATCCACCAAGGAAGTGTTGGAAGAAGAGCAGATAAGTGAACAACCTTAGCAAACTTCCCAAGACACCAAGGTGAGGACTGTAGACTCTACAAAAATGAGAACTCCAAGTGCAGATCTCTCGCAAAACTCGCAAAAGGAGAAGACTCCAAAAAGGAGTGATAAGGGAAAGGGCATAGCCAAGTTAAATCCTTCATCCTCAAAAGGAAAATCCCCACTACAAAATATCCCAAGGTGGCTAAGGAAAGAACTAATAAGAAATGAGAAGCAACAATTCACTACTGAAGAGGAGGATAAAATGAAATTAATTGAAGTTCTGAGGAAACCTTAGTCACCACCAAAATATGCACAGGCATTAGCCTTCATTATGAGTGATTAGGGCCAGGACTTGTTTGCTCATGTGGCTATCCCTCCTCCGCATTCAAATGTTGAAGAATTGACTCCACGAGATTATCAGATCAAGGAGGTTATGCTTGGGAAACCTACCTTGGATAATGCTACGCTGATGGTTACAATAGGGATGAAAGAGGTATTCAGGAGCCTAGAATAGGATGGGGCAGAATTGATAACACTTCGGTGACAAAATGAGATCTTAAAGGGATATCTAAGGGAAGTTTTTGGTCCCTTAGACCCTGAACATCTTGAGGAAACTTTAAATGCAACATTGGAGAAAAGAGATAAGGAGACGATCAACCTTGACCCATTTTTGAAAACTTGTCAACAGTGGAGAGAAAGTTTTGAAGAGAAAGGTGTATAGATCATTCAAGGAAATTTGAAGCTATTACATGCCATGCAGGAGAATATGGATAGGCTAGTAGCCATTTTGAATCAAGATTTTGGTCTGATGGATGAAGTACATACCTGGGGGAAAGACTTGCAAGCATTATAAGCAATTAAAGGCCAAAGGTATCAAATGCTAATGAAAGTGTATACATTTGAGGAATTAGATAAAATAGATGATTAGATAGAAAAGATTGTGGATGGCAATAAAGTAATGGAGACACTACATGCGAAGATTCATAGGCTCAAGGATCAAACCCAAGAGGAAATTTTGGAAGCTGAGAAGCATTATAGCGATGCTTGTTTAGACATTTTTGAGGATGATGCACGAGAAAAATTAATAAAGGTAGAAGTTGTAGTAGAACAATTATGGAGAACTTTTGAGGAAGCTACTAATGATGATGACATTAGACAAGCATTTAGAATAGAAGAAGCCTTGCTAGAGTTAGATGTAAAACTTGGAGATTTTGCTGAGGCTCGTATCGAGGTGGGCAACTACAGGCAGAAAGTAAAAGACAAATATGAAGCCTTAGATTTTCCAGATGCGGCTCAAGTTATTGAGATAATCAAGAAATTCAAGGGCAAATACCTAGACATAGCTCTGGTATAAAGGGGAACAAAACCCAGATGCCAGAATTTCAATTTTGACACTTAGTGAAATTTTGCATTTTTTGGAAACTTGCTTCCGAGGTGCGCTAGTGCACTGGTGTGCCTTTTTTAGTGATGTTCCACAAGTTTTAAGCAATTTAGAAGTGCACTGACAGTTAATTGCCAGTTCCAAATTTAGAGCTTTCCATGCATCAAAAACGCATTCTAACAATAATTTAACTCCTACAAACGCCTAGTGAAGATGGATCTTCTATTTTTGCCACTTCTAGTCACTTCTACATCATCTCAAGGCTTTCTCTTTCTTATTCTTTCATGCTTTCTTTGTTTTGTGACATGTAAAGGCTCATGCATCCAGTTAATGATATAAACATGGATGGAGTCCTACTTAGCACTAGTTTAATAGTTTTTTGTACATAAATAGTTTTGTTTTATTAGTTTAGAAGCATATGATTGTAGAAAGATATCTCTCACTCTCAACACAAATTGAGGAGATTATTTCTTAAAAATTCAGGAATGTAACATGTATTCCTGGCCGTTGTTATTTTTACAATAATATATGCTTTTGGTGCTTGCATTTGGAGTGTAGTCGTTCTTGCCTAAGTGTGTTATATTTTGTGAATGTATGTTCATGGGATGTAATTGAGCCAAAATTTTATTGCGTTGTTTCTAGTTGTGTGATCTTTTAATTCTGGTGTTTGCTACGGGTCTACAAATTTTGCTAACTTACTTAGTTCGAGAAGAGATCATCATATTGTTCCTGCATAGCTTTTTGTCTCGCATGAGCACACTTTTTGTGGCCTTGCAATTTGATGAAAAGGGAAACATCTTATGGTTACTGAATTCCCATTGACAATTGCATCAATGGAATTAAGGAAGCACTGCTCCTATTTTCATTGGTTACCCACCGATCTTTTTGAAAGCTTAATTTGCAAACGTGTTGTTTCCATAGTTTATGTCTATTAGGATTTACTTTTCATGTTTTTTTTTTAACTTCTTATTACCCTATCTTTGTTATTTGCTTTTACAAACACTTGGTTAATTTAGGAATTCATAATTAAAAATAGAAAATACAAAAACATAGTTCTTTTGTGTGTTTTATTCATTTGATAGTAAGCAAATTCTACATCTTATCCGAAGTTATCAGAACCAACAAAGGGCTTCTTGTGAACATTCACAGTTATCTTCAACTAAGCGGATTCCAGTAGGTCACAAGATTCCCCAGAACCTTGGAGTTGATCCTCGGATTAGCTTTTCAAGAGAGGAGTTTGAAAGGATTCCTGTCGTTGAGCATCATGCAAAATGACAGCTCAACACAGGGTGACCCCTTTAGCCTTCCAATTGTAGTCCCTAGGGTTCTAGGTATTTATCTGGCGATGAACTTACTCAAATTAGGTTGTGTGTGAGTGAATGCAGAGGGCCCCTACAATTTTGTAGGACATATAGATTTTTTTTTGGATGACCCCTTATAATAGAAGGGGGATTATAAATGATAGAAATGATCGCTACCATATTGCACTTAATTTTTAGGACCCTACCAACCCCTATCATATTAGTAGGATGCCCCTATTATTCACCTCAATTGGTCTATTTGGGCCCTTGTGCATTTTGTATATTAGGTATGAGGGTAGCTTCTTGGTTGAAACCTAGAACTCCTAAGCCCTAGCCAACACACTACTTCTTATAGACAACCATAGCCAGAACCCAAAATGTACTTAGTCCAACTGTGTAGGGTGCATTCTAACTTGGAATTAACTAAGTAGGTCTCCCTAATTTCTTCATGTCAGATATGTGATATATGTGATATACTCCAACCTTACGGTCCATAGACTCCAAAATAGAGAATCATTGTATATAAGCGGCATGGTAGGGGTCATTGAAGTAAAGGGAGACTGGTTGGTTGAGCACATCTATCTTTATCTCCCTCTCCCAGTTGGAAGAGCACAGATCATATGCATGTTGGTTATATGAAGAATAAGTGTCAAAGCTAAGGGGTGTTATGTTGGTGATGAAGTTATTGGGTCTAATGAATACTCTGGTCGATGACATGGTCTGGTCAATGATAGGGAAGATGCTAGGGGGTATATGGTTATGAAGATGCATAGTAGGTCTAAGTAGGTCTCCCTCTCATATATGTGATATACTCCAACCTTAGGGTCCATAGACTCTAAAATAGAGAATCATTGTATATAAGCGGCATGGTAGGGGTCATTGAAGTAAAGGGAGACTGGTTGGTTGAGCACATCTATCTTTATCTCCCTCTCCCAGTTGGAAGAGCACAGATCATATGCATGTTGGTTATATGAAGAATAAGTGTCGAAGCTAAGGGGTGTTATGTTGGTGATGAAGTTATTGGGTCTAATGAATACTCTGGTCGATGACATGGTCTGTTCAATGATAGGGAAGATGCTAGGGGGTATATGGTTATGAAGATGCATAGTTGTTAAGTTGCTAACAGTCAGTGGGAAAGAGATTATGTTCTTACTGGCTAGGAGTTAAGATCCTTCAAGTTGTTCTACCAGGAAGGGCCCTAAGTGGCCAAGTTCCTTTGCACTTAAAGGCAAACAAAAGTGGTCAAGGGAAATCAACTAACCTCATCAATAAAGGAGTAGTTAGCAAAGGAAATCAAGGGGTCGTTAACCAAAATTTGGTTCCATAACTTGGTTCATTAGCCACCCTCATTAATAAAGGAGGCCTTATGAGGTTGACCTAGGGAGTCGCACTTTCTCAAGCTGCCCATTGAATTGTAGGGTCTGAATAGAGTGAAGATAAGGCCCTATTATCTATCAGGCCTGACCAATAAGGGAGTCATTACAAAGGAAATTGAGGAGACATAATTGGCTTGCTACCTTGTTACTCACTTCCGACGAGAACTACTCATTATAGAGGAACTGAGTTACTACTTACTGGCTTGCTAGGTGGGGAGGTAGTCACTGGCTGGCTTTGTCTGATTGTCTTGCAGCCCTAGGAGTCCTAACATTGGAACCAACAACAAAGCCCCTACTATTTTAAGGTCATCCTATGGTATTAACTTGCTAGCCCACCTCCAATTATTGTTGCCCCCAATATTGATGGTGGTATACATGTGTAAACCCTAGTTGGGTTGGAATCAGATCAACTTCATCTAGGAGTAGAGGATATGAAACTGCCCTCCCCTCCCCTTAAAATAGTGGGGTGGGGGGGTGAGGAGAATGGGTGTAACTATCCTAAAGTTTTAGGGGCTGGATATGCCCACGAAGGATACTGAGGGTAGGGGAAAGGTCAATGAATAGGCAGTAAGAATGCTAGCTTTAATGCTCGCCCTTGAAATGGAATGGGTGTTGCGAGAACAAACTAATGGATCTTAGTCACATTGCATATTTAGGCTGATTGAACCTTCCTTTCATCCTAATAGTAAAATAATAGGGCCTTCTAGTTGAATCCCATCCTATCCTGCTAGTGGTAGAGCCATCCTTTACACTGAAGCACCTACCTAATAACTAACAATAATTTTTTTTTCCTTAGATGCTACAGGATCCTCAATTAATGCCATAATCATTCAAGACTGCTAACCCTTCATTATTATTGTGCCTAACACTATATCTTTATTTGTCCCCACCCTGCGATCAACAAAATATAGATTCTATACTAGTGGCCAGTCGAGATCAATACTATGAAAGGGGGCCCTTTGCATCAATATAGGGGGTATGCATGCATGGGTTCAATTGATTTGCTCTTGAATTGGCTATCAAATTGTCGTTGGGTCCATGTCAACAAAATAAACAATTGGTTCTGGGATTAGATAAATCAAATCCCTAAGGGGCTCGATTAACTAAATCTCTAACAGGCACTAAAGCTGGATGAGATAGTGGCTCTGCATCAAATGGGCTCTACATCTAGCAAAATTTGACCAAGTGATGGACCTCTAACACATGTGGAGGCATCTTTACATGTTCCCATAAGTCTTGTCCTAGCATTAGTGAGTGTGTATACAACTGAACATAATAAAAGGAGCCTAACAAAAGAAGCTAAAATGGGGAAGCACTTTAAAGATGCCTCCCTCCATGACTTACCCTGCTAACTGTAGCTTACATACGAGTAACGAAAGCCTTCATAGCATGCCCTTCAGTGTAATATAACATGATCCACCATTGTACATGATATAACATGATCCCCACAAACTAAAGAAGCTTCGTCATCGCTAGATGCCAAAAATACAATCGTCAAGTATGTCGTCTCTAGGATAAGCTATAAGAGCTGCTACAGGTCCATCCCTATTGCTCATTGTACCAATTTCTCTAGTTACATATCCACCAACAAATCCTTTCGTTCAAGCGTACCCAGGTGCATGCAATTCCAGAACTACTCTAGTGTTGTAGAGATCAAAATCCAAATGCAATAACAAGGCTAGCATCCTCACTAGCACCATCATCGACATCCTACTGAGAAAGAAGCATCAAAGCTAGAAGCAGGGGTGAGCACAGATCCAATTCCTTACCTATCATAATAAGTAAAGGCAAGGACCACTTGCCCATAGGGGTAGGTTTACATCTATATCCCACAACATATCAAGATTCTGCATGGGTTGTTCATGATGATTTGCCTGTTGTGTATGCATGAGCTGTTAATGATTGACAGACCACCAACGAACTTTGACTATTTTGATTCCTCACACTGTCTTGATTCTGCATTTGAAATTGAATTCTTTTTTATGATATTTGAACTCTTTTGTTACTTTTCTATGGCTTATGACCTATAGTTCTCTATCTACACAATTAATGGTTTAAACCAGTTGTCTGCACACGCCTTCATCCCTTGAATGCATCGCTTAAGGCTCATTTGGTTGAAAGAATTACCAAATTCAGCATTCATCTATGCTGGAATAAGCTCTCTTCTGGTATTTGTGCATTCTTAAAATAAGTTATGAAATATCATATGAACCTGTTTGGTTAACCTGGAAGACAAGTCGAAATATGCATATTCTATGTTTGGTTGCAATGATTGAAATAGGAATTGGAATAAGTTTTGTTTTAAAATTTTAATAATTAAATTAATTTTTTTAGTTTGGCAATATTTTAAATAAACACGATTTTTTATTTATAAAAATTGGTTTTTTTTTATAATTTTTAAAAAGCCAAATTATTTTAATTAGCCTTTATTTTATTTTTAAAATTGACTTTATAAGTGAAAGATATACCACTTTTAATGAGTATAAGATCAAAATTAAAATCATTTTTAAAAAATTAAAGAAAATAAAAAAATACAAATAAGTCAAGATCATTAATATGATATTTAAGTTCTTTCAAAATAGTTTTAATTATAAGACTAAACACAAGATTTATTTGTAAAGATACTTTTATGAAAGTTTAGAAAATATATCAAATATGATATTAGTCTTTTTTGTCATTTAAAAAAAATACATGTATTAAACATTAAATAATGTTGGCGTAGTTTATATCTTATGATGAAGAGAGAAAATAGTTGAAAAATGCATTTGAGTAGCAAAATACAATCAAATGACAAAGTCACAAACCTGACAACCTATTAAATTGGGTTTATTAAAAATTGGAATAAGAATAAGGGATTCTTATTCCATCTTTTTTTAGGAATTTCGCTATGCTCATTTTGGGTTCAAATCAGGATAGGCAAATTCTAATTCCCATTTTGTATTTTGCAAACAAATGTTAAATTGGCGAATGCGAGTATTTAGATTTTCCTATTCCCACCCAATTCCTACAACCAAACGAGGCCTTAGCTTGCCTTGCACCTCGATATGCATGTAGGGTGCCCCTTAGCCTAAATGTGTTGTTGTTGGGCATGGTTTTGTATCATTTCTTGAGTATGGTTGTATCTGTTTGCTCGAAATCACCACAATCCCCTACTATTCTAAAGGCCAAGAGAACCCATATTCAACCACATATCTAGGGGCGCGAAAATCCTTGACATACCTTAGCAAATGCTAGTGTGCATGCTCACTCTTGCCTATAAAATGCTAGGGAGTTGTGCATGGGCATGTTATGTAGAGAATCCACCTTTAGGGGGGGTGGGGGGGAGGAATGGAAAGAAAGGCATAATGGTTCACTTGACCATCTTCACGATAATGAAAGAGCTCTTGTCGGGATGCTCGACTTCCAATTCTTCATGTAGAAGAGGGAACCTCACTCTAATGCTCGATGGAGTTCGCCGGGTGGGTTGGTTTGATATATATAAATTATACACTTGTATTTATTTTCAACCACATGGTCCAATGAGTTCTACCGATACTTTTAGAATATTTGAGAAATATGCAATTATTTGTGAAATTTGTAAAAAGTTGTCCAACAATTCTAATTTGCAATTACAGTGCCAAAAAAATCAGTGTAATTCTTTCTTGTCAACCACAATTTGAAAATATAATTCATATAGATATAAAGAACATTCCACTAAGAAACAATTTCAATCAATTCAAACTATTCCTTCAAGTTTACAAAAGCCTAATAGTTTGCTGTAAATAAACTACACAGATCACAATACAACATTTTTGTATTCATCAACTTGCAAGCTAAAATTCAAACCCACAAATTACCAACTTACACCTTCAACTTAAACCTTTATCATTCTTATTTCTTATCTCAGAGACTTCTTTTCAGATGATGTATGTATGTTATCATGCATTTGTATCTATTCTCACATACCCTGTGACATGTGCAGTGGATGTTATTAATTGGATGTACTATTATTGTAGTAGTTATACTTATGCATTTGCTTATGCGATTTTGTATCGGTTATTTCTTGATCATGAGATGTTGTACTTGAAACTTAAACTAATTAATTTAAAATTATTAAATGTGACTCAACGTAAAGGAACCCTTGAGGAATTGAAACTATATTTGTAATTGCTAATGTGTATTTGATGTGTATGTTAATGTTGCTTCCGCACTAATGTTATCTTGATGTTGTTTAATTTTTTTTTTTTAAATTGTTCAGTAAACATTGTAACATGTTAGTTTATTTCTCTTGGGTTCTCGAGCGGGGCGTTACATCTGGTATCAGAGCCTGAGTTTCAACATTGGGAACTCTGGGCATTATGTGCGCCATCACTTGAGCAATTAGTAAACTTGCAACTATTTAAACGAAAAACTTATATTGACATCAAACTTGAAACCAAACTATTGAACAACAAACTCTATAATAATACAAATTCTGAACATGGAACTAGAAAACTTATTGTTTTTTTTGGATTATTGCTTTATGTCAGTAAGTTGTGACCCTATGGCTATGTTGGATTCTTAGATGTCGTTGTTGTGTTTGGGTGTTGTAGGAGAGATGACTTCTGGTTCTAGATCCATTGCTAGGGGTCGTAGCTCAGGACGTGGTAGAAGTCATGGGAGAGTTAGTCACCGTATTCCTTCCTTGGTCCATTCAGGAGATGCTACTCAGGAAGAGGCTAAAGAGGATGATAGTGTTAAGCATCATGTTGAGACAGAAGGACCGATTACTAGAGACTTGGTTAAGGAGATCCTAGCATGCCTACCATTGCAGGATAGAGCTCATCATTTAGAGCATGGAGATAGAGATAGATCCATGAGTCCTAGAGGGAGGAACCTAGGGAGCATAAGGCGGTCTAGCCAATCCATCCAGATGAAGGACCTATTACGGGTCAAGATCAAACCTTTTAATGGAGAAGGTGCTGGATATGATGTTGAGAATTGGTTGATTGCACTAGATAAATGTTTTTCCATGCAAGACTTTGACTCCAACATCAAAGCAAGATATGCCATCACCCATTTAGAGCACTTTGCAGCGATTTGGTGGAATATGGAGGAGAAGAAACTTGAGATAAATATGCAGACTGTCACATGAGTTGTTCCACGAACACTTCCTTGAGCAATTTCTATCAGAGCAGTGGCAACTTCAAAGGGTAGATGAGTTTCATGACTTGAGACAGGGTACTAAGACTGTGGTGGATTATGAGCGTAAGTTCTTCGAGCTTATGTCTTATGCAGGAGTTAGTGATAGTTCACCATTGATGGTCCAACATTTCATTAGAGGACTTAATGCTAACATCATTGGGGGTGTTAAGGTTTTTCAACCTAAAACCCTTAAGGATGCAATTTTGCGAGCTACTTTGGTTGAGATAAGTGTGACTTCGGGTCAAGGTGGCCTACCAAGTGTTCAGGCTAGAGGGTCACTTTATTCAGGAGCATTGAGGGATAACCAATCTCAAGGGGCTGGAAGTTCTAGAAATTCTCCTAACTTCTCTAAAGGTAATCAAGAGAAGCCAGGAAGGAAATTCTTCCATGGTAACAGTGGTGGTTCACAGTCAGGGAACTATTGCAACTGGAAGCGTAGTATGTGCAACAGGTTGGATCAAGTTCCTCAAGCTTTTAGTCAGGATGCTAGTGTTGGTAGTTTTGATTAGTCGCGTGCACCTGGAACTCAGGGAGGCTTTAGTGGAGATTGCTACTTTTGTGGACAATATGGTCATAGAGCGACCAATTGCCCCGATCGTGGACCTTAGTTTTGTGTTGATTCATGTTTCTTTGTAATGGGCTTCTAGGAGTAAGCCTAATTCTGGGGGGGTGGATGTAGTGCCTGCCCCTAGATCGCATTTCTATTATCATTGTCAAATTCTTTTAGGTTGATTTTATGCATTGATTAGTTTAGAGATATTGGATTTACAATATTATGATATTATTTCACGTTTTGGATTACATATATACTTGTTGATTTCATTTCACATCACGTTAATGATGTCTTAATGATTCCCAATTAGTAAATGTGATTTCTTTTGTAACAATGTTAGCATGATGTCTTTAATGATGATTATGTTGTATTTTATAGAGATGCATTATTATATGTACGCATTTGATATTAGACTTGTGATTTTTACGATACTTACCCCATACTTGCATGTGTATGGTGCGCGTGTTTATTTTATCTTTCTATCTGACGTGTTTGATGTGGTTAAGGGAGGGAGTCGTAGTCACCTGCTAGTCAGGATCTACACGATGAACCACTCCCTGCCATTGTTTGTTTAGTTTAGATATATTATATACATGTACATGCTCGTCTTTTATGCAGGATGCAGGTACCGGGCATCGACTTCCCTGAATTGCTAGGATGAGCGTGCCTTATTACAAATACTCAAATGGTGAGAATGGGAAGATAATGATCGGGTCCAATCCTAGCCATAAGCCTATAATACTTGTCCTACAAGGAGGACTCCTAACAGACTGTCTACCTTTTTAAAACCTATAAGTATTTTGTGCGTATATTGTTTTGTGAGTCTTTGATGAATTTTCTGTTAATTAAGTCTAATTAAAAGATTAAATTAATGATTTAATTTAATGGAAAATTATTATGACTTTTCGAATATTTAATTATATTTAATTAATTGAGAAATTAATTAAATAAATAAAAAATGGAATTCGAAGATAAAAGTTATAACAATAAATTTAGAACGTGATAATATTATATTTAGAGTTCATTTTTAAATAAATGCTAAATATTATTGTTATTTAAGTTAATAAATATTTATCAAATTAAACGTTCAAAAAAATAAATAAATTAAGAAGTTAAAAGATATTAATTTATGAAAAAGATTTAAGTTTGCATGAATGAGTTCAAAATATAGAAAATTAATTAAAAAGATAAAAACATGTGAACTTGATTAAGATATATTTAATAAAATGGACATGAGATTAAAGTTAATAAATTAAATAAAGCGAAGTCTAGTGGAAAGTTAAATAAAGTAATTTAGTGATTCACTTAATGTGCATGAAAGGAATAATAAAAGAATATCTTAATTAAAAAGAAAATTAATTGTGCGTTAAAGAATTAATTAAATAAAATAATTATAATTTTAGAAGTGGTGGTGACAGAAACCCTAAAAGGTAATTAGATTCTATATTAGAGGGTTTTCGGGTCATTATTGCACACACAGGTTTATGGAGAGCAACTCGAAGGGTTTGGAAAGAAAAGAATTTTACGTGGCTTGAAAGATTTTGCTTGCGGTAGGATATTGCATCTAGTTGTCAGAGGTTAGCATCAGATCCAGGTAGGATCTTGTGGCTTGATTGTATAGTGGGTTTCACTCTTCAAGTTTCTGTTTGCTCCGTGTCTTTTGCATGTGTTGTTTTTTTCTGGTATACAATATTGTTCTTGTTTGAGAAATATCTATACATGGCTTAGATGAATACTTCGTTGAGTTTATTTTAGAGGATTGTATTTGAATAAGAAATTAGTTAAATACGAGAATCCATAGGACATTGAAATCAAGCTTGAGATTTAAAAGATAAACGTCCTCTTTCAATAGATTTTAAGAACGAATATCCATTTGAAAAAAAAAAAAAAAAGTTTGAAATAAAAAGAAAATTTTTAATTAGAAATTTGAATAGTCAAACTTAGTTTTCCTATAGATTAATAATGTAAAGATTATTAAATATATATTTTTAAATATATATATTAAAAATAATTTTATTGCAAAATTTGTTTGAGATAGATATCATAATTTTTAATAAATAAAAATTACCAAATTATAAGTAATTTTTTTTCAAATTTAATTAAAAAATAAAAAATAAATATTTATATATGCATGGGTTGGCGTGGGCGATTTAAATATTATAAAAAAACAAATTTAATTATATGGGGAGGGGCGGGTTTTACCCACCCACTACCCCCTTGTCCTCCGTTTATGGCGGTCGGCTGTTGTCGTAGCAGTGACTGCTGCAACAACAACAGTACTATGTACTGCTGCTGCGGTAGCAACTTGCTACGGCAGAAGCTGCCACAAGTATTAAAAGGGCTGTGGCCGATTTTAAAAGCCAGCGGGCTTAAAACGTTTTTAATATATATATATTTTTTAATTTTTAATTTTAAATTGTATTTTTATTATAATTTAGGTTTATTAAATTTTAATAGTATTAAACTTTTAAATTATTAAATGTAAATTACATAAAACTTTAATTATATAATTTTAAAATTATATTATTATTAATTTTTATTAATAACTAAATTAGTTATTAAAGAATGAAATATGGTTTTAAAAGATTATTAATTAACTTAATTAGATTTGATTTAATTAAGAATTATTAATATCGAGAGTTATTTAACGAATGTGTAAACTTATCTATTATTGTTAATGATCATGACTTGATTAAACTTAGTAAAGTGTTACTTTTATAACTTGAAGAAATAAATGGGCACACTCAGACTATTCTTTTAGGAAAATTTGACTTTTATCATGAGCATAACTTTATATATTTGAGTCGTATAGTCAAATGGGTTATTGGGTGGGATAAACTGAGAATCTTATACACTTAAACGTTCATTGAAAGGCAAATTGAAAATGTTATTTTTGACTCTATTGTGTCTTTTCAAATCAAACCCAACTATGAACTGTATTGTTTGTTTGTAATATCTATGCTTTTGGATTTTAGAGTCGATTAGGTGTTGACCAGCCTAGGATGTACACCGGAGGTTTTAATGGAATTTCTTTTATACCACTTATGTGGCTGGATGGCATGATATGTCTTGTGATTCAAATTGAGATTATATTTATGAGATTTACTTGTGGAGCATTTATGTGTACTTGGATGGGAGAACCATCTTACTATCAAGTTGCCTGTTAAGGAACCGAGTTTGATCTTTATGGGTGTTGTGGTATGGGACACAACCGTGTTTTATGTTCTTAGGAAATATTGTCTAGGTACATAACTTTTGGGGGGAAACACACTAAAAAGATAAGTTAGAGATATTTGATCCACCCATGCCTTGAGTGCTTGTATAGACTGAGGATGGGAATGGGATGATTGCCTCATCTTTTTGAGAGGGCTTCTAGTTTCCACATGTGTGATGTTGAGGGTCCGGGGTTTAGAGTAACCAGTCCAGGTAACTCAATGCTTGAGGGTCCGGGTCTATTAAGAGATCAGTCCAGGGTAACTCAAGCAACCATGTGATGACACTCCCTAGTATGTAGCCTGAGTCTCCTCTGTAGATTGTGTGTACCTCTGGTGGTGTACTTATTGTTGGATGTGTTTATTGTGGATATTTACTTTCATTGATGATGATTGGTGTTTCATGATGATGTTCTTTTGACATGTGTTTTTTTGACTTGAGGTGGATATCTTTCGTTGGCTTTATCTTATGATCTTGGTATTGGTTTATACTTGGTTCATGTATGTTGTTTGGTTATGTGGTGTCGATATTAGATTGAGAGTTCTTACTTTTGGATTATTTTATCTTCTTGAGTAGCATGTGTTACCTTTGAGGTAGTTTTGGCTATTAGGGGTACCTTGCCTAGGAATGTTTTATGTTTGATTTGTTGTATGTGGATCGTTCATTATCTTCCCTGTACGATGGGAGTGGAAGCCTGACTAGGTAACCATGCGGTCGGGAGGTAGTTTCTTCTTACCATTTGGGTTTCCCTTCACATTGCTAGCTATTGGATGTTCATTGCAGAAGATGTACCTTTATCATTCTTATTTCTCATCTCAGAGACTTCTTTTCAGATGATGTATATATGTTATCATGCATTTGTATCTATTCTCACATACCTTGCGACATGTGCAGTGGATGTTATTAATTGGATGTACTATTATTGTAGTAGTTATACTTTGCATTTGCTTATGCTATTTTGTATCGGTTATTTCTTGATCATGAGATGTTGTACTTGAAACTTAAACTAAATAATTTAAAATTATTAAATGTGACTCAACGTAAAGGAACCCTTGAGGAATTGAAACTATATCTGTAATTGCTAATGTGTATTTGATGTGTATGTTTATGTTGCTTCCGCATTAATGTTATCTTGATGTTGTTTAAATTTTTTTTTAAAAAATAGTTCAGTAAACATTGTAACATGTTAGGTTTATTTCTCTTGGGTTCCCGAGCGGGGCGTTACATTTTTATCTGTCTATTTACACTTCCATCATTCAGTATTGGGTTCACAAATTCACAAAGCAACCTACAACCTATGACCTCTACAAGTAGAATTGTAAGGTTATCTTCAAATTATATATTTTATGTATGCAGTTATGTTAACAGATTTCTCAAGAATCATTTTATTCTATTGGAAAAAACCATTAGCATTCCCATGTTAATAAAATTTGTACAAATTCTTGCTAGAAACCCCTTTTTTTGGTGACAGCATAATTTGCATGTTAATTTCATTAACCACAACAAAACCCAAGGTTCATTGTGCCAACCAAATAAATTAGCTCTGGTAAGCCTAGACGGTTGCATTGTCACACATTACTGCACCTCCTACAAGGGTTACTAACGCATCATCGTCGTTGTTGATTTCAACATTTTTTGTCAACAGAACTTAAATTTCAGAGACTTTATTTTGTATTCTAAAAGTCTTAAACTCTTGGAAAACCCTCAGGTTGTATTAAGGCACAAAAACAGTATGACAGTGATATTTCAACATGGAGAGGATATTCGTCCCTTCTCACTGCACAAGACAAGTCATTGCAGGAGAAGTGCAGTAGCAATTCACTACTTTAGCTAACAAATTCACCTCGTTATTACAGTTTGTAAAAGCCTCCACTATTTACTCGCACTTCACGCGTTGCCACCATATTTTGAAACCTACCTTGAATGAGGAGGATAGGGTTTTCTTCCTAAAAGTTGTTCAAAAATATCTACCATGCTTTACCTTACCCTTTTTCAAACTAAGTCATTTTTATTTTATTGCTGAAGGGCCACAATTTTGGAAACCTCATATATGTGAAGAGAATGAGGAAATTGTGTCCACATATCATTCAACAAGCTACAATTTAAACTAATTATGAGATCATATCACTGCAAAATACCAAAAAAATTAGTCCTAAGAAATACAATAAAGCTAAATTTTTTATTTTTTTAAATATATACTATAACTAAACAATAAAATTATTAAAATAATTATATTTTAAAATTTTAAAATTTATAAAATATATTTATGCAATATAAATCTTTTTAAAAAGCCCCTTTTAATGTATTTTATTGCATGTCATTCTAAAATAATGATAATAATCAATCAAAATTCTAGTTTTGATCAATTTTAAATATTAGGATTATAATAAAAAAATTGATGCATGGGTATTTTCATAGATAAAATATTACATTTTATTTACACTATTGTCAATTATTTCTATTTGCATTACAACCTTCTTTTTCCTTGTTTCTTTCTATCTAGCTATGCATGTTATTTAAATGTAAAAATAATTATTTCAAAAGGGAAGAAGTTATATTTTGTATAATTAAATCTTAATATTTTAATAGTATTGAACAATGTTCTCTTAAAATTATTTTATTAGAAATTACAATTATAATTTATCTCTATCATAGATTACAATTAAGCTTATGAATGCATTACACGTATGATTAGATATAAATTACAAATAGGGTTTGGTATAATATCTCCTTTATATTGGGCCTTTAGTTTCAATAAATACTTTTGAAATTAAAATTGGCTTATGACGCATTACAAGTATGATTAGATATAAATTACAAATAGGGTTTGATATAATATCTCATTTGTATTGGGCCTTTAGTTTCAATAAATACTTTTGAAATTTAAATTGGATTCATGTACAATTTAAATTATAGTTAATTTCACAATAAAGTGTATGAACAATTACCTCTAGTGATGCTTGAATCCAAGCAATGATGAGATTGGTAAAGCTTTGTATTTCTTCCATTGGCCTTAAAAGTAGAGTAGCATCTATATAATCATTGGCTCCTATCTCACCAAAAAAGTTGAGAGCTTTTGAAAAATGATCTTGACATCTTGCAAGATAAAATAGATTAAACAAATATCAGTTTGATAATAACTTTTTAAGAAGAATAAATAAAATTAATACACAAAACAATTATTGAAATCAAATAAAAAAACTAATTAAAGTAATATAATATCAGAATCTTGTCTGCAAGAGATTGTTTTCATGTGTCTGAACCAATTTATTTGACAACTTACAGATATAGGTGTTGCACTGATAACACCTCTCCTATGTAAGAAAAAAGATTCTAATGCAGTGCAACCTACTACTGCAAAATTTACTCTAGACAACCTTAAGGAGAATGACATCCTTCCCACCTTAAGAAAAGGTGGGACGAAAGGCAGACCTAATGAAGCAGCTATAAATTCACAAAAAAATATAGATTCAATTGTCAATATCACTTTGAATAAATATAAATGTTAGAAATAAAGATGATAGTCAATATAAATAATAAAACTTATACTACCAATTCTACTCACCTAATTTGAGTTGCCAAGACTCCCTAATAACAATGGTACCCTATTTACTGATTAAAATAACATCTTTCAACACTTTTACAAATTGTGGCTATTTTCTCATCAGCCATACTCATTTATTGGTGCTAAGGTTTACTTCCTTCAATGGGGGCTTGTCCAAATAGCTTAGGGAATTCAAATAATGTGACATTTTGTGAGCTTCAAATTTGTTGTGCTATTTTTTTAAACAAGGTTTGTCCCATTGGCTTACAAAGGTAGTGATAGGGTTATGCCATTTAGGATGATAAAGATGCACACAAGATAACATAGAGGTCCTTTTCGATGTCTAAGATATCCAAATTGTTCTAACACATGCCAAATCTATAACATATTATACAACCTTTTATTCCATCCATCAATTGTGTCATTCTCACTTAGCTTGCTTAACCTTATGGAGTTACCAAATAGTTTGTGGAACATAATGAATTTATTTACCTGCATGACTATCATTGCCATTTCGTTTGTAAAAACATATTTTCTTTTGATGTCAGGTAAACACACCTGCAATGTCAAAGAAAATCAAAGAAAATCCAATCATATTGAAAATGAGAATTCTATTATATTTGACATTGCCTAGAGCTATTATAAACAAGAGCTATGTTACAACATGAGTCTCGCCTAATGGGAAAAAAATGAAATTAAGAAAAAATAATAAAATAATTTGTACAAATTTCCAACAATAGGGCAGTATCAGTGGCAATGTGGTTTATGGCTCAAGGGTGCCATCTGTGACACCCAATTAAGCAGAAATAGTTTTGCCATTGTTACTAGTGATGCTTTTTTAGCATTTTTTGATAGATCGCTGGAAATTTTCAAATGGTCTTTTGCTCAAATTGCCCATCAAATTGGCTGTGACAAACTATCATGTTCTTATTGATGATTCATTCAAAGAAAGGAAAGGAAACCATTAAACCATAGAAAACAAAAAGCATATGTATAAATAATCTTTCTCATGAAATCCATCTATCTACGACCATCCAAACATATGTAATTACTAAGGAGGGGTTGTGGAGGATAACACCGTCTATCTTCAGATGTCTTTAAATGGGAGTCTCGTTGGGATGTTGTCATCATATCCATTTTTTTAATTAATGGAGGTCCCACATTTATAAGTGACTACAAAACGTGTAAACTAAGACTAGACACGAGATTAGACACCTGCACTTTTTTACAAATGCCACAACTTATAGTTCTATATTATAGAACAATACATTTTATGATGGAGCTTGGTTTTAGAAAAGTTTTGAGTTCAATTCATAATTGTTCTTTTATTTAATTTTTTCAATAATGTGATAAATGATTCATCTTATGTGTTCTTAAGAGAAGGTTGTTGTTTGAATGATCTAATTGAGAAAGAAGGCTATTGTTTGAATGATCTAATTGAGTTCTATAATGCTTCTACGATGCTATTAATTTGACCAATATAATTTTACAGACTATTAAGAATTTTAAACTACAAAGTATAATATATAGTTGGCAATTCTTCTTATATTTTTAGACTTTAAAAAATGTTTTGTTTTTGGGTGTAATTGTTTTTAGTCTTTTCAACTAGATTTTATCACTTTTTACTATAAGTTCACAAAATGTATTGTTGATTTTATAGTTCACCTATCAATGTGTGTTTAAAATTTCTTTACATAAAATCATTAAATGATTTTCTTGCACAAAAAAGAACTCTTACAAATCTTTAACATATATTTTAGCGACTCTCAAAATAACTTACCCTCGTGAAATTGTTTTGAATTCTCAAATAAGAATTATTTCATTATTTTTTCTCAATTTCATTTTTTTCCCATTAGGCGGGACTCATGCTATAACACAACTCTTGTTTATTAGTTCCAGGATTACTAACGCATTCATGCAAGTTTTTTAGGCTTGTTAGTTTCACCAATCGCGTCTATGTATTTTGCCATTTCTTAAAACTGTTCTAATGTTTATTTTCACTAAGCATTTTCGAAACATTTATTAATCTTGTTTATCTCACGTTTCATTGGCTGTACTTAAATTAGGCAAGGAGAAAAATGATTTTTTCCAAACCAAAATCGATGAAAATTGTTACAATAAATTTTGCCGTGCATACCTGTCCCACTTGGAATTTTGCATTAACGTTACTTGTGTAGATTTAATTAAATGCTTATAAATGCTCGCCTTAAAATTGTTACAATAATTTTTGCCGTGCATACCTGTCCCACTTGGAATTCTGCATTAACGTTACTTGTGTAGATTTAATTAAATGCTTATAAATGCTCGCCTTATCTTTATCTTCCACCGACACACTCAGCATTTATGTCCACCTTTCAGCTTACTTGATTTTCTGCATTTGTGATTGTTTATTTCTCTTGACTGAGACAAAGCAAGGAAATCTGTCTTTTGCCAGTTGAAAATCTTTGCAGGATCTGGAAATTTAAGAAGCAAGATTCGTGGATACTTCTGTTCTCCTCGATTTTCTGCTTTCAGACAGGTCAAGCCATTTCTAATCTATGTGTTCAGTATTTTTTTTTTTTTCTCTGTGCAGTGCATTTTTATCTAGAAATGTTTTGTGTTTGGCTGGATTTGGGCTTTTCTTTTCATGTAGTTGAATTTTTAATATTTTTTTTGGGAATCAGATTTATTCAGTGTTCAAATTAGTCGTCGCATCACTTTTTACCTATTTTTACTAGGCTGCTTTCGTCTCTGGTTCTAAAACTGAGTGGCTTTTCCTATTCTGAACCAGAGATTCTTCAATCAGACACAAGAGTTACAGAGCGGTTTGTCAGTGGTGGGTGTCGAACCTTGGTCGCCTATAGTCCTCAGCCTGGGAGTAACAATAGTTTAGACGCTTGATAAAGCTATTATAGGATTATATTGTGTGCTAATTTTTGCATCTAGTACATCGGATGCTAAAACTAGCACACTATCTATAATCCAGGATCTTTTGTTTCAACTTCATACATGCGATACGGGACAACTATACCAAGCACAGGCCAGTTCTTACACATTTAATGAATATGAATACTTACCCAAATCTTTGATTCGATTTTTTGCATCTTTCACTCCATTTTCACTAACAATGTCCTTCTTAGAAGATTTATACATCATTACTCCACCCAAAAGAAAAAAGAAGCATAATACAAAAAGCAAGACGACTACGCTTTAAACCAGTAAGTCCTTACACACCTCTCTGACAAATTACCATATGGACTGTAAAGTTGTTTAGCCTTCAATCTATTATTTTTGCATACCCGGGCACTTTTAAGCCTCTCTCTTTTAGAAAGGTGGGAGAGATACCCTCGCCCCCTTTTGTCCTCCTCAGTTCCCACCCCGTGGGGCTCCTGGGAGAGAGAGATCGATCACTCCGAACCCGAGTGGCTAGGGTTGGGTGGGGATTATAGTTCCCGTTTGGAAGGGTCAGATAAGGCAGGCCGTATCCTCATCCCACAGCCCAAGAAATTGGTGAACTCTCTCTGAACGAATACACAAAATGTGATGTTGTGAATCGCATATCTAAGTCTATTCCTGTTTCGAGATTAGCAAAAGATATTGCTGATAAAATCAGTATCCCATCATTCAAGCTACCCACTGCATCTGAAATCGCATCTCAAATTGGGATTCCATCTGTGGCAGATCTTGCAAGCTAAATGAAGATCCCATCTGCCCAAATCAATTAATCTGAAGCGATTTGCCAAAGCAACGTGCTACTATCCAAATTCGTTTGCAACTTTAAAAAAACAAAAAACCTACACAAATCATATTGTGGTGGTAAAGAGAAGATTTTTTGTCATAACCCTAAAACTGGGAATCCTGATCTACCTTGCACTCCTACATGCAAGCGAACAATTTTGAATTGTATAATTAGAACTTTTCAAGATCTTTCTCCTCATCAGAAGGCCCACACATGTGTTTAGCACATAATGACTGTAGCAAGCAGGTTGTGCTCAACATGGAAAGGCTAAAGAAGCCTCGCAAGTATCATGCATACCTTATAGATAGAGGGGTTTCTTCTTTCAATTCAATGGAATGACAAAAATGTGGCAGCACACTAAAACCTTGTCAGGTGATAGGTAGATGAGGTGTTAAGATGGATCTCCCCTCCAGATGCAAGTGTGACAGCGATGGACATCATGAAAATATGCGTGTTGACATTTGTATGCTATACACTGTTGCAACATCTGCAAACACGAGTTTTGATTTTTAAATTTAAAATAATTATTTTTTTAATTAACATACAATAATATTAAAATTTGGTTAGAAGACTATATTTATAACTATGTGAAATAATTAGCTTTATTTAAATAATTATTATTGAAATTTGACATTTGATTAATTATAATTATGTTTTCTCGGTTTATAATTAATTTCTTACATCTAATAATATATTAAATTTGATATAAGAAATAAGTTTTAATCTACATCAAATAATTAGATGCTTTACTATTTTTTAAATATTCAATTTTGCAATTTATATTTATTTCAACAATATTAAATTTAATTATTACTATTATAGTATATTACAAATTCTCTATTAATATTTCTATTTAAAATATTTTTAACTTACTGATATAAAAAGTAAATAATCTAATTAATAGTTTTAGTTAATTAATAATATTATTAATTAACTATATCAAGTATTAACCTTATAATCTTATAGTTATGATTATAATAATTATAATCTATATAATGTATTAATAAATTGATAAGTAATACATAATATAGTTTTAATATTGTTAACTTATTAATAATTAATTCTAATATTATATTATAATATTTAATATTATCCATATAATCATTAATATTTATTATAATATTATAACTATAAGATTTACAGATACAATAAAATTTCTAACTAATAAATATTGATTTATGCTTATATATTATTTATTTATTATTTATGAATTCTAAATTATAAAATTAAAATAAATCGAATAATTATATATTAACTTAATATAATCAACTATATTAATCAATTATAACAAAGTTAATAATAGTTAAGATAAATTATAAGTTAATAATATTATTAATAAGTTAACTATAATATATTTAGTTTACTTATTACTATTACTATTATTTAATATTTATTAATCTATGCTTTACAAATAATTAGTTAACTTATTTAAAGTTCATTTATAAATAAACTTTATTAAATTAATATATCAGGTGAGATCTATATTTAAGAAAATAAATTTATAGACTAGTAATATTTAGGAAAATTCAATTTATACAAGAAATAATTATAATTATATAAGTTGTTATAATTTAAAGTTGATTTTTTTATTATTATTTATGAATTCTAAATTCTAAATTTATAATAAATTTAATCACTATTAACTTATAATATTAGTTAATAGTAATATCTAATTAATAATTAATAATTAATATTTCTAATTACATTATAAGTATATTAAGTATTAATACGATTGTATGGATAATATAATATAATATGTTAACTATTATTTTTTAATACAAATCTATAAATATATTAATTTATATTAACAATAGTATTATTGATATTATACTTGTAACTATTAGATAAGTTACAGTTATAAAACTAATAGTTATAGATTATTAATATTAATTATTAACTTTAAAGTTTACTATAGTATTTTATTTTTAGCTTGTCTTTCAAGTATTTCTTTTACTATATGAATTTGGATTGTAGAGGTGATCATTTCCTTTTTATTATTACATTTCAAATTCAATGTAGTTACAATGGAAACTAAGCCTACAACTCATGTTGATGTACACCAGAATTCTTCTTCAAATGACTCCATCATAAGCTGTAACTTTGTTCTTTTTGCGTTGCTGGATTCGCATTATGATTATAATAAGCTGACAAAAATGGTGGAAAAAGCCCTTCTGTTGCAGACTCTTGAGGAGCTATAAAACATGCAAAATGTCAAGTGGATAGCTTGTTACAAGGCACATGAACCAACTCTTGCAGATTTTATGCTTACGTGTGGATATAGAGATAAATTTCCTGAATTCCTGCTTTGAAACTTGTCGACTTAGTAATATAGTTTTATAGTTCACTGTCATTTTTATTTGTCAGATTTTTGTATTCTAGCAATGTTATGTTTTCTATTTAAGCAGGTGTCAGTTAGTAAAGACAAGTGTTGTTTTCCCACTACCCTGAGGTGCACTGACACCAATCTAGAAAGAATAAAAGAGGGGACAAATTAAATACCATTCAAGTAGAACCTAGTTTTTATATTTATTTGTTCTATAGCATACATTATATACCTATATGCAATTCTTTTTAGTTTACAATTTGAATAAAATGCTTTTCTAAAATAATTTCAATAGATCATTATAATTTTATTTTTATAACAATTATATTTCTTTCTAAAGCTTAGCTCTGAAGTAAAACAAAAATTGAAGCTTTTAACACCAGCTTATTCTTGTCTTCAAAACAACTAATGCTTTGCGATTATATAGGCATAAATTACATTACTCCAAATGAAACACTAAACCATGGTTTCGTTTCTTATTTAATTATATAGTTTAGCTGATACTTTTAAAGTTCTTAAGAGTAATTTTACTTCTCAAATTCATCATGTAAACATATATTTGTTGTAATTTTTTCCTTGCCATTTTTGCTTTGCTAATTATTTGATGTTGTAATATTCTTTTCTAACATTTACTTTTGCTTTTTTCCCTCTGAACAGCTTATCGCATGCTAGTTCATTTTCTTTGAACATTTTGGTGCAAGTAGCTAAAGTAAGTGAATTGTCCCAGGCATTGTAATAGCAAAAGCTTTTACATTCAGGTAAGATTATTGTAAGAAAAAGCTATTGTTATTTACTTTCTTTAGTTTTGTTTATATAGTAATACTATTATAAGGTATAGTTTTTAGTGTTGCATTGCTTTTTGTTCAAGGTTTTCCTTTTTATAATTTTGCTCTTCCATTTCAAAAAACTTTCATCACCTCTAATTGAGGCCGATACGTGAAATTTTAATTCTAGAAAACGGTGAGATGTCCTTCGACATTGACAATGTACTTAGGCAACAAGGATTGTCTAGAATTGCAACATTTACATATAATGTTGGGGACTGTTTATTTGATTCACTACAACTTTTGCTTTGCAATAAGTATACATCAATTGACCTTCGCAAAGGAGCTATTCAATACTTTTTGACCAGTCTAGAAAAACAGGAACCAAAAGCGGTTAATTCTTACAACCATGAATTGCATCCAGAAATACTTTATGAGTTGCATAGAGTTAAGGACCGTCAAACATATTTCCGAAGAATGCAAAGAACTGCAAATCCTAATATAATTAGCGATGAACTAGGTCTTTGGGGAGATATATTTTGTATACGATGGTTGTCCAAATGGCTGAATATAGGAATATGTGTTTGGTCATCTACAATAGGAAAAAAATACTTGCAT
The DNA here is from genome assembly GCA_028749045.1 of Cupressus sempervirens. NCBI lineage: Eukaryota > Viridiplantae > Streptophyta > Pinopsida > Cupressales > Cupressaceae > Cupressus > Cupressus sempervirens. The sequence continues at coordinate 659,880,382 of CM053791.1, forward strand.
TTCAATGAAATTTTAACAACTAAACCATACTCAATTCTCTTCCACGATGTGAATCCACTTTGTGGCCATTTTGAACCACTGATACAATCAATCACACCAAATTCACAAAACCAACAACATCTACGTTTATCTCAATTTAAGAAATCAATCAGGAATACTACACAGAACCAACTCACAAGAAATGTAAATATGACAACTACAATGACAATAGATGAAAGCTATCAACGAATAAACAACAAACAAAAACAACCTACAAAACAGAAGACTTGTCTTCGAACATTAAAAAACAAGAACGAAAATAACAGCCAACAAAAGGACATTGCAAAACAAAAGACTTCTCTCCAAAAATTAAAAAAGTCTATTCGAAATAATACTATAGAACAAGTCTCAAAAAAATGAAAGAGAACGTTATCCCCAATTGATGTATTCAAGAACACAATTAATGACACACCAACACACATGTGTACCATTTTTCAAACATTACAATTCAAGAAACACATTAAAAAATTCCGCTTTCAACAAAAGGAGACTTATTGCAATTTAGTCAAATCAAATTATGAGACATTATCAAATTCTATTTGCCGCAAATGTAATGATGCATTAAAAAAATACAAGATCCCTGAATATGCTACGCCACATAACATTCGAATGAACAAGCCAATGCAATATGTGCAAATGCTAACACAATTAGAAGAGCATCTTGTTTCATTGCGGATTGCATTCGCACAAATTTGGGAACTGGGGCACAAAAGGTCTCAACTTGGGTTAACTGGTTCAATAATCAATGTACCTGTAGATACTAATGTTACACAAACAGCTTTGCCTCTACCAACTACTAGTACAACAACAATTGTTGTGTCCTTGAAAAGGAAACTAGAATACAAAAATGCATTTCAAAAGGGAATGGTACGGCCAAACATTATTATGCAAGCCCTTCAACAACTAATAGAAAGAACACTTTACCAAATAGAACATGTCAAACTAAATAAAGATTGGAAACAAGTTCTACAAACAGATAGTGAGAGTAGTGAAAAGAATGAGCTAAATGAAATTGAAACTGAATGTGAAAGTGACACTGAGAATGTAATTTGTGAAACTTTGGTGCACGGATTCACAGAATCTATTAACATACATAAAATGCAAGACAAATTGCTAGAAATTGCACCTGCACAAAACCAATGTCCCATTGGAATATTCAAACACAAATATGCAGAAGAAATGAATTTTCCAACATTATTTTTCGGCGATCCACGTGACCATGACATTGACCAAAAACTATCATACCAAAAAATTGCAAAGTGGGAATTGTTGCACTCACAAAGACGTTTTTCATATCACATAACAAATCTTTTCTTCAAAACAATAAAAATACTCATACATCAAGTCATGTCCACAATATGGATCAGAATTCGCAAAGGACAACTTAAAGGAAGAAAGCTATTAGCAAAAGATGTTAAACACAAACCAAACTTAGAAAAAATACTAAAATCTGATATAGGCTATGTCGACTTCAAAAGAATTCGTATATCTCCAGACTATGCACATCAACTAAAAAAAAACGTCTTTGCTATGATACGACAACTAGGACCTCCAACATTTTTCTTCACATTTACTAGTGCTGAACAAAACTGGAAGGCTCTAATGAACACACTCAAACAACTATACAACAATCATCAATCAACAAAACAAAACATATCAAGTATGACAGAAGAACTTAATACAAATGAACTAATTAAAAAAGATCTGATAACTTGTGTGCGGTACTATAGACATCGGATAAATGCTTTAAAAAAAATGATACTTTCGGACCACTCTTTTTTTGGAAATGTAGTTGATTTATTTTCAGTAACAGAATTCCAAAATCGAGGAAACGAACATGACCACTTTCTTATATGGGTGAAAGATGCACTTGTCTATGGAAAACAAAGCAATGAAAGTATTACAAATTTTATTGATACATATCTTACATGTGAAACAGAAAATTTTGATCCAGATATTGCTATTCTCCATAGACATCATCATACGAAGCAATGCAAAAGATCAAAAAATAAACATTGTAGACATAACTTCCCATTTCCACCAATGAGAGCAACGACAATACTTGATCCGTTACTTGAACAAGAAAAAAACATAAGCTTAATAGCTAACAAAATTCAATGCAAACTTGAACTTGCAATGTATGACACATCCTTTACATTTGACAACTTTTTGACCGAAATAGACATAACTGAAGAGAACTACATTCTTGCTTTAAGGTCAACAATCCATAGACCAACAATCTTTCTCCGAAGAAAGCCATCACAGATTTGGAATAATAGCTTTGGGAAAATGATACCTCCTCTATGGAAAGCCAATACAGATGCACAGTTTATTCTCAATGTATATGCAGCCGCAATGTATTGTAGTTCATACATAGCAAAAGTTGACAAATCTATGACAAATGCTTTCAAAAAAATACGTGATGATCATCAACGAGACAATATAGATGCACTCAAGATGATAGGAAAACTTGGAAATGCTTTGCTAAACCTACAACAAATGTCCACTCAACAAGCAACTCATTTAGTTTTAGCTCTACCATTGCACTCGAGTTCTAGAAAATGCACGTTTATTGATACACGATCACATCATGACCGTACATTTATATTAAAACCAATTGAACAACTAAAAAAAGAACAAGACAATTCTGAAAATGTAATGTGTAGGTCACTAATTCAATATTACCTACATCATCCACAAGCTATCGCTAATCTATGTTTAGCAGAATTTGTATCAAGTTATAAAAAAGATGGAAGCAAGCTTGAACCAAAAGCTAAACCAAATATCATTCATTTCATTAACTTTAATAAATATTTACAGCTAGAGAACTATTGTAGGGAACAATTATTGCTATATGTTCCCTTCATTGTAACTGAAGATACATTTAAACAAAATTACGGCTCATGGGAAAAGGCTTACATGCATAATCAAAATATAATTTATAACAATCGAGCAAAGTTTTCATACAACACAAATTCAATGTGGGGTGATATTGACAATGCTATTGATACAATAAATGACAACGAAGAAAACAGAGCCAATACTCGCCAACAACCAATAATTAAAGACCTTGATGAACAATATGACATGCATCAAGATATAGAAACCAAACTTCCCAACTAGTTTAAAAGTACAACTCAAAAATCTTTCGATATCACACAACTCCCTCGAATGATGAATAACAATGAGTACTATAACTTGAGGAGAAAGTTAAACAGAGAACAACAAGAAATCGTCAAGGATATTGTCATAAAAAAATTGAAAGACATAAAAACTCCTTTGCATCTTTTTCTAACTGGAGGAGCTGGAACTGGGAAAACATTTACAGCAACAACCATTTTTCAAGCACTTATTCACATTTACAGCAATTGCATTGATAATGATCCAAATAAACCTAAAGGCCTAATAACTGCATATACAGGAAAGGCAGCATACAATATAGGTGGAAGTACACTTCATTCTGCTTTTCATATACCTTTCAATAAATCAGATTTCATTCCACTGAGTACAGAAACATTAGACACAATGTCAAAGAACTACAATCAATTACGTGTACTGCTCATAGAAAAAATTTCATTGGTAGGTTCTACTTTCCTACGTTACATTGACAGACGACTACGTGACATAATGCAATTGCCAACATTATACTTTGGCAATCTAGACACAATTTTCTGTGGCGACTTCTATCAAGCACTTCCGGTGCTTGATTCACTGATTTTTGACAACAAACCACCAACAACGGAATTAATGCCTCATACATTTTGGACTGACAATGTAAAATGCTATTCACTAAGCACTACAATGCGTCAAAAAGATGAGAGATTTGTTTCAATTCTAAATAACATACGTCTAGGACAACATACATATGATGATATACACTATCTCAATCAAACTTGTCTTCAACCCCCACCTATTGATCCAACATTTCCATATCTATTCTACAAAAAAAAGGATGTCAATGCACACAATAACAATATGCTTTCCAAGGTTCTCAGGAACTATATCATATTAAATGCAATAGACTTTCAAGATGAAAATTTCAATGCAATGCGACTATATACACACGCAATGATTCTACCAGCTCAAATACTTGTAAAGCCAAACATTCTCGTTGAAATTTTTGCAGGAAACTACAACACGCAAGATGGTATTGTAAATGGGTCAAACGGAATATTTAAAGCATATACCAAACAACAAGAAATAGACATAGTTTGGATACAATTCAATGATACAAAAATTGGCCAACAACAAAGAAATAAACTTTACCAATACTACATTCCAGGCATTCAAAAAGAATGGGTTCCCATCCTTCGAATTGCAAAGCCAATTCCAAAAATATCAACTATCGAAAAAGTTCGAACTAGAAAACAATTTCCAATACAAGTAGCATGTGCTAGAACAATACATAGAGCCCAAGGCCTCACAATGGACGGCCTTGCATTTGATCCTAGTGGCATAACACAACACGGCTTAACATACACAACACTTTCAAGAACAAGAACAATTAATTCATTATATCTTTTGAAACCTTTGATTCCAGCAAACTTCAAAATCCACAATAAAATTCATCATGAAATGTCTCGGCTACACTCAAATGCAACATGGAAACTTGAAAATCAATTTTCTTGTATAATTCACAATACACACATATTGCTATGTACATTGAACACGCGCAGCCTACATGCTCATGCAAATGACATCTTAAATGATTATGCTATAATGTCCACTGATATCATATGCCTACAAGAAATTTTTTCCCTCCCACGCAATACTGATATTTTGTTTAAAAAATACAACCATTCAATGTATCATATACATGGTTTAACAATACTTACTTCAAAAAATCTTTTCGTGACCAATTCAATAGAACATAGATCAAAAAACATCGAAGCCATGACAATTATAGTTAATGAATCAGATTCTCAAGTCAATATCTGTAATATTTACATACGACCACACACAACAATTGCCGAAATCAAAATGCTTATTACTGAAATAGCTACAAGCTACATATCAAAAAACAAGCTTTACATTGTTGGAGATTTTAACATAGACATGTCCATAGAAAACATAATCACAACAACACTCATGAAACATATGCAAAAATACAATATTCAATTCATGCTAAATCAAACACATAGCATAAACAAACCACTCATTGATCATGTATGGACAAATTCACCAGCAAGTATCTGCTCCATTTATAAGACTGAAGCATACTGGACAGACCATCTTGCAACATTCATACAACTATATGCAATTTGATTCTAGTTTCTGTTATGTTTATAACAGCAATGACTCCACCAAAGCGACTAGCAAGTGAACTGCCACAAGATCACCAGGAACTCACTAAAAGGTATTTTGAATCTGAACTTTTCAATCTTTTCATTTTTGCAAATATTTTTGAATAAAAACTATTGACCTTTACTTATTACAGGCCAAAAGAAGACAATGAACCATGCATACTAATAGAAGATCTAAATGCAAAAAAAGGAGGCCAAAGTTTCAAAGGTGATGTCTTAGTAGTTTACAGAACTTTCCTAGACAAAGCAACCAAAACACGTGAAGTTCTACGTGCTGATCTTATAGATTCCAAAGGAGAGCTTACTATAACATTAAATGTCAGTGGCAACAACCTTCTCAGTAAATATGAAAGTAAAATAATTCCAGGCATGGCATTAAAAATAACAGACTTTGACATCGAACCAAAATCAGATTTTGATCGAGGAGACAATGACTGCATACTAATTCTAAAATATTCCAGCATGGTTGAAACAATACCAACTATATTGCATGAATATAGATTCATTCCTGGTACAACTATAAAGCAATTACTCACAAGCACAGCTGACTACTCCACTGGAACAATTGCTGCTATTGTTTTAGCAGCATACAAAAAAGCTACTCAATATGTGCTCGAAATCAAGGATGGAAATAGTGACATGAGCAAGGCACTGGTAAGCTTATACACATAACTTTATTGATAAATCTATGAAAATAATTATCCATTTTTTGTCTTTCCATCACATTTTAGAATTGCACTATGGAAAATTAAAAAAATTAAAAACCTAACTTTGCTATTTGTGTTTAGCTATATATGCATTCAAGTTTCACATCCCAATACATTCAGATATACAAACAGCTTGAAAGAAATGAAATACCATCACTGGTGTTTAGGAGCATAGCTAAAAAAAATGATCAAAAACCAGCTCTACGAACAACTCCAGCAACATTTATCTGCAAACTATATAACAAAAGAGTAGTAAATGCACTCCACGCACTGCTGCAAACTCCAATTCATGCAAGTTATTTCAAATCCTTTGTCAATTTAATTCAATATTTCATTTTCTATGTTTTAAAGCGTACTAATACAAGCACACTATGAATAGGTCAAGGGAAATTTAACTGTTGAGAATCCATATTCAAGTCCATTCCATGCTTTTTGCCCAAAATGCAACTACAAATTTGAAAGCTATGGAGCACTAGAAGGAGAAAAAGGTCACTGCAACAGATGTAATGAAACTGTCTCATACAAATATTCATTGTACCTGAAAGCAATTATCACAAATCATAGCCAACAACCAATTCATTGCTCTATTGAAAACAGTCTTGTGCAACAATTACTTCCTGCTCTTAAAAACATAGATTATCAGCAGTACATTGATGACAAATCACAAGTAATATTTATGCTCCGAGACTTTTTAGCAAGTGGCACATATACTCTCAACCAATACAACACCATTACACATGCAGTTCTTATGAACCAATAAACTACACATGAAACAACACAGGTACTGCCTCTTAATTCTTATTTGTTTATAATTATAAAAAGCACATACATTTTCTCTATTACATGTCATTTGCAATGCATTAATCATAGTACTAATTTTGCAGGCTTCAGATCTTGGCATTCAATGTAAATACACTATCTATATCTTCCACAATGTAAAAATGCATATATACTATCTCATCCACATAACTCAATTGTCTTCAAATATCAGGTTCGTGAAATATACACTACATAAGCAACTAGGATTCAAATTTCTATTTTAACATCGCATTTTATCTTCATGACCAGTACATAGCTGTAAGTATTTCATAAGAATACATGCACCTATGTTTAAATCTGTTTATTTCTGTTTATCAGGATGAAATTATTGCAAGGATCAAAGAGAAGACAGATTTTGCATTATGAAATTGGACAGAAATAAGAACCTCATTTTGATCTATTTACCTGCTATCAAATTAACGATAATATTATATTTTTCTTTTGGTATATTACAACAATATATGTACAGTGCTATCTCTGTATCAAGTTATAATGTAATAGACTTTATCCATGCTTTGATTTGCATATTATCTATCATACCGAACTTTTGTAATTGACTATGTATATCTGTCTATAAAAATATAATTCTCCCTCTCAGCCCTATAAATAGAATGGTTCTAATGTTGTCAGAGATTGTCATTTCTAATATGTTATCTACTTCATGATAGTTAATTCATTGCTTGCGAATGCTGTCTGTCCTTTTGTTGGTCTCTCACCAATTGATCTTGGTCATTGGTCTTGCAAAATGTCTTTTTTTGAAGTCACTTGTATCAGTGAGACCGTTAGAGAATGCATCATGGATCAACAATGGAAACTGGTATGATCATTTCAATTCTCATTTTCTCTTTCTATGTTATTCCTATTATCAGAATGTGTACTACTTTAGTATAGATAATTTCAGGTCTCCCCATACAGTTATGCTATTAAAGATGGCATTGCACCACATTAAAAAGCATGGACATCTGTGAAATTATTTGCTTCTAGCTACTCTTGCAAATATATAATGTTTCTGTTGAATGCAGCCAGAGCCTATATTAGTAAGATTAAAGTTCAAAGTCTGTTAAAACATTGTAAAGTTTCAAAGTCTGTTAAATAGTTAAATACAATCTTCTTTCTTCACTGTTCAAGACCAGTTAATAGATGTGCACTGAACCCTCTTTTTAATTTATCGATTAACTCTACTCCAGTTCACAAAAATGAACATGCATTACAACAATCTATCTAATTTTAAAAAACAACATCTTCTGTTTTTGTGCTTAGTTCATTCTGTCAAAGCAGTAAACAGGCAAAACAAAGATGATATCTCTTGCATTGTAGTTTATTTCAGATGATTCATCTTATAGCTAGTAATGGGCACAACTACAACTATTCCCATGGTTCTACTTTAGATCAAGGCAGTGATTCTGATTCATCTGATTATGACTGTATAGTTGCTGATTAGTCTAGAAGATTAGCAGATTTTTTATACTTGCATATTGTACAAAACTAAACCTCTCAGAACAGTAGATCCACTAAGTTCTCTCTAATTCATGTTACCTTCCAGGTGCTAAACATAGAGGAAATACTATTGGCCTATATTTAACATATAATATCGAATTACTGCTTGACATTGAGTTGTGTGCTATTTAATGTCATAGTTCAAAGGTCATTTAATACAGGCCTTTCAATTTAGATCTTCTGAAAAATGTAAACACTGCACACACTTAGATAAGGCGACTAAGCAATCAGTGATAATCTATAGTTGAATTGTTACAGACTATTTTTATACAGCTATCAATTTATGATTCATAATATTAATGTTGTCAAATCGACATTAAGCGTAGATCAATTTGCATTAAAGTTTTCATATTCATTCAATTTCATGTTCTTCACAAAATTTGATTAATCTGAATTTGGAGAGTTTTGCAAGATTTATTAACAAAACAAAAACCACCACCAAAAACCAGAAAAGAAGAAAAAGCAAAATGTACATTTCAATTTGATATAGATCATTTTGGAAATTCTGTATGAAGAATTTTATATTACAACCAAATAATTCTTGGTTATTTAAATGATGAATGTCTGATATGCCGTTGTAATCACAGAACTCAGCTATGTTGACTTCATGGTTTTCTCGCCAAAATTTGGCCATAGGGCTGGCCCTACTATTTTATGGGCAATCTCCTCCTTTCTCGCCCATTGGGACATCTCCAACTACAGCTAGCCCATCTCCAGAAGGCTGATAGTCTTCTGGTTGCTTCCATCCGAACAAAGTAATACAGCAGCTGGCCCGTGTGGGATGGAAAGAAAATGGATGGTAGGCAGGTCCCCCCGGATTGTAGGGCGCTGCTTTTGTTCGAGAACATCGGTCCATCCCTCGGCCCTACTATCTATAGGCAACGGCATCTAGCTCCGGAAGGAAGTCAACTAGCAACTATCAATAATAAGGCAACCGGACCGTGGCTGGGAAGCAAGAGCATACCGGACGATCCAAAGTTAGGATGTGATGTTAAGTTCTAGCCCTCAACGGCATACCGGACGATCCAAAGTTAGGATGTGATGTTAAGAACAGACTGTGACCTTCAGCCTAAACTATTATGAACGCCATCGCTTTCAGTTTCGGTGGCTTAGGGTTAAGTTTTCACACACCTTTACTATTTCTTTACTTCATTAGCTTCATGGCAGGAACTGTGACGCATTGCGTCCCTTGTTAATCAATAAATATCTTATGCTAACGTTACCGCCATTTCGATTCAGTAAAGCAAATCGAAGGAAAAAAATTACCTAGTGTTTGTGTATTTCTCAAACCTTTGACCTAGTCGAGGTCGTCGGATCGATTCTCTGAGCTGCCATGGCTAAGCGTAAGGTTGAGAGCACGTCCGCATCTTCGTCTGAAGCAGAGCCCTCTTCTTCCGAAGAAGAGCAGCAGCGGAACAATACTGATGAATTGGGCCCCGACGATGAGGAGGAGATCGAGGCCGTGAACAGGATGGCTCCCTCCGAGGAAGAGGATGACGATGCCGAACCAGATGATCCTGCTGCAGATGCATCTAATCCAGACGTTGACAGAAGACGACGAGCTCGCCACGGATGACGATGTAAATTAAAATCCTTGGTTTATTTTGCCCTAGAGTTGTACATGCTCTGCTACAGTTTTCTCTATCTGCTTATATTGAAATTTTTACTTGGGCATTTGAAAATGACTGCCAAATAGCTCCGAGTCAAATCGAGCCAGCGTTTATTTGGCATCTCTCTCAGAGAAATAAGGAAGGTTCTGGAAGTAGGCTTTATGTTTTTAAAAGTGTCTCCGTGTTTGTTCCCGACATGAAAATTGGAAATTATGAGGACATGACTTTCTTTATTTGCCTTGTGAACCCTATATGTATTGAGCCCGTAATATGTGTATGGATTTTGAGCTACATATACTTTCCAGCCCTAGGTTATGTTTCAATTTTACTAATTAAAAATTGTGAAACACCATGTCCGATTTTCGTTGGAGAATATTGGCTTTCCTTGGTTAGGAGAGACGTGTTCTGTTGAAAAAAAACTCCAGTCATTTTACATTCGATATAATTTGGCTTATAGGTTTGGAAGGATTCAATAGAATTGTGGATGTGAAGAAACTGATTACATGTTCTTCGTATCTTTAATAATAAGAAACTGTTTATGATTGGATTCACTCAGGGTCAAAGAAAGCCAGTGAGTGCATAGGTTGCAAAGCGTGAAAGACAAAGGCTGAAAGAGCTTCAAAAGCTCAAAAAAGACAAACTTCATCAAGTGCTGTCACAACAAAATGCATTAGGAGATGCCGATACGGTAATATGACATTAAATAATTCATAACCGTGATTAGTTATATAGAGCTTCAGTGCAAATCGATATAGTTTTCTTATGTTTTCATGTAAAGTATGCGTTCATTTTATTTCTAGATGGTTTCAGTATAAATTAGCCCGGAGATATTTTCGGAGCCAATTAACCAATTTCTTTAGAATAATTTTAACACTTAATAATCTAGTAAAATTAGTGATAGATCTGATAATAAAAATAGCAAGAATTATTTTCTACCTCCTTAAGGAATGCTTCTCTGTTATCAGAACAACAAAGCAAAAGGGCGACTTAAGTATTTACTCAACCAAACAGAGATTTTTTCTCATTTTGCTCAAGGTGCTGAAGCAGCTGAAAAAAAACCAAGAGGAAAGTGAGTACGGCAACGTCTATACTCTCAATCGAGCAGTGTGTGGTTGATTTGTTTCATCTACCTATTGTCTCTCTGAAGCTAGCTTGAAATTAAATTGTGTCATTGTAATGAATTTCCCTTTTTATGATGGCAGGGGCCGGCATCAGTCAAAGAAAACTGAGGAAGAAGAAGATGAAGAATATTTGAAGGAAGAAGAAGATGCTCTTGCTGGTTCTGGAAGTACAAGATTACTCACACAGCCATCATGTATGATTCTTTGCCATCTAGTTGCAGTTGAATTACATTGTGGTTTGAGTTTTTAGTTTATAGAAATGGGAGGAGTCTGATACGATCTGAAGATACCTGCTGTCTCCCTTTGTCTGTTGATTTTGAGCACTGCTTATTCTGCTTCTGTTAGTGGTTGTTGTATATCTTGTATTTAGTTTCTGTTCTCTGATAATATTTTCTGAGTAGTTGTCTCTTAATCCTTTTTGAACTAATGGAATAGATCTGTTGCATTGAAATACACCATTGTTTTCACTTGGAATGACTTATTATCTAGATGGGTGTCTAGTATAGTTGGGACAATTTAGTGTCTTTCACAAAAATTGAAATGATATTATGTTATGATTAATCATTGGTTTAGTTAGGCCTGTGAATTCGGAACAAGGAAAGAATGCAACATGAGCATTTTTGTTCTGTTTTGTTGAAGCATTTGCTTCTCATGGGCTGTTATTTTAGCTGGATTGGGCCAGCACCCTTTCTATTTAATTCAAAAAGGGTTTTACATTAAAGTTTTCCTTCAGTATCTTCTTCTACTACAAAAAGTCCCATTATTTCATATGCAGACTTGCTTTTAATCCGCACCTATGGCTACGCTAGAGACAAAATCACAGCCCATTGACCTCCTGTTCATCTGCTATATATTAATTTCCAATTAATACATAAGTACATCATACTAGAATGATTGTATCATTAAACCAAAAACGAGCTTTATCAGTGACTGCCTACTTTAGCTGTGCATTGTCCTCTTTGTTTCCCAGGGTCCCCTAATTCCTGCCCATGGACTCACAGAGCTCCCTTCCCCATTCTTCTTGGCTCATGCTTTCAGATCCTCCTGATGTGAGCTACTTGTGTTATCACAGTGCAATCTGATTTGCAGCAGGCATGGGCTGGCCTTTTGGCGATGTCCTTGACATCTCTGGGGTTGCCCTTAATCCACTCTTCACCTGAGTCTGGGGGAGCCTGAACCTCTTCCTCTTCATTATTGTTGCTGTCCATCCCAAGATCTTCCTATTCCTTGCACACTCTGGTCCATTGTTTACTGGGTGGGGGATAATGTATGCCAATCTCTGCAGAGAGTCCACATTCCTATTTATAACCCCCAAATGCTCCTTCAATTCATTCAGCTCCACTGTTACAATAAGAGGAAACCTTGTCACCTTGTGCCCCTGGTGATATATTAGTGCTGTGGGACAGGTATCTTGTTTTCCCTATCAACATTGTCCAAGACTATCAATTTTGCCAAGGTAGGTGTGCTTGAATTGCTTCTTACCCGGTTGCCTTCACCTTTGGCACTCCTTGTGTCAGGGCAAAGGCCAAAAACATTGACAGGATGCCTGTGTTGACCCTGTATTTGTGACGAGACCACAGAATTAATACTAAATATACAAGGGCAAAGGTCAAAAACATTGCAGGGATGTCTCTGTTGATCCTATATTTGTGGTAAGACCTCAGAATTAACACTAAATATTAAGTGTTGCTTTTTCGTTGGTGACTTCTGGAAAGTTTCTCAAGCCAGTTACTGGAATGCAGATTTTACGATCTAATGATTTCAACAAATTGAATTATACATAAATCAATCAGTTTACCTACTGAATAGCTGGGTACTTAAGATCTGATTGTTATTTCATTTGGACATCCTGTACTGCAAGATTTCTTCTCTTTCAAGCAATAAAAACACATCAAATGTTTTTACATTTAAACTTCATGGAGAAGACATCTTAATAATGCATGTGATAACAAGTCTTCTTTGATGTCATGATGACTGCTTCTCTAGCTGTGAAACTTTCGTGATGGTTGAATTCTCTCTCTACTTGAAGCTAATTTATTGACTTATTTTTGTCCTTATATAAGAGTATACTCTGAGTTGGTTGCTCCCATTGACTGACATTGAATTTTGGGCATTTGTGGATATCAAAGTTCAGTGCAGCTCTGTTTTGAAAGATCTTAACGATAAAAACATTCTTTCTGGCAGTGTCAACATTTTAATTAAAATTTGTTTGAGTGGGTCTGTTTTGTCAAAAACCTAAATATAAAAAATACATAACCCAAATTTCAGGAAAACTCGTCAAAATCTGTTAACTGCAACTCAGGACAAGTCATCATATATGTAATCTGCAACTCAGGGCAAATCCTTAAAATATGTAAGCTGCAACTTGGTAATTTTTGGCCTGTTAATGTAAACTGCACAAATTAGTAATAGTATTTTTCATGTTCATTTTGTTGTGTCCTTAGATGACATGAAAACTTTTGCATCTGATTAGTTTGGTTTTGTTGTGCAATGTAATAGGCCCTTGACATCAGCATTTGGGCTTTTTTATATTCTTGTTTTAACTGGTTTGTTACATTGTTTAATATGTCTAATTAATTAATTCATCAGATAGTTATGTCAAATTTAAGTTAATTTATTTAAATAGAAATAAAGTCAGCATGTATTAAGACATAAATCCTGTTTCTCTGCAACATTTGACTTTTGTATGTGGAGATGATTGTTGCTGCAATTGTTTCTTCTACTTCATAGTTAACTTGGAGACTTCTTTTATGATTTTTGCTGTTTTTTTAATTGTATATGTTCAGGCATTCAAGGCAAAATGAGAGATTACCGGTTAGCCGGATTGAACTGGCTCATCTGATTGTATGAAAATGGGATAAATGGAATACTTGCAGATGAAATGGTAGTGGACATTCTCTAAACTTATTATATGATTTGAATTTTGTTTGTTTCTACAGAAGACTTTATGTAAATGCATTAAACATTTACTTTTGCTCTTTATTTTACAGGGGCTAAGAAAAACCTTGCAAACAATCTCCTTACTTGGATATTTACACGAATTTTGAGGAATATCAGGCCCACACATGGTTGTGGCACCCAAATCAACCCTTGGTAATTGGATGAATGAGATTCAACGATTCTGTCCACTTTTGCGGGCAGTGAAGCTTCTTGGAAGCCAAGAAGAAAGGGTTTGTATTTACTGATGAATATAATTGCCCAATTTTAACCTATTTCATTTTTAAAGGATTGTTAATCAGTTGCTGATGATTTTTGGCCTTCTTAAATTATGCAGGCAAACATCCGTGAAAATATATTGGTACCAGGGAAATTTGATGTGTGTGTCACTAGTTTTGAGATGGCAATTAAAGAAAGAACAGCAATTAAACGATTCAGTTGGCGATACATTATTATTGATGAGGCACATCGAATTAAGAATGAAAATTCTCTTCTTGCAAAAACAATGAGAATCTACAGCACCAATTACAGGCTTCTTATAACTGGGACACCTCTTCAAGTATGATGCATCTCTAGTCTTTCCAAGACTTATATTATGTTCCTATGACATTTTTATGCTGACATGTAACTTGACTCTGTTGATGTTGGTCCATTACAAATGAGTCTTATAGCTAGTACGAGCAGCCTTGTTATTTGTTAACTATTATTTAAATGGTCTATTTGCTTGTGCTTGCAGAACAATCTCCATGAACTTTGGTCATTACTGAATTTCTTACTCCCAGAAATTTTTAGCTCTGCTGAGACATTTGATGAATGGTTCCAAATATCTGGTGAAAATGATCAAGAAGAAATTGTTCAACAGCTTCACAAGGTACTTTAGTCAAATTTCTTTTGTTATCTACTCTTTCTTGGTAATTTGTATGCATCAAACATGGGTCTCCTTGGCTAAAATTTGTTTCACTTGAAGATTCTTTGACCTTTTCTGTTGCGGAGGCTTAAATCTGATGTTGAGAAGGGTTTGCCCCCTAAAAAGGAAACAATATTGAAAGTAGGGATGTCAGAATTGCAAAAACAGTTTTACCGAGCCCTTCTTCAAAAGGACTTGGAGATTGTCAATGCTGGAGGAGAGCGTAAGTGCCTACTGAATATAGCTATGCAACTGAGAAAATGTTGTAACCATCCATATCTTTTCCAAGCTGCTGAGCCAGGACCACCTTATACCACTGGAGACCATTTAGTCACAAATGCAGGTAAGTGTTGGTTTGGCATATCATTGTGGGTTCTATTTGATACTATCTTGGGTTTTGCCACACTTGTAGGTTTAATATGTTACTTTTGCTAATTATATTATCTGGGGTTTGCCATTTACCAGGCAAAATGGTTCTTTTAGACAAGCTTCTTCCAAAGCTGAAGGATCGTGATTCCCGAGTTCTCATTTTTTCTCAGGTAAGTTGTAGTTTAATGAAATTGTTTTAGAGTAGTATTGTTAACCATGCAAGAGCCTGTTTGAATATTTCTTGTCTTCTACAGATGACCAGGCTATTGGACATTCTGGAGGATTATTGTATGTACCGAGGATATCAGTATTACCGAATTGATGGAAATACAAATGGCGAGGAGCGTGATGCTTCAATAGATTCTTTCAACCAAGAGAGCAGCGACAATTTTATTTTCTTGCTTTCTACCAGAGCAGGAGGTCTGGGCATTAACCTTGCCACTGCAGATGTTGTCATTCTGTATGACAGTGACTGGTATGCACCTTTTATATGAGGAATATTATATTAGGCATGAACATTGCCACCAGAGTATTTGGAATTAAATTTTTTCAGGGTTACAGGAATCCTCAAGTAGATTTACAAGCGCAAGATCGTGCACATAGGATTGGCCAGAAGAAAGATGTTCAAGTCTTCCGATTTTGTACAGAGATTTGCATTTTTACTTGAGATGAACAAAATATTTCCAAGTTTTGTTGTCATTTTTTAAGATTTACTCTTCTATATAATTGCAGTATACTATAGAGGAGAAGGTGATAGAGAGAGCTTATAAGAAACTTACACTAGATGCTTTGGTCATACAACAAGAACGTTTGGCAGAGCAGAAAGGTAATATATCATTTAGGCTTTTGGGTCAATTGCAGTGATTACATGCTAGTTCATTTTATTTTTATGAATCAAGGTATAGCCCTGCTGCCTATTAAAGTTAATGGTTCACTTTAGTTTTTGCATTAAAAGCTCTATTTGTTGTGTAAGTGACCATCAGTGCTGGTTGTGTTCACAGTTTTTCAGTTCACCTAGCAAATGTTTTCAAAATGTCACATTTGATATTTACTTACTACTAAATAGAATTATTTACACATGTGGAGTGTCTTGAGTTCGAGTCTACTTGAGCTTAACACATAATAATAATTAATCTGAACAAATAATAATAAGTAAATAATCCAGGCTTTGGCCCATTACCTATAAAAAAGAAATAGGGTCTCTTACATGAGGCAGGGCCTCTTTTTTTGATAAGAAATACGATTAAGATGTTAAACTTTTTTATCTTTGCATTCGCTCATAATATGAGCTGTTCAGTTTTCATTTTTTTATTTTCTTAAGCACTTTAGGAAAGTGCTTAATTCAACGTGAACACTGTTGAATATAAAGCTTGATATTTTTGTAATGCCAGGCATTTGGATGAAGTAATATAAATCTTCTTATCTAAAATCAAACTCTCAGGAAGTTCCCAAAAGTGAAATCAGGGGACACTGTTGCCATTCTGTTTGACTTTCTTTTGGAAAAGTTTGAAGTTCGAGTAAATAAATGCTTTTGGGGTATCATCAAAATAAAAATATACAACTTGGGTAGTCTGAAATCCCCGAGGTCATATTGAACAATACCAAAGCTGAAGTTCTGATGCCTTAATCTAATATTTGTTCGAGGGGGCTGGGACAGAACTAATAAGAGACATTATTTAAATCTTCACGGAGACAGCTGTAGAAAATTTGTTAAAAAAGATGGACCCAGCATATTCCTACGGAAAATAAATCTGTCAACATTTGGAATGGAAATGATGTATGCTGTTGAAATCAATTTTTTTGTAAACTTTTAAAATTCTTATCTTATTAATATCATATGTTATAATTATCACTAATCAATGTGCCATTCTATGTGCATAGTATCACTCGTTGCTATTTTGTTTTTATTTAGTTTTTCAAAATAACATGAAATGAAGCCATACCACTTTGACTTGGGCATGACAAATGTTTCTTAGATGTGGAGGAATAACCATAGAGAACACTATTTTTTTGAAAACAAAAGATTTAGAGTTGTGATTGTCCCCGCATTGACAATGTGTGAGACAAGGGAACCTTAACAAGTTTGTACATGCATATTTACTGATTGGGCGGGGAACTAGAGCTTAACAGATGCATTGTGATTTTCCCTGGCTTGTGATCATTTATAAAAGGTCTTAGAGAAATGACTATTTGCTGAACAATCATCATGGTGATGTATCTTCAGTTTAGTTTGATATCGTGCAGTTATTTTTTCTTACTCTAGGACCACTTGAATATCAGATTTTATTATTTTGAGGTCTATAGCTAAAAGTAAATGCCTTTTCTGAGCTGTGTGTTTTATAAAATTGAAACATGACCTGTTATTTTGGTGCATTGTGATGATTTTGGCAAAATGTAGATTATCTAGCTTGTATTTTGATGGTACTATGCTAATAGTATGGTTTCTCTTCTTGTTGCAGCTGTGAATAATGATGAGTTGTTGCAGATTGTAAGGTTTGGTGCAGAGATGGTCTTCAGCTCAAAAGATAGTACCATAACTGACGAGGATATTGACAGAATAATTGCAAAAGGAGAGGAGGCTACTGAGAACTTGATGCAAAGATGAAGTTCACAGAAGATGCAATAAAATTCAAGATGGATGACAGTATGTGATCCCTTCCAAATGCACTAGTTTATGTGCTGTCTTTTTGTGTATCTTTTGCAACTAAATTATGTACTAGCAAGTATTTGTTAATAGAATATAATAAGATGCTAATATTTGGGGAAAGTTGTATGAGAGTAGCGTTTCCTATTTTAGGGGACAATATGTGTATTGAATTAATCTGTGTTATTATATATAAAAAAGTGAACTTGAGTTGAGTTTGTAAAGATGATGCCTTGTGTTTGATGCAGATGCCGAGTTATATAATTTTGGCGATGACAAGGTTAGAAGAATTCCTGAAACTTTTTTTTAATAAAAATTGCCTGAGGTGTTGTGTTAGTTATCTTTGGATTCCTTTCTTGTTTTCATTTGAAACTGAAATTACTGATCTTTGGATGTCTTTTCATTTGAAACTGAAATTGCTGATCTTTGGATGTCTTTTCATTTGAAACTAAGGACGACAGCAAGTTTGACCTGAAAAAGGTAGTTACTGAAAATTGGATTGAGCCTCCAAAGCAAGAACGAAAACGCAAGTATGTGTAATAAACTGATTGAAATAAAATTATCAATTGTTTTATCTTTTATTGTTTATTATAACTCTTCTGTGTTTGCATTGCAGCTACTCTGAGTCAGATTATTACAAAATTCAAACTAGTGATGAGACAGGGGGGACCACCAAAACCAAGAGAGCCACGAATTCCTCGCATGCCTCAATTGTAGGGAAACCGAGTTGCCTGTATTCAATTATTTTGTTTGTATCATAAAAAGGATTTTTTCAAACTTTTGATTATTTGTTGCTAGGCACGACTTTCAGTTCTTTAATACTCAACGATTGACAGAGTTATATGAAAAGGAAGTTCGCTATCTCATGGTTAGTTCCATTTTGCAGATTTTATAACAGTTTGTAATCATATTTATGACTCAATAGTAAATATGTTTATGCAGTTTGTAACCATTTCTCATGATTTCATTGTAAAATCTATTGAAAAGACTTCAAATAAATGGGTTCGTTAATTTGTTTTGGATCAGACAATATCAGGCTCCCTTTGAATATCAATCTTATGAGCTCCTCATCCATTGTTGCATTTGATGAAGTGTCAGACTCTCTCTGAATCTAATATCAATCCTCCTTTTCTTGCAAGAACATCCCCAGAGAGAGGAAAAGATCAAAGGCAAATAGCTCTTACAGTACACAGAAATAAAAATAAAAGATTAACTATGAAAATATAAATAAAGGTAGTTTTCAAGATATAATAATGGGAAAATGCTTCTCTTGTTTGACAGAGTTATATGAGAAGGCAGTTCACTATCTCATGGTTAGTTCCATTTTGCAGATTTTGTAACAGTTTATAATCATATTTATGATTCAATAGTAAATATGTTTATGCAATTTGTAACCATTTCTAATGATTTCATTGTAAAATCTATTGAAAAGACTTCAAATAAATGGGCTCATTAATTTGTTTTGGATCTCAGAGAATTTCAGACTCCCTTTGAATATCAATCTTATGAGCTCCTCATTCATTGTTGCATCTGATGAAGTGTCAGATTCTCTTTGAATCTAATATCAATCCTCCTTTTTCAGCAAGAACATCCCCAGAGAGAGGAAAAGATTAAAGCAAATAGCTCTTATAGTAATAGTACACAGAAATAAAAATAAGAGATTAACTATGAAAATATAAAATAAAGGTAGTTCTCAAGATATAATAATCAGAAAATGCTTCTCTTGTTTGATGGTCTCCTTCCTTTGTTTAGTCATGCCTTCATTCTACTGCATAATGCTGCAATGGATCTTCACATTTCATATATTGGCAGGACCTTCAAGACCATATGCAACCGTAATTCTGTGATTAACAAATTATTGAATGTGGATGTCTTTCTCTATGTGAAAAACTCAATCCGTCTCTAATGTGTAACTATTTGCATTTCATTTCTCAGTTCTGTTATCAGCAATATTCCAACTTCATGTCTGACACCTTCTCAATTTTCTAAGTAGGTTTAATATTAATGATTCTATATACTTTGTCATTATCAGTGTTGGACAAGTCTAATGAAGTCTTTTATCAGTTTAATGATATGCTGATGATTCTACCCATGTTTGAAATGATGGTGGCAATGTTTATTTTAAACTCATTGTTCAACCATGCACTTGTTAGCATTTTAATGTCAAACGCTTCCTGACAAAACTCTTACAAATTCAAAACCCTCCTGAATTGGATATTGGGTGTGAGAGAGTGAAGTCATGAATGTCCAGTTCTGAGCCACCACCAGCGTGAGTTGTGGTCCTTATATGTGTATATATATATATAACTAATTTCCATGAATCATATTGTATTAATTTCTCCCAATATGTGTAATGTATCTATAATTAAATACATATATAATATCTTCAATAGTTTAGACTCGTAGGTTTATTCAATTGAAGCTACCAAAACAATAACAATTATGTGCTATTATAATTCATTAACTAGAAATAACATCTATTATAATTCCCATTGTTTACTTCTTTTGGTCCTGCAGCAATCAAATCAAAGAAATCAAGCAAAAGATACCATCGGTGAAGGAGATGACACAGAAGGTATGCATGATAATGTTTATGTTTTAGATTATTGAACGTTTTTTCTGTTCTAAACCTCAGATCTTTCTGTAAATTTTTTTTTGTTTACTGTAGATGTTGGGGAACCACTTATTGCTGAAGAACAAGAAGAGAAAGAACAGCTATTGGAGGAGGTGAGAATGGTGTTAAAAAAGGCTTTGATTATGATTATCAAGTTTAATTGTGTGAATGAGTGTTTAGCTGACATTAATGTGATGCACTAGGGATTCTCGAATTAGACTCGAAGGGATTTCAATACATTTGTATGTGCATGTGAGAAGTATGGTCGGAATGACATCAAAAGTATTGCTTCTGAAATGGAAGGGAAGGCTGAGGATGAAGTTGAGAGATATGCAAAGGTTTTCAAAGATCGATATAAGGAGTTAAATGGTATGTTTGAGTATTAATTTCTGCATTTTTATTATTTAATGTCTGTACATGGTCAAGAAGGAAGGTAGTGTGGATTGTGGATCAATATATTTTTGTTCTGTCATTATTTTGATGTGAAGTTTTAAATTTGTAAAGTAGTACATTATTGATCAGCTCACATAAATTTATACCACTTTCTAAGTTCAAGATTTTGTCCAAGGTCTGTCTGATGAGTTGTGTGACTGCAGATTATGACAGAATAGTTAAAAATATTGAAAGGGGAGAGGCTTGAATATCTCGTAAGGATGAGATTATGCAAGTAATTGGGAAGAAGTTGGATCGCTATAAAAATCCCTGGTTGGAACTTAAGATTCAATACGGTCAGAATAAAGGAAAGCTGTATAATGAGGAATGCGATCGCTTTATGGTAACTTTTATCTGCCAACCAGATCCTATCAAACTACTCTTGCCTTATATTTTGGCTTTTTAATTGACCATTGGTTGATCTGGCTACATTTAAGTAAAGCAAGAAACAGTTGAGTTGACAAATTGTAATTTTAACTCTTAACCCTTTGAGACCCAAGTAGGCCTAGGTTATAACTTGTACTAGAGGGGAACTCTTATCACTAGATATCTGAATGGGGGTTTTCTATTTGCAGTTGTGCATGGTCCATAAGCTTGGATATGGAAACTGGGATGAGTTGAAGGCTGCATTTCGGATGTCACCTCTTTTTCGTTTTGATTGGTTTGTTAAGTCTCGCACTGCAGCTGAACTTGCAAGGCGTTGCAATACACTCATACGATTAGTTGAAAAGGAAAACCAGGAAGTAGATGAAAGGGAGCGTCAGGCCCATAAGGATAAGAAACTTGCTAAGGTACAGGATAGGATTCATTAGTTGTTTATTTTCTTTTTTCCATAACTAAATTTTAAATAATTTATACATATCCAAAGTTACATTGTTATGGTTGAGGCAAATAAAAAGTTTTTGAAAATGTTGGGATTTATAAAAACTAATTGGCATGTATTGTAGAAAGTTGGTCATTGACAAAATATGTTGGACTTCAGAACACAACTCCTTCAAAAAGGCCACCTCCAAAGACTTTTGCTATTGAGCCTGCGTCCAGTACTGGTGGCATGTCTGCTAAGAGAAGAAAACAAGCCAGTATGGATGACTTTCTTAGTTCTGTATGTATATCTGTAGATTTCTGTTCGTTCAATTGCTTTCTTGACTTTTCATCTATCTTAAAACCCTGAGTATCTGTTTTATTGAATTATTTTGTTGTACATGCAGCAGGGAAAGCAGAGGAGGTGAAAACTAATTTGTGAGGTTCAGCTGGTAGTTCGTATGTCATTTTTTGGCAGTTCTGCCAGGCTGATTTTGTATTATATATCTTCATTTTTCTTGAGCTGAGTAAGATCCCGCGAGTTGTGACAAACAGGAGGGTCTAAAGCAACAACTTGGTCAATTTGCTTTGGATTAATTTTGAGCAGACTGGCCTATAAATCCTTTTAAGGATATGAAAAACTTGCATTCAATTATTTGTGAGCATATTGGGCTTTCAAATCTTTTTAGGATATTAAACCACTTGCAGTCAATCAATTGTAAGCAGATTAATCCCGGAAGCCTTTTATAGAATATGAAACCACTTGTGTTCATATAAAACATACCAGTTCTTACCTTTTGATGCCATCCAAAAGTCGCAAATATAATTTGTTATCAGCATTGCGGTGGACATTGAGAGAAATAGTCATTGTGCTATGGTGCGCCCTTTGTTGAAATTGTAAGACTTTCGTGGTACAAGCAATATTTATTTTGCTTATGAATCTCCATGCATATCTTTTTCTAAATCTTTTTTTATGGTTATCCCATTCAGATTTAGCTAATTTCTATTTAGCATAATTTTCATTCTCAGTTGAGCAAGGTACACCCTCATTATCTCTCTTCTCAGGGAGGCAAAAGTTAATTGAATGTAAAATATTGTTTTGAAGCTACTATTGAGTTCTGTTCATTACGTCTGGTTCAGGTTCTGGATTTGGTGATGTGACGTTTTATATAATTGTTTTAAGCTTTGGTCTAAGAGACTGTTTGTGCTCATCCTTTTTATGGCTAACGTTGCTTAATTTTTATGTTGCAATGCATAATCTTTGCATTAATCATAAAAATTCAGTTGTACAGTATAATTTAGGCACTTGTTGCATTTTTATTAATTTAACATAATTTGTGATGCATAATTATGTTAATGGTGATGGTTTCCATCTCCATTACTGATGGTTGCCTATAAGACGTATGTATTTTGTTTATTGTCCTTAATTACCATATGTACTAAATTTGGTATCAATTTGTTTACTAATGTCAGTTGACACATACATGTTCAAGGATTTTACTTATCTCTAATGAATTCATAATTGCATTAACAGAGTAGTGGTGGTTGTCATGGTTTTAGCTTAAAATCAAGGGATATCAGCACTAGTTATCGCTCTATAGCTTTGAATTTGGCAATCATTTGGATGCCATTGGTTGATTTGGCTGTTCATGGGATAGATTTTTTTAAGCGAGGTAATCTCTTAACAGGCTCTCTCAGCGGATGAAGCTTGGAAAATTTTGCTATGACATTGCATTTCTTCAGGCTTTTCGGTTAACCATCTAGCCTATAAGGGGATTGGTCTTCAAACTCTTCTTGTGACCTTTAAACATGTTTAGATTCAGGGCACTTTTGTTGCTAAGACCATTTTGAAGTTCGAGGAAACTCTCAAACCTTGGCTTTGTTGGGCTGGTAATGGAATCAGAGATGGGCTCTCAATGAATCAACAAAGCCTCTGGTGGTTGCCCTTATTTGCCATGCAAGGTGTGCCTTTAGGCAAAATTCAAGGAGCCAGTGTTTTGCAATTATTTCGTAAGGGTATTAAAACTCCTAGAGATGATTACTATGAGCCTTTGCTCATGGGAGGATCTGCAGGGCTAGTATAAGCTTATTTGTCTAGATCGATAGAGAATTGATCTTCTAGTTTCTGTGGTTCTTCTCAATTTGTTGCACAGGTTGGGAATTAACTCATCACGTCCATGGTGGAAAGATTGGAAGTGGTATCTTGCCACTCTAATGACTAGTTATAAGTCCAGGCTAGGGTATCGGTCGTTGGTGCCCCATCTTCCAATGGTTGACACTCTTAACTAGTGTTGACATTTGCATTCTTTGCATAAGATTAGAGTTTTAGATTTGCCATTGTCTGACATATTATCACAAAGCCAAAGATTGCTTACTTTGCCTAGTGTCTTTTCTGCCAGGGTTTGCCTTTGGGCCTTCGACTTCGCCATTTAAGAAAATTAGGAATAAAGAATATAACTGTTTTCACATAACCCATAATAGATCTAAAATAAACACATAATTAAAATTTACATGCAGAGAATAGACAACATATTCACGAAAATTGTGACACGAGATATACCTTGAAAAACTCTCATTGAGGGAGAAAACTTAGCCTTAAAAAGCATCCATCATTATGTATTATTCAACAAGAAAATACCATTGCAATACAACCATGGAAGCCTTCAAAGCTATCGAACAATTCATGTGAATAAGTATGAATTCACACATTCCATGCCATGCTTTCAACTTTCACAAATGCTCCTTTGGCTAACTTGTCAAGCCTTGTCTTGCTTGACTCTTTTTTTTTTTTTGGTCTTCTGTCTTCTCCCTTCACCAAGAACTACCCTTGTGGCTATTTATATAATACTAACTTCCACAAAACCACCAAGTGGTATTACATGAACAATGCACTAAACTAAAACTATGTGCTACATAACCCATTGACCCCATATTTAATGTTGAAAATTTAATTTCTTTTTTCCAATATTAAATAATTACATGAAATATCACAATGTTACAATACAATTCATCAAGTATATCCCATGAGAATCTTTACATGTTGCATGTCCATTTAGGAGCAACATTACATAATAAAATAAAATAATAAAATATAATAATATTATGCAATGTGTGCAACACCCATTATCTTAACAATCTCCCACTTATTGTATACATTGTATAGAGTTAATCTGTAGCGACATAAATGAATAAAGGAACAATCCCTCCCAACGCATCCACCATCTTGGTACCCACAACAAAATCAAAGTATCTAGCATATCAAATATGAATGATCTCACCTCTTATTATGCCACTGTCACTGAAAATACATAGAAGTCATTTAAAGAGAAAGCCACCCAATCTGTTGCATTAGAAGATCATAAAATCTTGTACCAATTGAAATGCCAAACACAAAAAACTTGATCCCAAGGTAATCACATGTATTTGTAGTTGTCAAAATAATATCCATAGCTGAAATAACACTCACAGCAAGTGCCAAAGTCATTCAACTATCCATACCTCCAAAGGTATACCAAGTGAATCTCACATCATCAACATATCTAATCTATAACTTGCAATCACAAGCTTCAAAAGCAATACCTACTACATATATACCAAGAAGCTCTCACTGCAAAAGATATTATCAAATCTATAACCAATCCACTCACAACATCTCAAAGAAGTGAATCCATGTAGTCTCAAAGACATCCATAACACATAAATCAATAATCTGCAAGAACAACTAATAAAAAATATTCAACAATCTCTCAAGCTCTCCACTACCAATAGAGGAAAGAGATAAATGAATAATCATGCCATCTCCCACATGACATACATGAGTACAAACCAGTGATCACAATATTTAACCAATCTCAAATCCAATGTAAGCAAAATAGAACATCCAAAAAGATAACCAAGACCAAAGAGAAACCATGCAAATTATAACCTGTATCATGTCCTTCTACACACACCTCTAGATGTAAACTATGCAAGTATGATCTCCTTCATAAAATCCCAACAAGAAGCCGCAATAACACCGAAACTATACCATATAACTAATCATGGATGTAAGCCTTTCATAAGAAGATCAAACTCATAAACCATTCCTAATCCAAGAAATTTGCCCAATATAAAACCATCTCCCAAACTTAACCAGCATAACAACATAAGCAAATGGAGATAACCAATGCTAAACCATCTTTCAAATGAACCCTCTAGAACCAACTCATGTTCCGTAGCTCAAGATCCATATCCATGAAAGACAAACATAAATATAATGCACCTGAGGAAAAAAATAATGGGTTATACCTCTCAAGTAGCAAATCGCCGAGTAGATCAAGATTGGGGAATGTGAATGTTCATCAAAATATCCAAGTCTTCAACCAAGACTCATCTAAGAACAATCTCCTCTCAAGTCCATATCAGGTGAATGCCCCTCGGACTTCCTACTGAAACCATCAACTATCTCAACAAGTACTTCTCTCTAATCCAAGAGAAAACAACATCACCACTGTCTTTAAGTATCCATGAGCACCTGTAACCAATCAATCCATGTCAACTCCAAATGCAACATAACAATATCAAGAAGTATCCAACTTATGATCAATGTGCTCAATACCAAGAAACTAAACTAAGATCAATGTCAAAGTTCCAACCATGGCCTCAGGAACATAAACATGACAACATGATCTAACCATTTTAATCAAAGAGATAACATGCTCCATATGAACATACTATAACATGTCAAAACTTTAAACACATATCAAGAGTATATCATGACATGATAATAAAACCATCCTCACACTAAGGATAATATGTAGCTATGGGAGATGCCATTGGTGACTTCCAAATGGTGGACTCCAAGTCTTATGATATCTTGCATACTACTTATGCTCGCATCCTTGTGGTGGTGGATACATTGAAGGGACTACTTGAGAAGATCAAACTTGAGGTCCCTAATGGTTCCTAGGTTCAGACTCTAGACTACGAAGGAATCCCTTTCCGATGTAGGGCCTGTTCTGGGATTGGTCATATTGCTGCTTGTTGCCCTGCAAAAATTCAGAAATCAAAGAAAGACCTTCTTGGTGGTTTGGGGCTTTGGTTCAACATTACTTTGTCCTTAAAGATGCTGCCCTTAAGGTTGCCCCCTAGTTATGGAAGCTGAGGGTGCCAGTTGCCCTGCTCCGGCTGGACTTTTCTTGATCCTTTGTTGGATTCGGACGCTGTGGCTTCCCCTCCCTTTGGGGTTCAGGTTCCATCAGACATTGCTTCAGATGTGATCTTACCTATTTTGCCGGCTGGGTCAGTTGGTGATGCTTTGGTGTGGGAGGAGGAGGCTTCTCTGGTGGAGGAAGGTTGGACAAAGGTTAAAGGTAAAAAATACAGACATCCCCAACAGTCCTCAGATCGTCTTCTTAGATCTCACTTTTTTGGGAGTAGGGGGTCTTAATTGTTTTTGAGTTGTAATTGGTGGCAAAATTGCACTGTGTTATTTGCAGGGCCGCCTTGGTCACCCTTTGTTGGTTGGTGACCTGTTTCTCCTTTTGTGTGTGGTCTCTTTTGTTCGGGCTTCATTGAAAATCTTTTGTTTAGAAAGTTTCAGACACCCTTCAAAACCTATTTTTTAAAATAAAAAACATGTCAAATGAAAGTATAAACCACACCTTTACCAAAAACCTTGTGAGTCCTCAAGATGCAACCATCTCCACACACCATGAAGAAAATCATCTCCACATACCATGAAGAACCATCTCCACATACCATGAAGATAACCAAGAACTCCATGAGTCTTAAGATCTAACCATCTTCACACATCATGAAGATAACAAGTGCACTATGCAAATGTCAAAGACGCTTTTGCAGCAACATGATCTAAGACAAACTTCCAACATCTGCAAACACTCAATAAATAACAATGCTAGAAAACTCCCACTCAACCGTGGAACTAAGGCATCATAAAATCCATCTCCTATATGAAGATCCTCCAGGTCTATGCACACACAACCAAAGTATCAGTACCAAGTGAAACCAAGATCTCCAAATCTAAGAAGATATAAACCAAACCAGGAACTAATCTTGCACTGTCACCGCATCACTGTCACAAGCTCCCACTAAACTGTGTATCCAAGCTATCCATGACATCATGATGAAAAATCCATCCTCTAACCATGAGAATCAACCAAGGCATCAAACCATCAAAGAATTCAAAGTGCACATCACGAGCTCCTTAAAAGAAACTAAATAACCATGATCCTCAACTAAGAAGATATACCATCATAACCAAATCTGGAATCCAAACCAATGAACATCAAGAGTGTACTTATATATCCAATCATGTCATGCCAAAATCTATGGCACCATGATCACATCCATGAACTGAGCATTTGACTCTCAATGTGTCCAACTTGTCAACATAAAATAGTCAACCACAATCCTCCACCATGAGTGTACCTAGTAACATCTCATCCCTTCTATATGAAGAAAAATCAATAAATCATGTGACTTAGGGCATAGGCAACCCAAATACAAGCCACCAATCTGAATATGATTCAATAATAAAAGATCAATGGCAAAGACAACCCATAACCAAACCATAAATGCAACCTGTAAGTATAGACCACTTACAACACTGCACAACTTGTAGACTCAACAAGTTATCATACATATCCAAATCGAACATTGATAACCATATCATCATGAGACCAATCTGAAATATGGATTGAGTATACAATGACATCAAATCCAAATCTCCAAAATATACAATGTCATAAACTCTTAGTGCTACCATAGTCAATATATATCATAAATTGTTCAGATCAATATATCTTCAAATAAATCATGCCAAACCTACACCAAATCTAAACCAATATGTAGAGCTCTCAAAGAGCTTTTCATTGACTACTCGAAGTCCAAAATCTGACTTCGTATGCCCTAATCTGTGCTCAAAGTAAATAACATTTGACTTTCAAGTTCTTAAAACTTGACAAAATATCAAAATCACAGAACCAAACCTACACCAAGTTGTAGTGCTCTGAATTAGCTTTCCAATGCCTGTAAGAAGTCTGAAATCCGATATCTTGCGAGAAAGTTATGGTTGTTTTAGACAACCTTTTTACCATTTTCACCGCGATTTTTTTTAAACGAATAATTTCGATGGGATTAAATTTGACAGCCATCACAGACTGAAACTAAAAACTCTTTCATTTCCTCTAAACATGGCCAAACTAGGGTATATTATATATTAAAAATTTATGAAAATGTCGACTCGAATCCAATGGTGAGGTTTGTTTTTACTCAGGAGGTCATTTCTGTATGCTACTATCTAAAACCTCATTTAAATGAAACACCCAAAAAGTCCTTTTGTCCAACAATTTCACATGCTTAAATTTTTTCAACATCCCATCATAACAACAAACCCAAAACCCTCAAATCTACAATAAAACACTCATATATCTTGCTCTTTCTTTTATCCTCTCATGCATTTCCATGGATTCAATCTAATGTTACAATAATAAAACCTGGCTCTGATACCACTTGTAAGGAAACTAGCAATAAATAATATAACCGTTTTCACATAATCCATAATAGATTTGAAATAAACATGAAATTAAAATCCACATGCAAGAGAATAAACAACATACCCACAAAAATTGTGACACAAGATATACCCTAGGAAACCCCCATTGAGGGAAAAATTCAGCCTCCACAAGCATTCAGCATCATGTATTATTCAACAAAAAAATACTATTGCAATACAACCATGGAAGCCTTCAAAGTCATAGCCACCACCGAGCAATCCATGTGAACAAGTATGAATTCACACATCCTATGCCATGCCTCCACTAGTACATTTGACCTCATTTTTTGACCAATATTGATCAAAATTTTGACCTAGGTCGGTCAAAATTTGGACCAACCAATTGGTCAAATTTTTTTGGTCAAAATTTCGACCAATCTGTTGGTCGAAAACTTTCTAGAGCCTTGATGCAATTTCTACCAGGCATTGGTTGAAATTTCGACCAATGCTTGGTCGAAAACTACTAGGCATTGGTAGAAATCTTCTAGGCATTGGTCAAAATTTTGACCAATGCTTGGTCGAAAACATTCAGGCATTGGTTAAAATTTCTTTTGAGGCATTCTATAAAACAGTTCACATGCCTTGTCTATGATTTGACATTTTGCATGCATCCTGCACTCTCTCATACTGATGATGGATTATAGAGAGCGATCTGAAATGATGATGCTAAAAAACGCACACAATCAAATCCAAAACGAACTTGCATTACAAATGGATTGTGGAAATCTGATATTGTTAATTTTGCATGCATGTCTACCAGGATAATCACAACTTATTATCCTGGTAGACATGCATGCAAAATTAACAATATCAGATTTTCACAATCCATTTGTAATGCAAGTTCGTTTTGGATTTGATTGTGTGCGTTTTTTAGCATCATCATTTCAGACCACTCTCTATAATCCATCATCAGGATGAGAGAGTGCATGATGCATGCAAAATGTCAAATCATAGGTAAGGCATGTGAACTGTTTTATAGAATGCCTCAAAGAAATGTGGTCTCTTTGCAAGCCATGAATTGTTTTATACAATTACCTTTGTACCACCAAAATAGTTATAACATGCATTCACAAATGATAAACTCACAAGCAACCAATACAACTTTAGGACCTTAATAGTAATATATTCAAAACATATTGTTATTGATGATGAGACAAACCAACTCCCCCGTCTGTAAGCCAAAATCAATTTAAAAAAAAAAACAATTACTCTTTCCATGAATGGATTCTAGAAGAAAAGACTACACTACAAGTAAATTTATCACTACTTGATTTAAAAAAATGTTCAGTGCCATTCCAACAGCCAAGAATATTGCAAAGATTATCATTTTGAACAAAAAATTGGTAAATATTAAAAATAAGTTAAAGTTGTCACAATTTTTACTTTCTAGTAAAAAATACAATAGTTTTTACTGCACTCCTCTATCTAAGAAAAGAAGAGATTCGGAAAACTGAATTGATCCCTCTTTCAGGAGGGTTCCAAAATAAATGCTCATTGGTTCAATTCTATCAAAAGCATAAATAATTAAAGATTTACCATTGCAGCTTTATAATTACACTTTCCAAATTAAGCTAGGTGTGCACAACATGTGCATCTTGAGAGTTTTGAATCAAGATGACATCTAAAAATACTTTGTAAGCAACTGTGAACTCATTGAAATACTGAGGTATAGATAAGCCCAAAAACAAAGAGAAACCCAGGATAAAAATTGTCCTGAAACTATTTAGATTGCAATATTGGAGAAAGCTAAGCCCTCCAATAGCTGCTCATCAAAATCACAAAAACTCAGAAAACAACATGGAGTTACCGTTTTTCCGACTACAAGTATTAATTTGTGCAAACTAATCATAAGCTTATTTAAGGCTTTCTCATAAATTGCAAAAACCAAGACAATGAAATGAGTAAATAGTTGAAACTTGATTGACATTGTAGCATAATGGAAATATGTGTTGCTCATACATACCGACATAAGCAAAGAAAAGGCAATATAAAGCAGCAACAATAGATATTGGAATGGAGGGAAAGATTGCTCCAAATTTGTCTAGAATAACAAAAGTGCAAAATCAACTATGTAAATTATCAGGTTTAAAATATAATATCCAAATACTATAGAGAATAGAGAGCCCAGCTGAAGATGATTATCACCAAGAATAGAGAAGAATATCATAAATCCTACTGCTATCTGTATCACCTTGTGACTTCCAACTCGTGTCAATGCCAAAAGACCAACATTCTCATTGCATGCAGAAAACACACAATTTAGAGTTCTAAATTAGTCCTTTTTCATGAGGGCCAAGGAGCAGCTGAAAGTGCTAGGCTTCTTACATTGATACAGTGGACCCATTTAGAGTTCCAAACATCCCATCCAACAAGATTCCAATTCCCTGCAAAAATACCTATTAGATCTCCTCCCTAACCTTCCTCTAATAATGCTAATGTCCAGACACAAGGAAAAGAGGAACGCGAGAAGTAAAGAAGAAAAAGTCCACTCCTCACCTGCCAACCTATACCTCAGCTTAGGATAGATGGAGGAGGAGTTGTGGCACTTGCGTACCTTGACACAACATAAAATGCACCACTAGACTACCAATTCAAAGCACAACAATCAATACACTTTGCAACATATGGATAATTAACAAAGTAGTCAACAACTACAAAAAAAACTAAATATGAAGACTGGAATTTGGAATTTGACAAGCTAACCTCAACGAGTGAGACAAAAGCAACAACCATCATTGCAAATGCTTGTCCTGCATCAAATATGGGCGCTCCCCACTGGAATGGATAGAGAATCCTTATCCTGCAGAATAACAAGAATGAGTGAAAACTGTTTAAAAAAATGTGATTTAACATGAGAAATTTGTAAGTAGTCTATACCATGGGACACATGACAAGAAATGGTGAAATCAGAACTCATCCCTCAAAGACAGAGGCCATGATGAATTGGCAAAAGCCCATAGCCATAATCAAGACTACAAGCTTCGTAGGGGAAATTCAATACCTTTAGAAATTTGCGAAGTCTTTCTCATACACAACTGCTCCATTGTGTGCCATCACATGGGCTGCAAAAAACTTTGTGACTGATGAAAATGTGAATCATGTAAAATAGGAACAATGCAATTCAAGAATCAGATTACAATCAAGCTCACTTAATAAAGTCTAATATTTATGCACAAACTTAAAAAATAATAAGCAATTATATCATAGAAAGGACCTAGTTTGCTCCATTGCTTCTTTGATATTTTCTTTAATGCTTGATAAGTGGATTGCCCTTCGAAGTAGCATAATCTCGATAGCACAATGATTATATGATAACTTGATCTAGTGATGATAATGTTCAAAGTTAATAAATAGATATGATAGCTAGATGATAGTAGATATTAGATAGTGGTTGTAAATAATGTTGCTCTCCCAATAATGATCAAGGATATGTCAAGGAATAATGAGTTGGAGTGTTTTATTTTATATGCTTCACTTGATATTTGATCAGCAATGGAGATAATTTAGGAGAATCAGTGGATGAGAAAAATTATGACAGGGTAGGAGTTAATATTAGGAAATGAAGTGCCAAGGTAGATTTATCAGCAAAATTAAATTAATTAACTCATTAATTATAACTCACAAGTACTGTTGGAGAAATAATTAAATATTAATTTATTACTTTTGGAAAGAATAAGGAATTAAATAACAAAAGAAATAATGTGTGAATTAATCAAATAACTGAAATTATTTAATCAATATTGGGGGGAAATTCAGACAATTAAAATTTATTTAATTCTAATAGGTGAAAAGAGGAAATGTTAGCTCATTTAAATGTAGTAGTGTTCTCACCTTCCTTAACATCTTCGTTGGGAAGGGACCCTTCAGCTCCATGTGAAGTCTAAGCATATCATTGTTTGTGAAGTCTAAGCAATAAACAATTGTATTGCATACGCTCGCACTGCAGTCAATTTAAGACCAATATTGCGACCAAACTTCTTAAGAACCTCTCGAAGATTCATGTGCAAAGGCTCAAATACTAAACAAAGATGATTCCTATACTTAAAGCTGGAAAGAAATCTGACACAGTGACGTTTATCTTCAGGGTCAGCACCAGCCAATTTTTTCAATATTATTAGTTATTCTTGTCCTGCTTTATACCTGTGGAGCAAAGGATTGACATAAATCACAGGTGACCAGGACCGAATCAGTAACTGAAATTGATAGTATCTATCAAGCTTCTGAGTTGAAAATGAGGATGCTTGTAATGGAAAATGTTATACTGAACATTGTTCCACCCATACCATTCCAAGTGAGTCAAGGAACCTAACATTTTGGGAAATATAATTTATTATCCTTTTAATCTTCTCGAGTATCTGAGAAGTACCACTGTTGAAAGAAAACTATCATTCTCTTTATCAGTTAATTTATATATTTCATTCCGTTACAAAATACTTGATTCTGTGTTTTATATGTTACAAACTTGAAATATACCATTTTCCCTTTCTGTCACTTTTGGCTGCCAGAGGTTTTGATCTGTGTCTGGACGAATCTTTAGGCTAGAAGGGCTAAAGATTTGCATGGATAACAATTTCATTCCAATCTGTTGGATTCACTGACAGATTAAAATATTGAATAAGATCATTATAAGATAGATGCACCAATATCCCTCACGATTTCTAAAATGATCTTAATTTTTACAATTGACCAAAAACATTTCAGTAGCTGTATGCTTTTTTATTTTATTTGTTTCATGAATACATTAATGATACTGAAGGCCTCTCTTGCAACATCAATGAACTGAATACCTGTTTTCAAGAATCTCATGAAAGATCTATTTCAGCAATCATGATTGCAGTGCAAAATATCAAGAAATTGAATGATAGAGTGGGAGATCATGGTTTGTCTCATACGCAAGTGTCTTCTTTGGCAATTGAGAATATGGATCTCGGAGGAAATTTGTAAACGTATCAAACCTTCCCAACAAATATCAAACCTTCTCTTGGGTACGATACAGAGGACACTTTTTGAAACAATTTCAGCTGCTGTAAGACGATTCTCCTATTCTATTTAATAATTTTTTGTTATGTTTCATATGTTATTGGTGTGCAGCTGATTCATTCACTTTATATTCTTCATATTTCTCATTCTTCCGATGTTATCTTTTTTTAGGTTAAACTCATCAACGTGGAGCTCAGGATAAAAGCGAGCTTTGTATCTCCACAGAAAAAATGTTAGGAAGTTTATATTTATTTGTGCTGGAAAGGCAGTCCTTTTTGATTATGTAAACATGCATAAGACAGTAAGTTCTTTTTTGTTCCCTGATAGGCATTCTATTCAGTTTGCTGGTCCTTAATTAGTCAACTATTTTGAGAAGGGATTTTGATTTGACCTTCTAGATTTTCTAGATTTTCAATTTTCGTTTTTGTTTTTTTGGCATGTCTATAATGTCATACTATCATATATTACACCTTTGATTTGTGTTTGTGTAGGTAGCGAAATTGGATTATATCCTCTCAAACATCTTTGTAGCATTGTATACTGATGGTTTATATGTAACTAAAGAAGATCTTCAGAATCAGGGAGATAATCTCAAGTTTGAAGATGCTACTGGAACACGCATGGGAGAGGGTGAAGGTGCCAAGGATGTAAGTGATCAGATCCAAGACGAGGATCAACTTCTTGGCAGTTTTTACAAGGTATTTATGATACACTTCGGTTTTTATTGCTATGCTCAGTATTGTCACATATCTCTGAGGTTTCATTTTTATGGTCCATTCATTTAGCTTGTAGGATTTTTAATTACCATCCTTTGCATTTCATGTCTCAGCCAAGTGAGGAACCTTCTACATTTGCAAAAGGTCCCAGTGAACATGATAAAGGCATAGAAATGGAGCAAGACTTTTCTACAAGTGATATGCACAATGTCAGCGAGGATTCAGGGGATGACAGTGGGGAGAATGATGAGGATGTAAATCTGGATGCAACTATGGGGGAGATAGGCGAGGATGACAAGGTGGTTGATGAATAGCTATGGAACAAAGAGGATGATGTTCAATCACAAAATAAAAAAGAGCAGTATGAAAGAGGATCTTCTGTGCAACAGATGGGTGTAGATTCTGTGGAGCTTAGAGCAAAGCAGGATATGGATGATGGTGAAACAGGCCAACAAAATAATGATGACATGGAAATTCTTGATGATTCAGGTGCTGATGTGACTGACATTCCTGAGGAGTTAACCATGAACAAAGATGATGCATATTCAGAACCTACAGGGATGCAACTCGATGTGGAGGAGGAATTCAAACTTAATGATGATATGGAGGTGGATGAGCCCGAAGGTTCAAATGAGGCTAAGGATGAATCTGATTCATGCCTTGATGATATGACCACTGAAAATAATATGCAAGATGGGGAATCGACAAAAGAAGACTCTTACATGGAAGATTGCAAGCAAGTTGAAAATGATTCTATGGAGCAACAACAAGATGAACATATTGAAAATGATGAAATTAAAGAAAATTCATCTGGAGGAGTTGAACAATCAGTTGAAGCTTATGAAAGTTCCTCCCAAGTTGGGGCTTCTTAGAATCTTCTAGATTTTCAACATATTCCAAATATGGCAAAAAGCAATGATTATCATAAAAAAAATCAAGGATTAGAAAACAACATTATTTCTGAGGTTCAAAATGATATTATTCTTGAAGATAGTCATGTAGATGGACATAGTTATATTGGAGGTGCGTTAAGTGTAGCAACTGTTGAGTTGCCATCATCATTTCCTAATAGTGGAAAGGAAGGCATGCATGATCCTAATGTACTTGCATCATCTGAAAGACATTTACAATCTTTAGAAAGAATGACTGACAATCCTTTTCGTAGCATTGGCGATGCCTTGAAAGACGAGAAAGAGAGGGTAAAAGTATCAGATATGGCATCACAAGATCCTAATAGAGATGAATCTTCTAAGCAAGTGGATGAGTTGGACATGGATGGGGGAGAGGAGTTTCAATTTGTGTGTGAAGGAGATCAGGGTCATGCCCAAGCACTAGGTGCTGCTACTGCTGATCAACTTGACCAGAACCTAAATACAAACAATTCAATTATGGAGGAAGATGTTAGTGTGATGGAGAATTCATACTTTTTAAATGAGACTAAAGAAATGGAAGCATAAGATAACCCTGTCTTAGAGAAGATTCTTAAAATCATCAAGAATAAATCAAAGACAGAGCATGATACAGTTATTGGAAATGAATCATCATTTTCAACAAAAAGTGTGAATGTTGACATGGCTTTAGATCACGAAAATCAAGCAAGGGATCAACTTGGAAGTTTTGTGTCAATTGAAAGACAACATCAACATAAAACTCTATACCCAAATAATGTGTCAACAATTAGTGACTCTTCTTGGACTGAGGAAGATAACAAAAAATTGAGGAAGGACATTGAGATGATATTCAAGGAACATCGCTTCTGAAAATGCTTCAGTAGTTTGGGCAAAGTATGACCAACTTACTACAAGGCTTTCACAAGACTTGGCAGAGTAGTTAAGATTGATCATGGAACCAACCTTAGCAAGCAGGCTTGAAGGTGATTACCAAATTGGGAAGCGTCTTAATATGAAAAAGGTAAGAAAATCAATTTGTTCATTCTTTTGTAAGTGATGTGAGACATTACATTTATATAATTTTTCTTTATTGCAATTTAAAGGATTCTGGAATTTTTTATGCATTACATATTTTAGGTGATTCCTTATATTGCCAATTAGTTTCGAAAATATAAGATCTGGCTACGCTACACAAAGCCCAATAAATGACAATACCAGGTTGTTTTAGCGCTTGATGATTCTCAAAGCATGTTGGAAAGTCAGTGTGGTCATATGGCACTTGAAGCTCTCATTACCATATGTAAAGAAATGTCACAATTAGAAGTAGGACAGTTAGCAGTTGCAAGTTTTGGAGCAAAAGGTAATGTCCATTTGCTGCATGATTTTGATCAACCCTTCTCAAGTGAAGCTGGTCTCCAGGTAAACATGCTATTGTTTGGTAGTTTGAAACAAGCTTTCTTTTTTCTTTTTTACTGCCAAATAAAAGCCAACATTATTCAATTAACATAGCCTTAATATGGGTTTATGTAGATGATTTCAAAAATTTTCGTTCAACCAAGATAACACTATAGAAGATGAACCTGTTGTTGAACTCCTGACATACTTTTTTGCTGAATATATCTAGCTGAACTGATTGTATCCAATGATTAAACTATTATAATAAAAAAAAAAAAGGTAGTAACCAAAACGTGGAACTACAAGTCCTTCCTAAAAGGCAAGGTTTAAAACAACAATATCACGAGAAATTACTATAGCTTATGCTATAAAGCGATTCTGAAATTATAAACATGTACATATGCATACGAGTTCTCCTTGGCCAAGCATTCTTTAGATTCACTGGGAACATAATGCAAGAAGAAAATTGGAATTTTACAATGCAATAGATCAAATTTGAATATGAAAAACATTCAAGAAATTGCTATGAGGATAAGTTCATGTATTGGTTATAAACAAATCAGTAAATAGTTAAGGTAACTTGTGCAAAGGAAGAGACAAATAAACTGCTTTTCCCAAATGCAAGCTAAAAGGCCTTTCTAGTAAGTGGCAACCGATCCTTGGCCTATATGAGTAGATGCTGTATTAGCTCAGGATCCTTAACATTATTGCACTATTTTCCAAGATTGAATTCATAAAAATATAGAAGACAAGGTGAGGGGCAATCCATACAGCACCAAAACAAAGACTTGGCACAAGGTCTTTGCAGTAGAGTCCGTATGTTAGTAAGACATTGGCAGGGATGGAATTGAGGATGGTAAATATATCGTTTATTTCAAAAGGTCCATCTCTAGGCCTGTGATGAGACTGCAAAACCAAGTGAATGTTTGATTAGAATAGAGTAAGTAAACCTTTTTTTTTTTGTTATAGTGGAATTTTAGGGTTGAAGATCATTTTTTCATCCACTTTAGCTCAAACTACAATAGCATTAATTTCATACCTTGTGGATATTCCAAAGAGCACCATGCCAGAATTTTTGGTGAACCCAATGAGCCCAATGCTCCATTCCAACCTGTCTACACAAAAATGAACTTAGCAGAAATCATGTCAAAGCCAACCACTATCGTGGAAAGAGATTTTAGGATTCATATTAGATAATCTTGTTAGAAAATGGGGTCATATTTGAATCAAAGGTTAAGTGGTGGAGTTCTTGTATTCGTATTCAATAAAAACTAAGGTATATAGGACTAGGAATGACAAAACTAGTCTTTGTTTGAAGCCTTGAAAGCATTTTGCCTAATTTGCCATATTTGGCCCAGTTGAGAGCTAGTGTCCCTAAAGCCTTAATTTGACCCAAGTTTGCTAAGAGCCCTAAAGAGGGGGTAAGACCTTAGAGAAGTGGAGTCCACTTGGAGAGACAGAGGTCAGCATTGGGTAAAGGCTGGTAACCTTGCTTGACATCTTGCAGTGGGTTGGGTGCTAATAGGCACTTAAGAAGATTTTGGTGGATTAAGGTTGTAGACTTTACATCAGTTGAGGCAAGATATGAGCACATATTTTGGGCACCTTACAAGTTACACTACCTCAACTTGGTGATGCAAGCAATTGGCATCCAAATAAAGTGGGTGAAAGAAATAGTGTACATATTCAAGCACATCATTCTTTTCTTTGGAGTGTTATGATTTCAGGATATGCAAATGATGAATTGATCAGGCTTTAGACCCTTCTAAATAAAAGTGGCACAAAAGATGATTTATTGGGACGAGAAGATGAGAAGTAGATGGATTTGGGTTTTGCAATTCCTTGGTATAAAGGCGGTCTAGATAAGCAATATCAAAGTCAGGATAGAAATAGCTATGGGTCATCAAACAACATTTACCATAGAATATTCTATAAGTGATTTCAACATTTTAATTTTGTTTATGTCAACGATAATTGATTGGCATATTTAATTTCATTATAAGATAATTATTGCAATCCCTAAACTTAGAATATTTGAGTTTGCAATTAAACTATGTAATAGATGCTATGAATATAATTGTGTGGAAAATAACAATGAATAATTTCACTTGCTATCTCTGATATATACAATTATATATATACTAAAAATAATTGATACTTCTTGCACTTAGTGGAATGATCCTTGCTATGTCAATTATGTCAATATAAACTATATGCAATGGAGATGTAATGGTATTGATTCTACCAATGCAAATTGCTGTCACTAGTATGACTTTGATAACATGCAATATCTAATCCTTATTTATTGCTAATGGCAATACAACTGTATTAATGTTGTTTCTAATATAATCCTTCAATGCTTGCAATCAAATCTAATTATTGCTTAAAGTGAGATTTGATGTTTTCAATTTGCTGATAAGCTTATGAAATTTTAAAAATGCTGCTATGTCTAATATAATCAAATAATTCTTGCAATAGGGGTGCTATGTTTGATCTTTCTTTAAATGTGTACAACCAATAATGCCAAAGGTAGTCATTCAACATAACATGTTTATTTCAAATTGATGTTGAAATAAATGATAACGAATGTCCTTTTATACCATGCGCTTGGTGTGAGAAGTCACGTAGGATAAAGAATGCTCTCTGTCTCTTTGTAATGTCACTCTTCATAATAGCTAATTGTAACACAACCTTGTAATTGCCTCCTTCCATTATTAATTACTTATTAGAACATATCATAATTCACTATCTTAATCCAGATCAGGCTTGATTACCATCGTCAAGGTACCTATTCATGATTAGTAATTGCCGAGAATGGATTAACATTTTGTCTTTGCATAATGACATCAGTTTGTTAACAACTCAATGCTAACATTAACATAAACTATCATATATACATACACAAGTATATTTCAAACTTATGCATTCATACATATACATATAACTTTATAATATTCAATCAATACTGCTAACATTCCATACAAAAGAAAGTATGAATACACACACTTACTATATATCATGTGCGTATCTATACTCCCTTATATAGGGATGCAAAATATGTCATTCACTATTCCATATCATTTACACCAAGCTGTAACTATTTGCTTATAATGAACCCTTTGTTAGCCCGTAAATAAAAAAATGTTTCAATACATTAAAAAACCATAACTATGGATAGATATTAGTCCTCTTTAAACTATTGTGTTTAATCAAACATAACTATAACTTTTTCTAATAAAAAAGAAGTAACTATATCATTAGTGTCATGTATAATCACAACTACCAAATTGTGTTGTCTAAACTTTTTTCTTCAACTTATTTATACAAGAAAACAAAACATAATATGATAAGTAGGAGATATTTTTCACAGCAAGTTAAATTGTGATATTGTTATTAAAATTTAACTATGTAGTTTTTGGGACAAATTCATTGATCCTTCATTAATAGTGATTCACACAAATCCTAGTACTACTCTATTTTTTCATAATATTAAATTAGACACAAATGATGTTAAAACTAGAAATAAATTATGTACTACCAATAATGAAATAAAGATTAC
Source organism: Cupressus sempervirens (assembly GCA_028749045.1). Taxonomy (NCBI): domain Eukaryota; kingdom Viridiplantae; phylum Streptophyta; class Pinopsida; order Cupressales; family Cupressaceae; genus Cupressus; species Cupressus sempervirens. The sequence continues at coordinate 659,921,277 of CM053791.1, forward strand.
TTGAAAAAATTGTCATTGAATGTCAGTTATTTTAGATGAAACGCAAAAAAATCTTGTTCAAAACAGAAATCTCATTCTTAACTGTTCAGATCCTTGTCTTTTGACACAAAAAGACCACCAAAAAAACTTGTAACATTATGTAGATTGACATTTATTGAACCCATGAACAAATCTCAACAAAAAAATCCTTCAAAATGATCAAGCAAAAGTCCATGGCGGTGACTTGTTTGCTAGGGTTTGTAAGAGAAGCTTTATAATTACCTTTAGTTTTTGAGAATTTTGTTAATGCTTGAAATAGAAACTTTGAAATTCATCTATACAAAGTCACCACATGGCATATCTTTGACCATGGTGTTAAACTAAAGCAATCCATAATATGATCATAGTTTCTAAACCTAGGTCAGATGCCAAATCACAAACCATGTCATTGAATATGTTATTAACAAATTTCAACCATGGTAATAAAGCCAGCCAATAAATGTGTCTTTGGTCCACATCATCACACTTAATCAAATGTTCATATCCAATATACCAAATATCAACATCAAGGACAAATTATGAACACTTTCATCTAAGTTTGGAAGGCTCGATATACTTCATACCTTAATACCTTAATAATTCTCTGTTGTGGGACACTACGTGATGCTTTGAAACAATCTCTGGAACTCTAATGCATAAAGTTGAAGTTTGCAATTAGATCTCTTAATGACTATGGCACAACCCATAATATAACTCCGGCCCTAATAGCTCCGCCCGTCGCGCTCTGAGAACCCTTCACACATTGCCTCACAAATCACCTCAAGTGCAAACCTTGCTCCTTCGATTGATACGCTGTTAGCTCTTGATTGGAAACCTTGCTCCTTTGCTCCTTTGCTCCTACAGCTCCCACACTTCGTGTTAAACATAAAAATGAAATAGGAAATTGCCCTTTTCCATTTTAACATTGTAAGCTTGCGTTGGTCACAATTTCAACCAACACAAGCATGGATTTAAAAAAAAAGATATTTTTCCTTCCATATTTCGACCAATCTAAAACATTTTAATAGATGGTCAAAAATTTTGGTTGAAAATTGAGGTCAAATGTACTAGTGCTCCAACCTTCACAAATGCTCCCTTGGCTAACTTGTCAAGCCTTGTCTCGGTCTACTCTTTCCTTTTTTTTTGCCTTCTGTCTTCTCCTTTCACAAAGAACTAACCTTGTGGTTGCTTATATAGTAGCAAGTCTCACAAAACCACCAAGTGGTATTACATAGACCATGTTCTACCTAACCCATTGACCCCACATTTAATATTGGAATTTTTTTTCCTCAATATTAAATAATTACATGAAATATTATCACAATATTTTTGATTATGGAAAACAGGCTTTAAAAGGGCCCTGAAACTTGAACAAAAAAAGTACGTTCAACAATAGTACACTTAAGGCCTCGAACAGAGCCAAAAAGTAGAAAGAAAAAACATCTTCCTAAACAAAGATAAAAACATAAATAAAGCCAGGGAGAGATGCCAAAAAACTAGGACTACCCCCAAAAAGCCAAGGTACTCAGGCTATACCTCTCAGCATTTTTGCCGCGCTAATCTCCAGCTCTGAAAACTTACCAGCTACCTCCTTCATCTCAGATTGATCCTAGTCAGGAGCCAGGGTGTCCTTTTTTCTAGTGTTGGATCTTGTCCTCTTCCTTGAGTTTTCATCTAGGGTCCTGTCTTTTATACTGTGGGTGCCTGGGTCCTCTTCCTTGCTGATGCTTTGGTCATCCGTATAGTTTATGAACCTCCTGATGTTCTCATTGTCCTTAAGGATATTAGAGCTCTGTTCAACTATGCTCTGCATTGACCTCTCCATCGCATGGACCCTATTTTTGACTTTGTATGCTTTGCTGTCCATGCTCTGTTCGTCCTCCATAACATTGTTCTTTAAGCTATAGGTCTCCCTTTCCAAAGTGCTCGCCTTGTGTTTGAGCTCAAGAATTTCGTGGAAGAGCCACTTGGTGGTGCGAAAGCTATCCACCATGCTATTTTTTGCATTGTTGAGGACGTCCATATTTGGGTGCTCCTTAGTGGTGTCATTGAAGATCACTAGTGCAGGGTCAATCAACTCCTCCATCTGGATTTTGCCCTCATCATTTTCTTTTGACATGTGTTCTGATCAACTCCCATTTGATGCCCATTTTAGCCAAAACTAAGTCAAAGTTCCATCACACCACCTTCCTATCCTTCCCTGAGACTAAGCATTTGTAAGTGCTAGTGTCAAATTCATTGAGGTCTTGTTCGGGTCCCTCCCTATCACCTTGGATGGGGGCCCCTTCCACCTCCTCAATATCCTCCCTCTATTTTTCCTCTTTGTCATCTAGGATTTTCCTTTTTCGGCTCCCAGAAGTCGTGACCTCCTCCTCTTTGCTTGTCGGCATTTTAATGGTGATGGTTCTCTTACTCTTCTTTCACTCCCTACCTTCTCCTTCCTTGATATTATCCTCTCCCTCTACACTATGCTCTCTCGTATCCATCCCTTCAACCCTTTCATTGTAATCCTTGTTTGAGGATGTATCTATGTCCTGTTTGGGCTTGGAGATCACTTTTTTCTCCTTTCTATCTACTTTGAGGGTTTTTTTTTTCTGAGCTGTGTTGTTGGGAGTCAGACCCCTCCGAGTTTGTATGCATCGCTAGGCTTTCCTCTATATCTGAGGGTGAATAAATCTCATCAAACTCTTTAGATTCCCCTTTTCCTTTCTTGCCCTCTTTCCTATCCTTGATTTGTTTGCCAATAGCCCTAGCTTTGAAGTGTTCATAAATTAACAACAATAACCCCTCATGGAGTGCCAGATTCCTAGTATGTTTTTCTTGATAATCATTAATGGTTTCATTCATGGAAGAGTAAAGGTAGAAGGGAATAGAGATTTTCACCCCATACCTTAAATGGTTGAGCAACACAAAGTGGTGAGTGCATAGTCGATCAAACTTGGTGTCAAGAGAAATATATTTGATTATAGCCTGAAGCACGAATCTCCACAGAGGCTTGATGGAGCTTGGAAGATAATGGGTTCCTCTCTTCACCAATGCCTTTTCTTCCTCTTGGTCCTTTGTGAATTTCACCACTGCCTGTCCTGATATTTTTCGATCCTTGTAGAATTTCTTTCCAACTATGGGGATGCCAGTAACCACAGAGATGACTTCTTTCATAACAGTGAACTCCACCTCGTCAATTTTGACCATGCCCTCGTTCCAACTCTTGACCATACTTTTGGTAATGAAGGGTTTCCAGCCATGGAGGCGTTCAATAAAATTCATTATTTCCCTTTTCTTTAGTATGTTCCACACCTTGGAACGTCGTCTTCACTTCTAGGCTTCATCCTCTAGTTCTCTCCTATGTCTTTCCCCAACCATGGTGTCCTCCTTAATGAAATCTCTGTATCCAGTATCGAAGCCCTTCAAAACCAGCAAATCTTTGGCTCTTCTCATTTTCTTATGCCTATTTTCTGCCTTGTGATTTCTCTTCTCACAAGTGGTCCTTGACATGAGTTGATGGATATTGTGGATTTGGGAAGTACATGTGATATCGTACTTCCACCTCACAACTCTGCACATTCCCCATAAATTACTAACTATCATAATAAATCCACACATAATAATTTTGACCACTTCCCACAACTTACTAACTTTCATAATGATTTTTAATTATACCCAATCTACCTGGGATATGTTCGCTTTCAATTACCTCATGAATCTTTGATGGGATATCATTATCATCCGTCCACTTAGCCACCTCATTGTACTTTACTGCCCAATTCTCCAGCCTATCCACCACATTGTTGGCCTCTCGATATTCATGAGCCACATAAGTTTTTTCAAATGTTTTGAGGTTTTGAATGCATTCATCTATAATATTTGCGGTCGTCTAAGTAGGCTTGTTCTTCTCATTTAGGCAATCAATTATGTTTTTTGAGTCTCCTTCCAACAATGGGTATTTCACTCCTATAGCTTTTACAACTTTAATAGTCTGGTGGGCCACAATGGCCTCCACATAGTGATTAGTTTGAATTCCAAGTGGGACAGCCATTGTAACAATCCCTTTGCTAGAAGCATTTTTGATGATGCCACCAACCCCAGCCTTCCCTGGGTTTCCTTTGGCTGCCCCATCAAAATTAGCCTTATGCCAACCCTCAGGCGAGAGAGACCAACTACATCCCTCTCTTTTGTCTTTGTCCCTAGTCTTAGAATTGAAAGGAGGGATTGGGCCTTTTGTGTTGGTGTAATTTTCCATCAAGGCATTGAGGCATTTGTGAAATATTATCACAATGTTACAATATAACTCATCAAGTATATCCCATGAGAATCTTTACATGTTGCACATACATCTAGGTGCAACATTACATAATAAAATAAAATAATAAAATATAATAATATTATGCAATGTGTGCAACACCCATTATCTCAACAAGCCATTTGGGAGTCTCAAATCCTAGATACCCTTTTTGTGGCTAGCTTAAAGAGCTCAAAATTATTGGCTTTGGATTTATGATTTTTTTCAGGCCTTTTCATCTAGAGGCCTTCACTTGTTATATGGTAGTTTTGGGTGATGCTCCCAAACTCCTTTTTATTATTGCCTAGATCTGGCATGCTTTCAGAATGGAGATGTTTACAATCTGGAAAGATCATAATGCCGTTTTATTCTCTCACATTTTTCTTGATATTTATGTTGCAATGTACTCTAAAGCACGTATATGTACTAGTGTCATGTTGCAGATTCAAGTACAAACTGATAAGGTTGTGTTGGAAGTGGCTCTCTTGCAGGAGCTACTTGCTCACTAGGGAAATGCCCCTTTTATGGTTTCCTGAGTACCTTCAGATACTTTTTTTGGTGACCACACTCCTCCCCGTGGTCGCCGGTGAGGCTGGAGTAGTTCTGCTTGCTGCTCACAGACCCCCAGGTCATAGCCTCGTTGCTGCTCTCCTAGTGGTGGATTTCATGGCTATCAACTCTTGGCCTCACCTCCTTGGAGGTTGGGCTTGGGCTGGTCCCCGGTGGCTCCCCCTATTGTCGTTGATGCGGGTTGGCCGTCTACTCATGATCCCAAGTGGGCTTTCCCCCATCCAAGATATTTTTTAGTGGCTAAATTCGCAAATTGGCTAATTTTAGAATTTTTTGGCTAGTAATTTGGCTAATAATTTAAGATTTGATACAACCTAAATCGCCATAGTTTTATAAAATTTATCTCTAAAATATTTAAAATCACTCAATAATTTATTTGATTAAAAAATTTAAACTTAAATATTCACCACAATATTCGTTACATTATTAGATTCACCTAAATATAATATATTAATGGAGAAATTAAATTGAATTGACCAATAATTATCATAATTATTAGTTACTTTAGGGATATATCACCAATATTTAGTTTTCACTATTGATTTAATGTATATGTAACGATCCTCATAATATTCCATGAGGTAAAAAATGTTCAATTTTGATTTGTAATATTCCATGGTGATTAATGAACTTCCTATTATTATTGAGATTTGTCAATAGTTTATAAAAAAATTATGATTCAAAAATAATCACCAATATTAATCATATTTAAAATAAAAAATTGAGAGATTCGCCAATACAAATATTATTTTTTTTCAAAATAATGAAAGATTCACCAATATTTTATATCTTTTTTTCGAGGTTTTTTTCTTAAAGTTTACCTTGCCCTTGGTTAGATCTTGTCATTTCTCCTCCTAAGGTTGAGGAAGGAAAATAAGCTGATAAAGATACTACTGTTGTTGATGATTGGGCTCCTCTTGAGCCAACCACTGACCCCAAGGATTTCTGGGGTTCTGATGATAAAGACCCTCCTTTGGCTAGCACTGCTCTTGTAGCTTGAAGTTTCTTATTTTTGCCTATATATGTTTTTTTAATGAATAGTTGATTTTCAGCCTTGGGCTGTTTGAACTCGCGGGGTGATCTTGTATCCCTTGACCCCTTTTTTGTGAATATGTATCTTTAATATTTTAATTAATGGATAAGGTCTATTCATAAAAAAAAACATTGTCATAAAATGTGTTGGATACATCATTTAAATGTTAAATGATACAAGTACATTGGTCTCACGAGCTAGATTGCATGAATTTCAAATAAATAAGACTATCTTCATGAATATTGCAAGTACTATCTTCACAATTAGAGCACTATGTAATTTAAATTACATGCACGTATCAATTTCAAAGATGAAAGAAATTTAAGGTCTCAATGAAATCAAATGAATTATATGCAATTGACTAAATTAAATTATGAATATTTGTTTCTTACATTATTAGGATGAGAAAATGCTAGTGCAAATAGTAGGGGCTAGTGCTAGCCCTTAAAATAGTGGGGGGGCGAGGGTCTAAAGAAACTACGTACTTCTAAGGATGAGGGTTTGGGGCAAGCATGTTTCCATCCAACCTCCACTCTGGGAGAGGGAGGATCCTTCCGTTGCCCTTGACTAAACTAACGGGGGGGGGGGGGGGGGGGGATTCATCAGTCTACATCTATAGAGCTGGCTAGACTTTAACTATATGGATATATGGAATGGAATACATTCTTGCATTCTCTCAATGTGATATTTTACTTTTTCATTCTCTCATCATGATAATGGATCATGGAGTGTGCTTTGAAATGTTGATGCTAAAAAAATAGACAATCAAATTTGTAAACAAATATTCATATCTCAAATGGATTGTGGAAATCTAATAAGATTAAATTAAATTAGGCAAAAGGTATCATAAGTTGACGATTACTGCACAACCAGTTAAGTGGAACAATGAGTTGTGGATGTGGATTAGGTAAAGCCCAAGGATACCATATTGAGTAACATAGATCATTTTTTGCAAATGTACTAACATGGACATTGTAATTAATGCAAATTTGAACCTCATAAATACGAGAGGATGAGACATTATTTTTAATCATCATTTAATTAATATATTAAAAATTATATATATATATAGGAAATGATAATTTACCAATAACAACAATGTATCGTAGACTGAATTAATACGACTAAAGCTACAACTTTTGCAGCCCCTCTTAGCTAGGGAGGATTTATAGAACACATTATGCTCTCAAGCATATGGAGAGATATCATCTCAATATGATATTTTTGGAATGACATATAAACATAAATCCATTAATTTAGATGTTATCTTTCAATATAAGCCTAAGTATGATTCAACAAGAAATGTTATTCATGTGATGTTTGTCATACTTATATTCTTTTGGGATGTGCACTAGCATCAAATCCTTGATGCCTACCAAAACAATATGTTATATCCTAGTACAATATGAGTTATTTGATTTCTGGCACTCTGGGACAACAACTTAATGAAGTCTGTGCATGAGACATTCATTATCATGACTTCCAACACTCTAGGACAACTTGATGAAGTTTGTCATCATAACATGTCTACCATTTATAAGATCGCTACCTTGCAATGGTTACCTTCTGTTTATATATGTCAATGAAAGATTGTCACCTTTCATTACATATCATATGCAAAATAGTGACCAGCATGAACAAAGTCAGAGGATGGTACAAGGGCTTTCACCTCAATTCTCTCTCATAGAGAAGAATGTATTACAAATAATTTCACTTCAAAATTTTCCCTTATAGAGAAGAGATCACACATCAAAATTCTCCCTCTGAACAACAATCTTGGGAAGTCAAGTCCTCTAGTTACTCCCTTAGAGCTCTCTTCACTTAAGGATGCCTGTCGAACTCCCTCTGAATTTGATTTCGATCTTTTTTACTTTCTAGTGATAAGTCATTACTTCCTCATTATGTACATAGAGGTAGGCCTATCAAAATCATGTAGTTATACACATATTTTGAGCTCCTACATATTTTGAGCTCCTCTAAATATAGAAGGATACTCATAATTTGAGTCATCGTAGATATTTTCTTCGAGGGTCTCAATTTATTTAGCTTGGTCATCAGATGACTAATGGTTTCTAGATTAAAACTTCTTTAGAGGTAATGTCATAAGATTGAGTCTACACAATATTTGATAGTATGTGTAAAGTACCAACCTTCTTTTCCTATAAGAACATCCTTATACATAAAGGAAAAGATCAATGCAATTAACTCTTATAGTATGTATAGAATTACAAGTGGGGAAGAGGCTACAATAAATTGTCTTCATTTAAGACAAATAGAAAGTTGTGTATTGTCTAAAATATGCCTTTAAGCAAGCGCCTTAATATATTATCTTTAAAAATTGTCTCTGTTAGACAATATGAAACTAAAGTAATATTTGTCTTACAAAGACAATTTTTAACAACATATTAAGATGCTCAATTGCAGACATATGTGAGGCGATAATTTTTCATTTTATCTCAAATGAAGATAATTCATTACAAACTTGTCTCAAAAATTGTCTTTCAACCACCCCTCTTTGTAGTCGTGTGAAAAACAACTTCGCTGCATACACTACAATATACCCCTCTTTGAAGAGAAATAGGCACACAAATCATTCACCCACATAGAAAATGACCACCACTACATGATTTTTTTCCTAAATATGTAGCATATGGTTATTCTCATGGTTATTCCACCATCTCAAGTCTTTTTACCATACTTAATAATACAAAAAATGATTTCCATACTATAAAAACTCTGTTACTTACCAAAATTAGTCTTAGTGCTGAGCTGAAAAAATACAATAAAAACTCTATTACAATCCAATATTCATCTCCACTAAGTCTGTTGAAAAATACATGGAGCTAATCAATTTTTCTTGGTCAATCATGTGTTGGCTAGGAAAAAGTTTAAATGTCAAAACTGAAATGTTACATTGGGTGTTGTTTTCTCAATACAAATAAGTTTAACTCTTAACAACATCAAATATTTAACTCCAAACAATTATGAATGGATGATACAAGTATCAACTGGTCAAGATGAACGATCCTATAATTGTGATGATAGGTAGGATGGGCAATGCGAATTTTTAAAAAGTGACCAAGTATAGTTTTAAACATAATCAAATGTCATTAATGTCACACGTTTGGACATATAAAAAAGCAACATAAAAAGAAACACGATCTATTGTATAATAAGTTGTTGGAAAAGAGACTTTAAAATTGAAGAGTATACACAAGTAAACTTTAAAAAACGATCGAGATAAAAGTCAATTATTTGATAAAATCTCACATTAGAATATTGAAACTTGAAATTGCACAATAAACTCTTTATTTCAGCCTCAAGTGTATCTTTTGCATTGGTTGTCATTACATATTATAAGTACCAACAACCATAATCTCTTATTAATTGACAATTCTAATCTAAATACATATTTTTATTGAGATATCTAGAAGAAAATATTTTAGCTTCAACATGTTGGAGCTGTAGTTTTTTCAACATGCCATGTTAATGATCACTTGAAGATGTAATTGCACAACAATCTTTTTCAAATAAACACGAGCCATTCCATATTCTTAATGTTTTTCTAGTTGCCTGAGAGAAAGATGAGACAATAATTTTCATATTAGAAGAATAATGAATTTTGTGAATAGAATGACAAGAAGAATGCATATATAGTAGTTTACATATGTTAATGAACATCAATCTATTTGAAAGGAGCAACAATCCATTCATGAAAAATATACAAGAAAAGTGGAAAAGTGGACTTATTATAAACTATACTTTGATAGAGTTTAAAGAAAACAATTGTGACAAGAATATTGTAACAATAAACATAGAATTTTTCTTCAAGTTCAAGGATTCTTGGATCTTTCAAATAGTAATATATTCTAGTAATTTCTTACTACATACCCAATTTTCAAATTCAACACTGTCTTTAATCCATCCTCTTTCTTTGCATCCTCTTTCCATGAGGCATTGTTGTGATTGTGTGTGTGGATCATCATAACATTGAACACCCTCATTGTTGTTTTTTCCAACTTGTTAGAATTCAAGGATAATTTCTTGATCAACTTCTGAAATGGTAGTTGAATCATTATGTACAACAATTTTTTTAGCATGTTCCTCTAGTTCCTCTTCATGCTCACTATTGGATGAGTATGTTTGTTGGGCTTCCTACACATTACTTATTAAAATAATTGAATACCCCTGATTAAATTATGGAATGTCATAGAATATTATAAAGAATTTACCTAAGATTCAAGGCCAGTGACTAATTTCTCCCCTTGGTCTAGCAAGTGTTGTTGAAGACCTTGAGAACCATATAGTAAGGCATATTGTAAGTCCTCCTTTGAAGCCTCCTTTTGAAATTGGTGAACCTACATAAACAAATATAACAAAAGTGTAAGCTACAATGAATTAAAAGATACAATTGAAACATGTTTATTATGAGTTTTTTATGAAATTAGAAAATACTAAAGATGAAATTACTCATGTAGCCACCATGAATGCTATTGTATCCACTAGATCCTAATCTATGGGATCCAATACTTGATACAGTTGCTTGGGTTGCTTTTGTCATATCTCGAAGACACCTTTTAGCTCCTACTCGTGCAGATGGCCAATAGTTCAGATTATTGTGTATCTTCCTCTTTAATTTTGCATCTTTTATAAGTTCATCCCATGTTAGTTGATTTGTAATCCAAGCTGGATGTGGATATCTCAAATCCTTTGTCAACTTAGACCTTAAATTATCTCATTTAGAATGAATATATTTTCTTACAATATCAAAAATAAATTCCTAATTAAAACCAGGATTTCCAAACTCTAATATTACATCTTTAAAAAGTTGATCTTTGTTGGCATTCATTTGTGTTCTCCAATCCATCTGAATTGTATTACCAAACAAACTCTTTGCACAATGATAAATAAAGTGAAAAATTTCATACCCATTTCATCTTTCAAAACATTACCATCAGAGGAGAGCAAGATTGTAACTTCTTGCATCTCTTTTGTAGAAGATATTGTTGATGTCTTAGGTGTTGAGGTAGATGCACCTATAGGTCCATCTGTCACTCCTTAATTATTTCTTGTAATTACATAATGATTGTGAAATTGATATAAGCCCAACCAAAATATGCAAGTATTTTTAGATTTAAAATTGTATTTGTGCATTGAGAGTTAAACGAATTCTTGAAAAATGATGCAGATTTATCTTAATGAACAATTTTTTTTGAAGGACAAGACAACATATGCAAATCAAGAAAACACCAATGTTACTTTGAAGGAGTACATTCCAAGAAAGAGAACAAATTTTATTACGAGGAATGAGCAAACATGCTTGGTGGACAACAAATAGAAAGTTATAGCAATGAAAACCAAGTTTGGAGAAATAAACAAATTTTAGAATGCATGGACCAAGTAAAGATAAGACAACAATATTAAATTATATTGATCCAAGTAAAGTCACAAAAACAATAAAAATAAAATATATTGACAATAATCATGTCTAAAATATTTTATGAAAATACAAAATTTTTGACAAAGAAACAAAGTACATCATTAGTGGACAACAAATGGTAGGTTATGGCATTGAAAAATAAGTTTGGAGGAAGAAATTCATTTTAGAATGCATGAACCAAGTAAAGGTAAGATAACAATATTAAATTATATTGACCCAAAGCAATATTAACAATATTAAATTATATTGACCCTTGAACTACATTAAAGTGGGGAACTAGACAAATATTTAATGACTATGACTTTCTCTTAACTACTAAAAGTCTGTTGTATTGATTGAAAAAGCTACTTCTACGAACCCAAGCTTGATATTTTTATCTCAACATATAGTAATGGTGGTAGAGTGGACTCAATTAGTATAAGTGAATCATTAAGTTCTCAGCTAGAAGAAATCATTAATTCCATCCCAATCATGTAATTTGTGAAGGGCACTCTAGAAGAGTGATGTTGTGGCTTTAGTTTGAAGGTTGTTCAAATTCTTAGAGAGGAATGACTAGAATTTGGGAGCTTTAAAATTCTAACTGATGAAGAGGTCAGAGAAGGTTTAAAACATATTCAAACTAGGTAAAAGCACAAACCTGTGTCACCCTTTTACAAAGGAAAAGGCTAACAAAAGTGTAACTGTTCACCTTCAATGACATAAAATTGGTATTATTATTTAAAATTTGAAAATGAAGTAAACTAATGAAATATGTAGAAATGGATGAAGTTTAGGATTATAATATTTATTATTTTTTTGGAATAATAAATTATATATATTCCTATTTTTAAAAGATAACTATTTAGTTGTTGAAAAATGCTAGAAATTAGGGGTCTAGTTCCCACCACAAAAGTACATGGAAATAATTTTTTCCCCTTTGATCTTAGATTATGTTATAGATAACATATGTAGCTAGAACAATAAAAAATAAAAAATTGGCTTTAGACCTATATTTTTTTGTTTTATAACAACTCAAATTTCAACTCACCTCAAATCGATAGTTTTCATCTCCCACCACATTAAAAAAAAAAATCTATTCTGACCAAAAGAAAAATTATACATTCTAGAAGAGGACTTTCTCCTCTAGAACATCATATAATTTTTAATTTTTTGGATATGATTTAATATTTCTTTCTTTCTCAAAATCGACATCTTCTTGACTATTAAAATATGTACTTGTAGAATTTTAACTATATCTAATTAAAATACTATGAACTCTATATGGGAATATTCTTGACTTTGAGCTCTATAAAATGATGTTTATATGTTATTAAAAAAATATCATAAAAAATAGTAAGAGTTATTGAAAGGTCAGTTTTATGAAATAATTTTATTTCTTTAGTAATTGGATACTAACTAGTATAAAACATCTATTTAATAGACATTTCCAATTGGAAAAGTGTGAGACCATATATAACTTAGCTAGAATAAATTTATCAAGATAATATGTTTGAACATAATTGATATCTACATGGAAATACTCAAATTCATTCATTCTGATAAGTCAGCCTAAAAGGTGACACAACTTTGTACTTTTACCCAACTAGTCTATCTATCCACAATCATACATGAAAGGTGAGCTTATTAGTGGATCAGATATCATGATAGAGATACACAAAAGTGGAGAGCTTATAGTATTTGAGAATGCAAGGAAGATGTGTTCATTTAATATATAAAAGGGATTTTAACATCAAGTGCATATGAGTCTAGTAGTACATTTCAAGACTTATGCTATTAAAGATGGAGGATGTTGTATCATTTTTTGTATGGGGAATTTCCTTCTACACTATGTAAGAGTTTTACAAGAGATTGTAGATTCATTTTCAAGACAACATTCTAAACTAGCTTCTATATTAATAATGATTATATAGTGGCTCCGTGCACCTTTCCTTAAATTTATTTTTAATCCCACACAAAGATACGATTGAATCTTACCTTTTGCATAACATTGGATGTATCAGATGACATAATCAGGTCTTGCATACCAACAAGATGTGTGCTTGGTGGAGCTATTGTAGGAATTCCCTATCACAAAAATACAAATATTAGTAAAATATAAAAGCTGAAATAAGTAAATTAAGTGCATAAAAATTTAGAAAACATCTTACAACTGAAATAGTATTAGAAGTATTAAAGGATGTAATAGGGGCTTGAACAACTTTAGAGATGGCCTGCATTTCACAAACATAAATTAACATAATATAATATAAAACATGGTATAATTGAGCCTATAAAAGATCACTTTTAAACTTACCTCATGCACCATCATAGTAATATTTTGACCTTGGCCATTCCTTAGCATTTTAGCTAGAGGATTCAAGATCATCGTATCCCCCATAGTAGAATTGGGAATACCCATAAGAACATTCTTAAAGAAACACATAATGACATAAGATGACATAAGATTGATTATAGAATATGTGCAAGTGATTAAGAAATTATAAAATTTTAATGTAGACTAATTATTAATGGACTTAAAAATTCATCGGTAACAAATTTCAATAATATTTAATGTCATGGTGCTTCATACAGTAACATTTTTTTTTTTTTTTGGATCGGTAAATGGCCAGAGCCTTGGATCATTTTATTAAAAGGAAAAGTAAAGATACATAGCATTTCTCCGTTCAAACGGGCAATACAGTAATATTTTATCATTAGGGCATAAAAAATGCATTAAAATGTTTCTAAAACTAAAAAGTAATACAAAATTTGAACAATGAAAAATGCAACAGACCATACTCATAGCCACTTTACAAAATTTTTTGACATCCAAACAAGACATTTTTATCTCAATATCTAGTTGAGTACCATGGTACAAATCCAAGTCTCAAAAATTGAAAGGGCCCCATGATTTACCTAGATGACAACTTAAATAGCATTTGAAGAGCATGGCCAATGTAAAATTTATTAAATAAGAAAAGAAAAAATAAGATCACAGACTTGACATGATGATTAGAAATGAAGGGCAAGTTGTTATAAATATTCTATTTATGCTTCTAGGTGAGATAGTGTGTGAGTTTGTCAATGTCAATTTTTCAGATCATACTCAATGATCATACTCGTGTCTTTTGTTAGCTCTCTCATCCTAATGGTGGACCATTTAGTATGATCTGAAACGTTGATGTTGATAAACTCACACACAATCTCATCAAGAAGCATAAATAGAATATCATGGATTATATAAATCTGTTACAATTAATGTTATAAATATTGTAATGAATTTACATTAGAAACATCGAAAAACTGTTAAATTGTAGGATCTCTGCAAATGTAATAACATTGTTGTAATTCTATGTGTTTCAATTGCAAATTTCCAAGATATATAAATATATATTTAAGAGACATGTCTTGTGAAGAGACATGTCTCTATGGTTATATATATTAAAATTAATAATTAATTATAACATATCTACATTATATATATATATATATATATATATATATATATATATATATATATATATATATATATATATATATATATATATATATATATATATATATATATGAGTATGTCTAATTAATGATTACCAATAACCATAGAAGGATTAACTCTAGGATAGTTCAATCCTACAGAAGCTACAACTTAACACAAACAAAATCATAACAATCAAATTACTTTATTCACAAGTACAATCAAGAAACATAATTGTTAACTTGTAAATATAAGGCCCCATGAATTTCGTAAATTGAAATTTAAATAGCATTTGAAGAGCATGGCCAATGCTAAATTTGTTAAAGAAGAAGAGAAAAAATAAGATAGAGACTTGACATGACACTTAGAAATGAAGGGTACTGTTATAAATTTTGTAATGAATTTACATTATAGACATGCACAAACAAAATCATAACATCCAAATTACTTTATTTATATTACATGTTGTGTACAATCAAGAAACATAATAGTTAACTTAAAGTGAACATGGTGATCAAACAATGTCACCGTCACATGAGATCTCATTGTCTAATGGAATATATACCCCATCATTAATGGGACCTAAATCCACAAATAAATTAATACTATCAGTTTCATAGTCTTCATCACCTTTAAATATAGTTAAATGAAAATCAATAAATTCATCATCCTCATGGACTTGATGCCCATGTGGTTGCTCATCTCCTTCAAATACTTCAATAGGCTCATCATGATCTTCATCTTGGACATATTTGTCTTTAGGGGGTACTTCTGCATCTTCAAGTATATTGTGGTTATCTATATCCTAAGAAAATGTTACTTTTTGTCCTCTTGGATCATAATCAATTACAAATGACCATCCAGGTTGTTCTAAATTTGGAATAAGAAAAAATTGTTCATGTTGATTTGGAAACACATAAGGTTTAGAAGTGGCTTCAAACCTAGATGTATTTATCATATAGAATCCATTGTTGTGCAATAAGATAGTTCTCTCTTCACCCACTTTGATAAGCTTATTCCATTCAACACGAAAAACAACTTTCTTGAAAGACATAAAATCAAGCTCTATGATATCCTCCAATACTCCATAATACCAAAGTGTGGTTGCGCTTGGTTGTCTATCATTTGCATGTGAATGACATTCGACCTTGAATGATGCTAAAACTCCACAATCATAAATTTGTCTCTTTTCATCAACTTTTTTGATGTAAAAATGATGACCATGATTCCACATTGCTTTGTAATATGTTACCTAAATTCATATAAATAGTAACTAATTAGATTCAATGGTACAAAATTTAGAAGAACACTTCATTAATAATATCTAATATGTTAATATATATATTTATTACCTCCCCATTTATACATCCTTTAACAAAATTCAATTGTTGTGGTGTCACTCCATTCTTCCTTTTTGTTGCCTCATGTTCAATATTGGTCTTTAGCCAATTCCATGAGCATCTCTCTGGCCACTTTCTTTTGTGGCTTGCACATAGTCCTCAAACAATGTTTTGACTATGTTTGTTAGATATGTTGGCCCATGCTTTTTCATCTTCTAATTCCTTTAGTTCAACGTACTTCTCCATCCATTCCAACATAAAGTCAAAATTGTACGTAATATACAAATGTAACCTGCCTCCCAATCCTTAACATCTACAATAAAAAAAGATTTATAATTAATTAAAAATTATTTAAGGACATATGTTTTAAAAATTAAGATAAAACAAGTATTTCCAACATTCTTGCTTACCTTTTACCTGTTGGTATTGTATGATATTTGTCATTAGCAACAACACTTATCTATATTAGTATGATTACCAAGCTCATCACTCAGTCTATAATGTATACCGAGCATTCAATGGTTACCTTGTACATTCATCACTTAAGAAATTTAAATCGAGCTTAAGTAGTTTACACCGAGCTTCGCAGTTCACACTGAGCTTCACAGTTTACACCGAGTTTCATAGTGTCTACTGAGTGATAGAAGTATAGTGTTTACCGAGTGAAATTAAGTTAAATGAAGGATTTAGTTTTTATCGAGTGACACTATATCTACCGAGTCGCCAATGGTTACCTAGTTCCAAGCTACATTGTGTGATTAGTATGGACTGAGCCTTCACTTCTACTGAGTGCATGAAGATGCTGAGTAATGCAATGGACGTCGAGTATCAGAAGGTTACCAAGTCAGCTTGAAGAACCCAAGTTTTCTACTGTTTGGCCAACTCAGTAATATTTTGTTTGCTTGTGTTTTGGCTAACCTTGCAATTATAATTATTGGAATGGTTTATATGTAATGTATTATATCATTCACAACGTGTGAAAGTGTATTAAGGAATGGACATGTAATGCTTTGAGAAGAATAAATGCAAGTCAACAGCAGAGTAGAATATTCAACAAGGTCTACAAGGAGCAATAAATAATATTCAACAAGGTATACAAGGAGCAATAAAGATTCATCAGTCACAAAAGGTGATCTATACTTCAAGGATCTAATCAAAAAATCAAGTTTGTAAGTAGATCCATTGTTTCATCCTAACAGGTGAATCAGTTTTGTAAATCCTTTAACAGGGTAGACTTAATAGTCTTTGTATAAATCTCCTAATAGAGTGCATACTTCAATGTATCTTTGTAAATCCTCTAACAAGGTGGATCTAGCAGTCCTTTATGCTCCTAATAGGGCAGATCACCGAAAGTGGTCAATGTAAGCCTTAACAGGCCAACTTCATACTGCAGTAAAATTTTTTTGTGGATATCATCCCCACCCCAGTTTTACTTTCTATTTGGAAGGTTTTTGGGTTACCAAATCATTGTGTACATGTGTTATGAATGTTTGATCTCTCATACATATAGTAGATTAGATGAATGAATGGTGAATAATATATATGGTTAAAATGCTGAAATGTTTCAAAGTTTTTAAAGTTACTGATTCACCCCTCCCCTCTCAGTAACCCATCATATCTTGAATATTTCCAACAATTGGTATCAGAGCATTTTGGTTCTCAGGAAAAAGCTTGACAACTTGAGCAAAGATCAAGGACAATGGAGATATTTAGACTTGACAAAGCTATTGAAAATGAAAAGCTAGATCTGGAAATGGCCATGGCTCAACTCAAAGAAGCTAAGGAGTATCTTTCTCAATCCATGAAGAGAAGGAAGGAAATTGCAAGACAAATGAATGACCATCAGTATGTTGAAGAAAATATTGAAGACCTTTTACCATCAAGCAGTTCAGATGAAGCTAATGAGGCAATCAAGGAACTCCTAGCAAAGAATGGTTCTCTATAGGAAGAAGTAAGAAAGCTTAAAAGAGAACAAGAAATCCAATCAACTAGTCTATGTGAAGTTTTGGAACAAAGAAACAAGGAAAATGAAGACTTAGAGACAAGAAATAATCAATTCCTTCAGCATGAAGATCTTGTAGATCAACTATGTAATGCAAATGAAGAAATCATGAATTTGAGATCTGAAAATGAAAGCCTGAGGAATGATTTAATCACTGAAAGACAAATCAATGAAAGTTTGGAAAATGAGTTGATCACTGAAAGGAAAATCAATAAGAGAATGATGAAAGCTCAAGCAGACATGACTCAATTAAATCAACAAAGTGAGGATAATCTTCATAGACAAAAAGGTAAAGCTAGACTTGGTTATAAGGAAGAAGGTGAAACCTCCAAACAAGGTGCCCAAAGGAATCAAAGACCTACTTGCAATCACTGTGGTAAGCTAGGTCACACATCAAACAAGTGTTGGAGCAATGGAAAAGGTAAATTCAATGGTAAATGCTACAGTTGCAGTCAACATGGTCATAAAGCCAATGAATGTAAGGAGAAACCAAAATTTGAAGGCAATTGTCACAAATGCAAGAAGCATGGTCACAAGGCATTCTAATGCAGATCCAAATCATTCAATCTAGCTGAACAACATGTTAAGGAAATCTTTGGATGGGATTACAATACCTGGTGTAGATGTCATTATTGTGGAGAATATGGACACATTGGCAAAGACTGCTCAAGGCATTGTAATACCCCAAAATTGGCTCATTGTCATTATACCAATTTTGGTCTATTTCTGATAATTTCTAAGTCCTATTCTAATAAGCAATTCTCATTCTGCTATTCACTACTTGACTTAATTGTCAGATGCAGAAAACCCTAATCTGCATTCATCATATTTCTTATTTAATTCATATAGTACGCACTCATATTAGTCACATTAAACCTACTTGATTTAATTATAATTTAATTATTAAGTATTTATACTTTAATTAAATTATAATTATATCCTAAGGCTAATGTACTATGGAATTAAATTTATTTAATTTAATAAATACGCCTATCTTGATTAATTAAATGTAATTATTTAATTAAATGGGCAAGGTATTTCTAATTAATTAAACAAAATTATTTAATTAAATGGAGTACTTACTTCTAATTAATTAAACAAAGTTATTTAATTAAATGGAAAAAGTAATTATGAGAGCATATCTCATTTTTTAAAATTAAATATCTCAACAAAATCCCTCTTCAGTTCAAAAAGGGAAATTTCCAGTTCACTATTGATCAAAAATGAGTTAAATCAGTTAACTCCTTTTTCTACTCAAATTGAATCAGTTAACTCCTTTTTTTACTCAAATTAAATCTGTTAACTCCCTTTAATTTGGGAATCTCCCTTTATGACTGAACTTCACCTTTAATCTTGACCGTTGATTGAAATCGATCTCAACCATTGATGGATTCCAAGAAAGTCTATTTAAGAGACCCTCATCTCTTCATTTTGGGAGGATGAATTTGGAGAATTTGCATTGAATTGTTGCTGGATTATGCATTCATTTGAGCTCCTTACTTTCATAAGATATTCATTTTCTAGTTTAATCTCATTTAGCATAATATGCATACATTTTAGCATAACTTTCTTTTACATGTTCTTAGATTAAACATGCATACTCCATTTTAAATTAATTTGCATTCTCATATAGATTAGTTGCATTCTCTTTCAAATCCTTCGTTCTTACAGGGTCTGGTTGCTTAACACCTCGAATCTGAGGATATCTGATAAGCAATTCCCTTTAGATAGAAGGCAACAGGTTGCTTTGCAGGCTGATTTTCGGATGAACAATCCAATGTTCATTCCGAGATGAATCCGCATACAATGACCGTGTTGAAGTGTGTGTGTGTTAGCAAAGGCCGCATATTCACGCATACATTTTTGGCACCCACCGTGGGGCCCAAAAATTAGTTTTTTTGGCCTCTTGCTATATTTTTAAATCATTTTTTGTTCTTTGTCCGTACTGTTCCGTACAGATTCAAGAATCTTCGTGCGAGATTGTTCATTTTTGTGCGAGGATCTAGAATCTTCGGGCGAAGATTCTTTCCACATCACGTGAGAAAGTTTTTTGGTGCGCGAAACTTCGCGCGATCCATAAAACTTCTTTGCGCAAGCTGTCAGGGATTTCGCACGAAACTCTGCTGACGGAGGCATTTTTTTTTGCATTGATTTTTGTTTTTTCTGGTTTTTCTGCTAACTGTTCGCAATTTCTAGTGTTTTTGTGTTTTCTGATTTTTTTGGAACAACATAACAACGATTTGTGAGACAATGGGAAAAGCGTGATAAAGTCACTAAAAATAGGTAAAATCTACTAAGCGCATTGCAAGGATCATCAGGTAACCTTCCTTAGTTGATAACACTTCATTTGGATCTAAAACAAACATCTCTCGTGTCGAGCTTGTGTGTTTCCTTCCATATTTTCATTTTACAACACATGCATAATTTGATACTAGGGTGTGATCTCTGTTAGTATTCATTTAGTAGGCTTAGGTACCAGTGATAGATTTAGATAGCTATTTTGGGTTATTGGACTTGCTAATCTGCCAGCCCCTTGTTCCACCCTGTGGTTGCAAGATTAGCACCACGTTAAAGGGGAGGGGTCTACAGGAAAAAAATGTTAAAGGCTCCACTAGGCAACCCTTTTGTGCTTTCTAGAACTCACTAGTTTCTGAGTTGTGAACTCGTGTTAGCTTGTGTGAGGGGTTAAATGTTCCACATCTTTGGACTCACCTCACATTAGTTAAAGCATTAAGTGTACCACCTTGTGCTTTTTGATTTCTTTTGGATAGATTTGCTTTCAAAAATTGACATCTGTACACACATAGTAATTAAGCCCCCATGAACACTATTCGTGGATCATGAGGGAGTGGGTTCCTAGTGAAACTCCTCTCTAAGACGGATTCCTTGTAGGTGGGGAGGATACTTTGAGCATCTCACAGATAGATGAATCTTCAACTTGTTGATTAAGGCATCCTTTCTCCGAAGAGGTTGATAGATCACTGGAAGTTGATATCATAGATCTTTAAGAGATACTCTTAGTTTAATGTGTCGGATTAATCTGTCTACTTTGATTGGGCTAAAGGTGAAAAGGTGTCAAAACCTTGAATCTGGAAGCTAAGTCCCCTTGTGGTATACTATTGTGAGTTGGTCACCTTTAGATAGGGTTAACCATAGCAGACAATCCCTCTACAAGGAAAATTGTGTTGATGAAACCTCAAGCGGTAATAGCCATTTTCGCCATGGTAGTGACAACCGCTATATAAATGTCCTTGTGGAAGAAATATCCACATGTGTGGTTCATTGTGGGTTGTCAGATCTCCCTAGCAGCTCTTGAAGATTAAATTCTTGGACTGTGTCAAAACCTCGGTGCGTCGGGATTGGAGGTCACCCCTGTGAGTCATAAAAGTTGCAGAGTCAAACCATTACTAAATACCTTAGAGAGGCCAAATTTTATTTTCTAGAGATGTATGCGTGATTGCAAAAATCTTTGAAAATGTACACAAATAGCTCTCTTAGGGATTAGCACAAACTAAGTCACTTGATTGTTCATGCGCAAGGTTGCTTTTTCCCTTGCTCATTGTTTTCAGATGTGTTTGAAATCACTTGCTTGCTATTCTAAGTGCCTGTTTATCTGGCTGGTTATTGAAACGATCAAATTTTTTGTCAAAATCAGTTGCTGTTGTGAAACTGTTCTGCCCTTTCGTGCGAAATCATTTGGGTCTCGCGCGAAATCATCTGACACTCACGCGAAGCCATTTTGTCCTTGCACGAAATTAAATTCCTGTTGTGCATCTTCGCGCGATTCTACAAACATTTTCACTCAAAATTAAATCACTGTTACTAACCTTCGCGCGAGATAGAAGCTTCTTCGCGCGAGTCGTAAAACTTATTTGTGCGACCCATAAAGATTTTTTGTGCAAGACTTTGTATCAGCATTAATAATCTGGATTTGTTCTAGCTATCTGCAGCCTGCACGCTATCCTTTTTTGCGTCCGTTTATCGCTCTCTATTTGCAAACAGTCTTGAAACAATGACACTTCACTTAGCTGAAGACTTGTGTCTTATACCTTGACGAGTCTCGTCTCATAAGTAATTTTGGTCTTCGTCTTAATGCTTGTCATACTTTGTGTCATAGTGGTCATAATCTATGGCTATTCTAGCCTTTAAATTAGACCATTTGTGTCTTAGTGAACAACATTCTTGCTATTATCTTGTCCTTTTTGAGACTCAGTCTTAGTGTAGTCCTTGTCCAGGTTCTAGCTTCTTGTCCTTGCCTATGACTGTCACAACCAGAAGCGGCAACATGTTTTATCCTGATAACATTAGACATGGTCATGCTAGGGGTTGTAATCGCAACAGAGGTAGCTTACCTTTCGCTACGCAATTTGTATCCAATTTGGCTAGTGAGGCGTCTTCACGGTCTTCCTCACCTACAAGGTCATCTCAAGTTCAATGAACATTTTCCAATTTGCAACAAATTAGGAATCCTTTTTACCAAGAGGATACTGAAATAGGTAGAGGTCCTACATTCCCAAATACAATGTATGATCCTTTCTCCACAGACCCTTTTGAAACACAACGTATAGAAACTAAACATGTTCCTATAATGACTAATTGTGAACCTGAACAGGGTAGTCATAGTCAATATCAAGAACAACCTAGAGATGACAAGGAGAAAGAGAAAGAATATGACACTGATGAGGAACAAAAAGAGGTGGAAATCCTTCCTGAACACATAGAAAAATGCCGAAGAGACAAAAAACTTTTAGAAGGTCATGGGAATCCTACTCAACGAAGAGAAAGAAAAGTACTTTCTCAAACTTTCCCAAGAGGGAGCTAAACTGCCCACACATTTCAATGTGGAGACCATTATCACACATGAAGAAGAAACTGAGATCGCTAAACTCCAAAAACAACTGAAAATTATGCAAGACCAGTTGGCTTAGATGATGCATGAGAAAGAGAAACCCACAAAGACATACACATTGGACACTCTTTGTTCATTCCCATTTGACAAAAGTATAAACATGTCGCCTTTCCCACGAGGCGTAGAATTACCCAAATATGACAAGTACTTTGGTATTACTAATCCCCAAGATCACTTGCGAGAATTTGGTGCTTTGTCTATGGAGTTTATACACAATCAAATGTACCTCATGCATTTATTCCCTAGAAGCCTAGGTGGTCAGGCTTTGGAGTGGTTCTCACATTTACCTCCTGGTATCAAGACGTTTGACGAAATTGCTAATTCATTTGTTCAGCAATATTCTCATAACATTCAACATCCTGTAAATATTTGAGATCTATGCAACCTTAAACAGAAGGTTGGTGAGCCTTTTCTCACTTTTCTCCAACGGTGGAGACAACTATACGCTAAGTATTCCTGTAAAATCCCAGAAACAAAGAAGCTCGACATTTTCACTGATAACCTCTTACCTGTTTTCGGGTATAGAGTCCAACTACAAGGTCCATGTACCTTTTGAAGACATGAATACACAGGCTATCCGTATCAAAGAATTTATGGTCAAGAAAGGTGAGCTCACTCTTCAGAGAGACACAAAATAAGGTTCCACTTCCAACAGGGATAAAACCAAACGTGTCAACAAGAACCGAGAAATTGTACATGATGGGGTTGTTGATAATGTCACACCCAAACCTGCCAAAGTAGCATTTAATCTCACAAATTGCCTCAAAGCAGCTAAAAATGCTGAGAAGCCTCCTCCTGATAATAAGACATTTGGAAACAAACCGAGAAACTCATGGGCAACATGACCCAAGCGAGAGTATACACCTTTAGGAGAACCTTTGGATGTGGTTTACAAAACATTGCTACAACACAAGCTTATCTCACCAATGGATAACTCTCATCCCTATGATCCACAACCACGTCCACCATGGTGGAATGAGACCTCATTTTGTGAGTATCACCAAAACAAGGGACACAAAACCAACAACTATATAAACTTGCGTCATAAAGTCTAGGACATGATTGATGCTGGTGAACTTGTGGTAGATGGACACAACAAAAACTTGGACCACAAGGCGTTCAAAGAGCCTTTCCCAGCTTATGAAAAAGGAGAGACTTTGAAACCAGAACCCTACAATAAGGTCAACTATACATATTCCAATGATGACAATGTCATTCACATGGTTGAACTTGTAGATTCTGAATACTGCGACGTTATTACCATAAAGGGGAAGCAAGATAACGACAAACCCAAGACACCATTTGTCTTAAGAGGCCCTACTTCCAATAACATGGATAATGCATCTTCGCAACATTGTGCTAATGCTGTTACTCGCTCTCATGTGAAGTTGGTGCTCAAAGGTCCTACACCTCCTATTTCAAATCTTGAACAACACAAGGACAAAACCCTTGCTGGTCCATCCGGTAAAGGTGCAAAACACACAACGAACTTGACTACAACTAGTTATAGTGTTCTAGATCAATTGAAACGAACCAATGCTCACATTTCCATATTTGAGCTGCTTAAAATCTCGCCTGCTCATAGGCAAATTCTAGACAAAGCCCTCACTAAGGAAAATGTTCCTCAAGATCTTGATCTTGAGCGATTTCAATCCATGGTAGGTCACCTAACCTCACCTCATCTTATGACCTTCTCCGAGGAGGATGACAACTCATTGAATCACCCACACAATCAACCTCTACACATTGAGGTTATGATCCATCAGACACGTGTTCGTCGGGTACTCATTGACAATGGCACTGGCCTAAATATTGTTTCTGCTGCTCTACTTAGACAATTGGATTATTCTGAGGACTTTTTTGTGTAGACACCTAAAAACCTTTAGAAAATAAAGTATTTTATTTTTTGAAAAATTTCTGATGACATCATCATTTATTAATTAATTAATTATTTAATTAATTAATTTATTTTTATGCCATTAAATCCCTTTATCTTAATTTAAAATATTTAATTAAGGAATCCCTCCCAAAAATGTTTAAATCTTATTTAAACATTATTTCCTTATTTATTAATTATTTAATTAATAAATTGACCAAAAAACCCAAAATAAATAAAAACTTTATTTTTTGCCCAAAACTTGGCCAATTTCCTTAAGACCACTAACCTCTTCCAAAATCTTCTAATCCTTCTTTAATTTTGATTAAAGGCTAATCCCATCATTTCCTACCCCTAATCCCAACTCAAAATATTTAATTAAGATTAAATATTAATCCTCATGTTTATTAAAAAAGTTTTAATAAATATCTCCTCAACCCAAACCCTTGAAATAAATAAAACTTTATTTATTTCCTAAAAATCTAATTTATCCTCATCCTAAGAAGTTCTAGACTCTTCTAGAAAGTCTTCATCCTCATCCTAGGAAATTCTAGACTATTCTAGAAAGTCTTTATCCTCATCCAAAGTCTAGACTCTTCTAGAAGATTTCTTTAAAACTAATCCTAATCCCCTCCTAACCTTGTCACATTCCCTAAACATGGGTTAAAACTTACTAACCCAAGCCAAAGTTAACAAATATCTCCTCCTTCACCCACCCTCATTAAATGCCATCCACTTGCCTATCCCTAAGCTAATCCTAAACCATTCTAATCCATCCTCTAATCATTTGCACAATCGTAAGCAAGCTTAAAACCCTCCTAATCAAGCCCAAGTCGAAATTGCTCTCATCTCCCTCAAAATATCTCAACCATAAAACTTTATGAAGCCCACTAGGCCATAAATGACTCTTCTAAGCCCTTTTATTGCTCTTACAAGTCATTATGAGGGTCTTTATGAAGATTTTATCCCTTGAGCCTCCTTTGTTGACTCATCCTTCCCCTTTCCTCCATCCTCTCACCCTGTGACATGTGTCACTCCCTGATTGGCTGTAAGGAAGCACAATCCATGTGCTCTCCTCTCATGCAATCTAAGCCTTCCATAAGCTTTTTCCCATCCTTGCATCCTAGCCCTTGATCCCTCAAGCCTTTTGCCTATTTAAGGAATCCTCTCCCAAGCCATTTTAACACAATCCATGAAGTAAAGTCATAATGCCATTTTGAGAAGCCATTTTACATAAAAACCATACACTCACACCCAAATTTCAACTCCATTTGAAGCCCTTTTTGAAGCATAAAGCTTGAGCATACATCCTATCTATTTAGACAAAGCCACTCAACAAGAGAGCTTCTTATTGAGAGAGCCCATTAATGGCTCATATTCTCAATTGAGAGCTCATCTTAGTCTATCTTGAAGTTTATGAATTTTGTTTAGTTTGTAGAAGCTTTATTTAAATTTGGTTTCTATTAGCATACTAACATTTCTCATTTATATGTTGATCCTCAATGAAAGATCACTATTAAAGCGTACGATGAAGTAGAACGAAAGTCACTAGGTCTTGTGACTTTACCAATTCACGTCGGTCCTGTCGAAAGGGATGTCACCTTTCAGGTGTTTGGCATTCCCTTAGCCTACAACATTCTGTTGGGACGACCATGGATACATGAGATGCGCACTGTACCATCCACATACCACCAATGCATTAAATTCCCATTTCATGGCTCCGAAGTTACTATTCCTGCCACTACTAGCTACACTTGCAATATGCTCAAAGCTACTGATTCTTTCGTCCCTACTAACCATGAGTCTATTGATTGTCACAACAATAAGCTGAAACAAATTGAGCAGTCATTTAAATTGAAAGAAACTGGTATGGGAGAGTATGACATGGAACCAGTGCTGTCATTAACATCTATTCCAGAGTCCCCTCGATATTTTGGGAGACCCTCAGAAGAAAAGAAGCCATTCGTGCTGACACCTCAGACCAAGTTTAATGGCTCTTATGTCAAAGCTACAGTTCCCTTAGAAGATGAAAGTGAAAATAGAGCCATTGTTGCATGGCTTTACAAAGAAGAAGCTCCAGTAGACCTAATAGAACAAGCTCGAGAAATCACTTCTAAGAAATATGGACCTGGTCTTAAGCTTATGAAGCGTTTTGGTTACAAGGGAACTGGCCCTATTGGGTGCAATAAAAATGGTCTAATAGATCCTATCAAAGCATCAGCTTGAAGCAATAGTGACACAACTGGCCTAGGGTTTAAGAAGGTCCCTTTTCATTTGGGATCCAATAAATTCATACCCGTACCTAAAACTTCATCTAAAAATGAGTCACAATTTGAGTCGAGTACTCGAGAAGAAGAATCTGATGATGAGGATTCCTACCCTCATCCTATTCCTTATGATCTCGCTAAATTCTTTGCTGAGCCAGATGACTTTGTGCCACGTGTTAGCACTGTGGATGATACTAGTGATTCTTCTGAGGACAATGCTAAGCAACTCAATTATCATTCAGAAAAGGGAGAATCTAGTCAGTCATGCCGTATTGAGTATTTGTGTAAGAATCCAGAGGCTGAAGGAGATTATGTCCCTATCACTATTGGGGAGTTCTATAGTCTCTCACCATGTAGCACCGATTCTCATGAATATGAATTTGACAATCTTTCAGAAGTGACTACTGATAAAGACATTGACCAAGTACATGTCTATGAAAATCAAATCGAAGTGAGTGAAATGTCTAGGGTTAGGTCACAAGGGTTTGATCCAACTAGTGTCCTAGAGTTGTCAATTACTAATGTTTGTACTTCGAGGCATTTGAATACACTTGTAGATGAGGTCACCGCAGGTCTCGAATTGCTAGTCCAAGTATTTAATGACTATACTGTGAACGCAATTGAACCAGTCACTACTCTCTCACTCGCACATCTCGAGCTTATAGATTGGAACCCCAATGCATCTAACGAAGTCCCCATGTTCATGACTATGCTCTTGCCTGTTACCTAAACGCTATCGAACCTGTAACATCTTCCACCAATGAGAAAAGTATTAACATGATTGAGGCCGACATCAAATATCTCAGTCACATAATTAAAAAGAAAAAATGCAAGAGGTCCGATGGTGAAAACCACATTGTGGCAGTGTCAGATCTGAAAAAAGTAAAAACAAAAGACATATCCAAGGGTGAAAACCTCTCTGAGGTGCCCGCAGATGAGATATTTGATGTCCTTCCCAGTCACTTTCAAGAGAGATCATCGGTGTTAATAGAGTCGACACAGCCAATTAACCTGGGCATAGAAGAACATCCTCATGTGATCTATCTGGCGTAGTCATTATCACCTGAAGAGAAGGAAGAATTCATTGCCTTTTTCAAGGGAAAGAAAATAAATTTTTCCTGGACATATTCTGACATGCCAGGATTGGATCCTGATCTTATCATGCATCACTTGTCCATAGCACCAGGCATCAAACCAGTTAAACAGAAGCTTCGGAAGATGCATCCTCATGTTGCATTGCTCATCAGAGCTGAATTGGAGAAACTTTTGAAGGTTGGTTTCATCCATGCAATTGATTATGCTGAATGGATATCCGATATTGTTCCTATTTCCAAGCATGATAAATCTATTAGAGTTTGTACAAACTTCTGTGATCTTAACTTGGCATGTCCTAAAGATGACTTTCCGCTCCCTAATATAGATATGATCATGGACATGACAGCTGGCTATGAGATGTACTCACTTATGGATGGTTTTTTTGGATACAATCAGATAAAAATTACACCAGAAGATCAAGAGAAAAAAGCTTTCACATGTGCATGGGGAACCTTTTGTTGGAATGTGATGCCATTTGGTTTAAAGAATGCTGGAGCTACATATCAGCGGGCTGTTACTACAATTTTTGATGATATGATGCATAGAACCATGGAGGACTACGTTGATGATATCTTGGTCAAAAGCGCTAAACGCAATACTCATCTACAAGATTTGGGTCCCATCCTAGATCGTATGGAAAAATTCAATCTTCGGCTCAATCCTAAGAAATGCGCATTTGGTGTCACATCAGGAAAATCGTTAGGATATATTGTTTCTGCAAAGGGAATTGAAGTAGATCCAAAAAAAGTACAAGCAATAATGGACATGCCACCACCTCAAAACATTAGTCAGATGAGAGGACTACAGGGAAGGCTTCAATCTATTTGCAGGTTTATTTCACAATCGGCAGATAAATCACAACCCTTCACAAAGACCTCACATAAGCGTGTGAAATTCAATTGGAGCCAGTATTCTGAGCAAAGCTTAACATAGATCAAACAATATCTTGTCAATCCACCAATCCTGATGCCTCCTATGCATGGGAAGCCTTTGCTTGTATACATTTCAGCCACTGAAACATCTTTGGGAATCCTGTTGGCTCAGGAAGACAATGACAACAAAGAAAGAGCTATTTATTACTTGAGCCGAACATTGGTCTCTTATGAGAAAAATTATAGCATTATTGAGAAAGCTTGCTTGGTAGTTGTCTTTGCTTCCCAAAATTTGAGACACTACATGCTTGCCCACACTACACGGCTTGTTGCTAAAATAGATCCATTAAAGTACTTGCTCAGTAAGGTAGCTCTCACAAGAAGATTGGCTAAATGGGTCATGATACTAAGTGAGTTTGACATCCAATATGTTGAACACAAAGCTATAAAGAGACAGGCAATTGTAGACCAGCTGGCCGAGGCACCCATACAGAGTCTTCTACCAATAAAAATTGATTTTCCAGATGAGTCAATTCTAACACTCACTCACCATACATTGGTTATGTTGTTCGATGGGTCCTTCACACAACAAGGATCAGGTGCTGGATTACTTTTCATCACACCATAGAGATACTCATTGCCCAAAGCATACAAGATTATGTTTCCTTGTATAAATAAAATTGCTGAATATGAAGCTTTGATCAATGGTATGAAAATTGCAACTGAATGGAGAGTAGATCAGTTGGATATCTTCGGTGACTCTCAGCTTGTCATCAACCAAGTAAATGATGTGTATCAAACAAAAGATGAAAAACTAATTCCTTACAAACACATGGTTGATGACTTGATGAAATATTTTGCACACATCACCTTCCAACAAGTTCCATGTGCAAATAATAAAGTGGCTGACGCCATGGCCACTTTGGTCTCCCTTCTACAAATGCCAGAAAATGATCTCCGACATGAGTTCTTGGTGGAAGCATTACACTACCCAACCTATGACACACTTGATTCCAGGATGATCTATTCTATTATAGGACAAGAATCATCCCACTACCATCACATCTATTCCTATCTTCGTAATCAAACCATTCTGGAAGGTCTGACCCAGAATGAGAAATGTTACCTAATCTGTAACACTTCACATTATGTCATTATTGCTAATGATCTGTATAAAAGAGGTCTCGACGGAACACTCCTTAGGTGTTTAGAACCCGACGAGTCCAAACGTGCACTAATTGACGTTCATGAAGGCATTTGTGGATCTTATTCCAATGGCCTAACACTAGCTCACAAACTCCTTCGTGCTGGTTACTACTGGCCTAAAATGGAGCAAGAAGCTATTAAATATGCTAGGTCCTACAAGCAGTGTTAGTTACATGAGAATCTCATTCACGCTCTAGCCAGAGAGCTGATTCCCTCTACTACAACATGGCCATTTCAACAATGGGCCTTTGACTTGGTGGGGCAAATTCACCGAACCTCTTCTAATGGACATAAGTTCATTATCACTACTACATATTATTTCACGAAATGGGTAGAGGCAGTCCCTCTCACAATTGCTGATGGCAAAACTGTAGCACTTTTTATTACAAACTACATCATCTGTAGATATGGTATACTGTCCTCAATCATTACTGACAATGGAGGACAGTTCAAAAATAAAGACCTCAAGGAACTATGCAAAAAATTCAAGATTACACAACATTGGTCTTCCATTTATTACCCCTAGGGTAATGGCCAAGCTGAGGCATCCAATAAGGCGATCCTCAAAATTCTTCATCACACAGTCATTAAGTCAGGGAGAGACTGGCATCTCCAGATCAATCTAGCCCTGTGGGCATATAGAACAAGCATTAGAACTCCAACGGGCACGACTCCTTTTGCATTGGTGTATGGGGTGGATGTTGTACTTCCAATAGAGGTTGAGATTCCTACTTTGAGAATCTTCATGAAAGGCCTTATCACTGATGATGACTATAGGATAGCTCAGCTTCAAGAGCTTGTGTTGCTGGATGAATGACGACAAGTGGCATGTGATCATCTACGAGCATATCAACAAAGAATGGCACGAAGCTACAATAGAAAGATCAGGCCACGTGACTTCCAGCTGGGTGACCTCATTCTAAGAGAGAACCCTAAGAATCAACAACAACAAATGTAAAAGGGAAAGTTTGAACTAAACTGGTTAGGTCCGTACATCATTACTGCAGTATATGGATCTGGTGCCTATCAACTTTCCACAACTGAAGGAGAAGTGCTTAAAGAGCCTATGAACACTCTCCACCTGAAGCAGTTTTACAGTTGATTTAATCTCAGCAAGCTCTCTGTATATATCTAAATGTCCTAAAAAAAAAATCTAAAAATTGGAAAAAAAGTCTTGAAAAAAATTGTTTCCCTGGTGAAAACCTAGCAAATAGGCACCTTGGTAACGCCAAAAAAGTGAAAAATCTCAAAAAAAAGAGAAGAAACTTTCCAAGAAGATGAAAACCTGGTAAACAGGCGCCTCTTGTTCCCAATGCTCCTTCTTGCAACGCATCTTCTGGCTATTCTGTAAAGTCGCTTTCATGCTTTTGCTTTCCTACTTCCTACTCATGTATCCATGGATTGAGTCTTGTCACAGCTCAAGGGCATTCCCCCTTAGTGTCACTTTTTTTCAAGGTTCTCCTCATAGAATCTCCTACGCGACAGTCACCAGTTGTTCTGACTACATCTGCCTACTATTGCTAGTGTCACTCTTTTCGAGATTATCCTCATAGAATCTCCTACACGATAGTCACCAATCATTCTGACTGCGTCTGCCTACTGTCGCTAGTGTCACTCTTTTTGAGATTCTCCTCATAGAATCTCCTACGTGACATTCACCAGTCATTCTGACTGCATCTGCCTACTGTCGCTAGTGTCACTCTTTTTGAGATTCTCCTCATAAAATCTCCTACGCGATAGTCACCAGTCATGCTGACTGTGTCTGCCTACTGTTGCTAGTATCACTCTTTTTGAGATTCTCCTCATAGAATCTCTTTCGCAATGGTCACCAGTTGTTTCAACTGTGTTTGCCTACCGTTGCTCGGGTCATGTCTCAAGATTCCTTTATGGAAGATCTCTTTTGCGTCAGTCACCAGTCGTCCTAGCTGTGTCTGTCTACTCTCGCTTAGTTCTTCTTAGGTTCTTCATCGTGAAGATTCTTCTTTGACCTTAGTCACTAGTCGTTCTGACTGCGTCTTCCTACTATCGTCACTCTACTGATGAGATTTCTTTCAAACTTGTTCTGGACATTGACACTTGACATCAATCCCAAAAAAATTGAACTCAAAAAATGATATACTTGTTTGGATATGCTGAGCATTTTCTTTGTTTTCTTTGTTTTGCTTTATCATATCTCCTTGAGCAACTCGATGATGTCATCTTTGACTAGAGAAGTAATGACTGGGGGCATGATCTTTTTTTTTGCTTTCTGTTTGCGGTTTAGTTCCAATAAGTTGATCTATTCTTATAAGAGGGGTGTCCACTATAAGAGCCTCCATCTCGTATTGGATGGCTATGTGTACATTGACTCCTTTTATATAGATACGTCAATGACATTGGTTCTTCTCCTTGTTTGTTGGAGTGAACTCTTCATGCTATAGTACATACTGATACTCATCCTATTAAGTGAACGTACGGGTCACTGCGAGTATATCTAGCACAATTCTGTCTCAGGTTACGAACGCAAGGGTCATTGCAGATAGAATGAATACTGAATACTTAGCATAAGAGGAATCTCCCATGTGTTTGGTGTGCCTGTCATGCAAGCAACATTCAGGTCATCCTTGCATTTATGCTCTGATGCTTATGTTAACTTGCTACATTAGAAGGGACAAATGTTCTGGTCATTCTGGCTTCTTGTGCCTCGAATGCTTACATTTAATCCTGACATCCCAATAACATATGTTATATTCATTTTTCATGATTGCAATGTTAGTGGGAGTTGTGTAACATACGAGCTTTATTTTATATCCAATTATGATAAATTGTTGAGGCTTGGTAACCAAACCTAGGGTTGCATTTAACATAGTCTTGCATTACATACTTCATTTGCATTAGCATGCAATTCGATGGTAATTCTATCCATACTCCACATGCATTAGATTCCTCCATGGTTGCACAAGTGTTTGGTTTGTCGATTCATGCTCCTCAATGGAATACCTGTGACTGTCAAACAAAGACACGCAACACTACGTAAGATGTCAGTTCATACATATGCGTTCTATCTACGTACAACATACATCTCATGTACACCAAAGCAAAATAAAATATACAATGACATGTACATAGGAATACTCGACTCAAAATATCGTATATATATATATCAAAGAATGGGTCAGTACAAAAATGGGTGCTACTCGAGCGCAAACGATCAAAAATGATACATGTGGTGCTGGCACACCAATCAATACATAGCCAGGGATCAAAATAAAAAATTAGGTGCAAAGCGTCTAACTCTGTCCCAAATCCTCACCTCTAGAAGGAGCAGGAGGAGCAAGGGCAGCAGGTGGCAGAGGCGGTTGTGGCATATCTATCTTGATAGGAGGTCGTGCGCCTCCAGACTCTCGCGTGTACTAAGAAAATCGTTGCACCTGCAATGTCTCATCTAGCACGATGCTGGTGTATGAAGCATAGTAATATGCAGCCCGAGTAGATTGGAAGTGGATCTCATCCTGCACAAGCTCTAGCCTTTGCTCTGCAGTCTCTGTGCACTCCCTCTGACGATCTATCTCCCGCTGTCGCTGTACCAGCTGCGCATTCCAAACTGTCACTGCAATTTGCAACTCTCCCAACTGTCAGGAGGCTGCATGAACCTGCTCCCAATACCATCGTACTGCATCCTATACCCCACCTACCGACTGATCCAACATATCCTCATCAAGCATCTCAGGTGCCTGCTGCTGTGGTGGTGCCTGTGGCTGTGGTGGCACCTGCTGCTGAGGGGCCTCCTCCTCTATCCTTTGCCTGCGGTGTCAGCCCTATCCACTCCCACTAACCCTGACACCTAGGTCTGATCCCATCTGACATGGGGGAATCTGCATCTACTGAAATCGATGCCAGACTCGTGACTGCTACTATGGTTGAACTGGTGGCTGTGGCTGTGCCTGCTACTGCTGAGGTGCCTGTCTCTCTGCCTACCCTGCCATCCCCACTGGATCTGTAAAATGTGGGAATGGATGGCTAATCAAAAATGCCTAATATGCAAGCATCATCCCTACATCTACTACCTCTGGCAGGTAGTCCCACTGAATAATAATTAAACTATAGATATCTATCATGGATCGCCCTGGATCCATCCGTGGAGGCCATCCCTGCTCAATATCCTTCTGCACCCTGGCATAGGCACAATACTCAGGTGAAATATCTTGTGGTCGGCCATACTGCCGCCACACTCGTGAGATAACAAATCTCTCAATCACTGATGTCATCCTACCTGCCAGAGGTCGAGAACTAAACATCCATGGTAGCTCTCTGGGAGCATCATCCTAGTCCTCTGTCTCTCTCCACGGTCACCATACAATGGACACTAGGTCATCAAGATGAGTCCGCTAGTGCTCAGTCTTACTAGGTGGGCCTAGGTAATATGCCCTCAATATTTGCATATTTAGGGCTCCATAGGCTCCCGAGAATCCTCAAAAATTGGCCTACATATAGGGAGATGCTCCCAAGCCCAAATTTGTAATACATATACACCTGCTACCATGGTCTTCTTCTCATGGAAGATGACCTCGTGCATCTAATGGAAAAGGTGGGCCAACATGCACTGACCCCACCCAAAGATCTCTAGTGCCTCCAGCATCCTGCAAAGCATGACACCCCATCCATACTCCAACCCATGCTGTCCCCTGTCAGGACATAGGAAGTAGCTCAAGAATATACCCAGCGCAGATGCCAACCTATGAGTGGCTCCATAAGTATGCATCAACTCATCCCAACTGATGGCCTTGCCTCTCGGTAGCTCTCTCCCGAATGCAATGGATAGTGCCTCTGTCCCTAATTGAGGCACTATATCATAAGCCATCTGAGCACCATGGAAAGGAATCCACAAGATCTTCCAGATGTCCTCTGGTGTGATAGTCATCTCACCCATCGGCAAGTGAAAGGTGTTCGTCTCTGAATGGAAACGCTCTACCAAAGCTGTGAGTAAGCCATGATTCACCATCATGGCTTGAATTCGGTAAAGAGAAGACAAACCCAATCGGGCAATGTGTGCTCGATCTGCGTCATCTAGACTCCGCAATAACTCTCCATATGGTAGATAGTGTAACCTAAATGAAACATCTCCAAAGACCTCCTGCACGCAAAACAAAAAATGACAAACAAACAATCAGTATCAAGTCAAATCAAAGCATCAAAATGAAATAAAATATAATTTCTAAGTGCAAAAATCACAAAACTATCACGAAATTTTGCACGAAATTTGCGAAATCTTGTGCGAAGACATTCAGTTTCGCATGAAATAATTTTTTGTTCACGCGAAGAATCTAGCATTCGTGCGAAAAAAGATCTTCTCGCGCGAAGATAGAGGGGCCCGCGTGAGAAAAGAGATTCTTGCACGAAACACGAATTGCCTCCCGCAAAGAATCTCCATCTTCACACGAAACCAAAATTGTCTTGTGCGAAGATCCTCCGGCCGCGTGCGAAGAAACAATGTATCCTGTTTATTTGCACAAAGAAAGAAGATCTTTGCGCGAGAAGAGATCTGTCTCACACAAAGAAAGAATTGACAATCCTAAAACATGCTAAAACATGCAATAAATGACCTTGAAATGCGTAAAAACAAAGAACGAAGATGAGAAATTGACGACTCACCGGTGGTCCATAGTCTGCTGGCCGGCTGTGTCGTCTGGAGCGCTCAAAACGATGATATCTCATGTTCACTACCATGTCTCTATCAGAGCTCAAAATCACTACAAGAGAAAAGTACAAATGAATTGAAAATGACCCTTCGAGCCCTTATATAGGTGTTGACCAAATTTTTCAAAGTGCTCAGATTTGCGTAAAAATCACACTCTCGGCTAATTGGACCTTTCTGGATCCATTTTCGAGATCAAATTCAAAATTTGAGACACCTAAGAGCCTCAAAAATGCGTTTTAAAATTTTAGGGACCGATGCGATCAAACGCTTGTGCAGCCTCAATCTTTTTGATATTTTGTGATTCTTGGAATCTTGTCAACTTTACATTCTCCATATTTTCAAAATTTATTTTAAAAATAGTCAACTTAAGTCAACTGTGGCTAAATCTGGTCAACTTTTGGTCAAACTTGGTCTTTACGACTTCGCAATCATTTCAAATCAACCCTGAATCTTCTTCAGATTGTTCTGATCTCTTCTAGATTCTACTAAATCTCAGATTTCTTCTATATCTCATGATATACTGCTTCAAATTATATTTCTGGTGTGTCATCTTTTGTTTTCGATCCTAAGGGGGCAGGATGATTACATCATTGAATACCTATTGCTTGGGGCATCTGGTTCCCATCTTATGTCCTTATCACTTGGGGCATCTCATCACTCGGGGCATCTTGTTCCCTTCTATCTAGCATCTTTGCTATCTATCTTATCTTTTCATCAATTGATCAATCTTATAATAGCTCTTCTCCAAGTTCGATGGACAGGTATTGGGACAGTCTAAACCTGAACTCCCGAGGATCAAGCCTCCTTTTGGGGATGATTCTATGACTCATGATTGGATCTTGTTATCTTTTATCAATCTCAGGTATCTAGGTGTTCTATCTGGATCCTTGAAGGTTAAGCTCCGTTCTAGAGATAATCTTCTAAATGCTATCAATCTCAGGTATCTAGGTGTTCTATCTGGATCCTTGAAGGTTAAGCTCCATTCTAGAGATAATCTTCTAAATGCTTTCAATATTAGGTATCTAGGTGTTCTACCTGGATCCTTGAAGGTTAAGCTCCGTTCTGGAGATAATCTTCTAAATGCTATCAATTTTAGGTATCTAGACATTCTGTCTAGATCCTTAAAGATTACACTCCGTTCTGGAGAAAATCTTTTAAATGCTATCAATATTAGGTATCTAAGTGCTCTACTTGGATCCCTTAGGATTAAGTTCTGTTCTAGAGATAGTCCTTAAAAGCTTATCAATTGGTCTCCGTATCATCACCTTCGGAACCAATCTCATCTTTGTATCATGCATTCTGATTATCTTTGAATTGAATGTGCTGCTCGCACATTCATTCAAAGAGGGGCAAAATGTAATACCCCAAAATTGGCTCATTGCCATTATACCAATTTTGGTCTATTTCTGATAATTTCTAAGTCCTATTCTAATAGGCAATTCTCATTCTGCTATTCGCTACTTGACTTAATTGTCAGATGCAGAAAACACTAATCTGCATTCATCATATTTCTTATTTAATTCCTATAGTACACACTCATATTAGTCGCATTAAACCTACTTGATTTAATTATAATTTAATTATTAAGTATTTATACTTTAATTAAATTATAATTATATCCTAAGGCTAATGTACTATGGAATTAAATTTATTTAATTTAATAAATACACTTATCTTGATTAATTAAAAGTAATTGTTTAATTAAATGGGAAAGGTATTTCTAATTAATTAAATGAAATTATTTAATTAAATGGAGTACTTACTTCTAATTGATTAAACAAAGTTATTTAATTAAATGGAAAAAGTAATTATGAGAGCATATCTCATTTTATTAAATTAAATATCTCAACAAAATCCCTCTTCAGTTCAAAAAGGGAAATTTCCAGTTTACTATTGATAAAAAATGAGTTAAATCAGTTAACTCCTTTTTCTACTCAATTTGAATCAATTAACTCCTTTTTTTACTCAAATTAAATCTATTAGCTCCCTTTAATTTGGGAATCTCCCTTTATGACTGAACTTCACCTTTAATCCTGACCATTGATTGAAATCGATCTCAACCGTTGATGGATTCTAGGAAAGTCTATTTAAGAGACCCTCATCTCTTCATTTTTGGAGGATTAATTTGGAGAATTTGCATCGAATTGCTGCTGGATTGTCCATTCATTTGAGCTCCTTACTTTCATAAGATATTCATTTTCTAGTTT
This sequence comes from Cupressus sempervirens, assembly GCA_028749045.1. NCBI lineage: Eukaryota > Viridiplantae > Streptophyta > Pinopsida > Cupressales > Cupressaceae > Cupressus > Cupressus sempervirens. The sequence goes on from CM053791.1 coordinate 659,959,522, forward strand.
AATCTCATTTAGCATAATATGCATACATTTTAGCATAGCTTTCTTTTACATGTTCTTAGATTAAACGTGCATACTCCATTTTAGATTAATTTGCATTCTCATATAGATTAGTCGCATTCTCTTTCAAATCCTTTATTCTTACAGGGTCTAGTTGCTTAACACCTCGAATCTGAGGATATCTGACAAGCAATTCCCTTTAGATAGAAGGCAACAGGTCACTTTGCAGGCTGATTTTTGGATGAACAATCCAATGTTCATTCTGGGATGAATCCGCATACAATGACCATGTTGAAGTGTGTGTGTTAGCAGAGGCTGCATATTCACACATACAAGCATCACTTGAGAAAAAGAGATACAACAGTAAGATGTTATACATGCATTGAACTCATTCATATAGCTAAGAACTGCATGAACATAGGACAAGTTGAAGATGAAAAGAAAACTAGAGCTAATAACATTCAGAAGTAGATGAGGCAACAGTGGATTCCAAAATCTACCGAGCAAGATAGTTCAAGTGATGGCAATGTCACTCAAGAAATGGGCGACTCCATCATTTCCATTTAAATCCATAAAGGAGGATCTGGAACTATATCATTAAGCTATATCCAGAGCAGTTCCAAATGCAAGAAAGCAAAAGATCCAATCAATATTTTAGATACAAAGGGTCTTAAGAAATTGGGTCATACCAAGCAAAGTTAGTCTGAGACTCAACCTAGCTAGGTTGGGAGCAACTAAAGTTTTGTTCAATCACCGAGTTGTAAGTTTCTACTGAGCAAGTGAATGAATGATAGCCTGTCAAGCACTCTATCATCTCATCTACCTTCGTACCAAGCATTTATGGCAAATTTTTTGTCAAAAAGGGCAGAATCTGATTTCATTCTTCACCGCGATTACAGAGCTAAGAAACTTCTAGTGATTCCAAAGCAATTCCAAGCAATTTCAAGCGATTTCTAGGCAAAGGACTTGTTCAAAAATTTCTATCTTTAACCGAGCATCAATGGCATCCGGGAGTAGCAGTAGCACCAAGACAAAAAGAGGCTCAGAAATGCTAGTCAAAGGTGTAGAATGGAAGGCGCCAAATTTCAAGCTAGCTCTAGCAATCACAGAATCACTTGACCCTAATGGAGCTCAATCAAAAATTCCACCTAAGGTACTTTTTATCAATGATACTCGTACTCATTTCAGATGTTCTGTTAAAGAAATTGGAAACCTAGAGATGGACAATGCCCTAGGAGAAATGAGTGTAGATGGCTCTTTGAAACCCGAGTACAAGCATCTAGAGACAAAAGGGTTAACCCATATCTCACATATGCCAAGAAGCTTCCAAACCAAGTGGATTAGGTATATTTTGATTCGGGTGCACAATGGACAACTATGGTTGGAGCAGCTAGTGTTAATCACAAAGAAGATGATTCACAAAATCACGGGTCTCCCTATGTTCAACAAAGTAAAGGTTACCAAAACCCTAGGATGAGATGAGTTGCAGAAGTTAACCCTAGCCGAGTGGGACGGTAGAGGTTTGAAGGTTAGCACTATATCTGATGTTGAACTAAGATTTGGCATTCATGTCATTGCACAAAAAATCTATAGCTCTAGTCGACTGAACAACATGCCCTGTGAGGTTGTTGATTTGGCCTTAAAAATTGTAAAGAAGAACCTTGAATTTGACCTATCGGAATTCCTATTGAAACAATTAAACAAGAACATGGATAGTATAAGGACTTCAAAGAACAATCCTTGTAAATTTGGTTCTCTGTTGACTTGTTTATTCTTCTATATTCAAAAATTATTTCCATCAAAAGGAACTATAGTATGGAGAAAAGATATTCCTATTCTTTATCAAATAAATGAGTTTGTAGCAAAAATGGGTGAAAATTTTGATAGCATCATGGATAATTATTTTGAAGATTTCAAGGAAAGGATGAACAATAGGTTCTGAATTCCACCCAAACTGGTTGAAGATTAAAAATATGATGTATGCTTTATGGTTGACTGTGATAAGGTATACATTCAGGCAGTCAGACCCTGAGTTGCATGGGTAAAACCTCTTCCTTATGAGGTAAATATTGAATTAGCTAGGGACATTATAGAAGCACTGGTTAATGAGCTTGTAGATCCTAAGCTTCTTGTGTTTGGCACTTATGATGAAGCAAAGGCCAGAACTGAGTTTGAAATCAAGCTACCCTAGGCTATAAGCAAAGGCAAGAGGAAGATAGCTAAGTTAAAAATTGCTACCGACCCTCTTATGCTTACAGAAGGAAAAGGTGAGGATGAAGAAGATGATGAAGAAGAAGGATGTGAAGAAAAAGAAGAACATGAATTTGAAGAGGAACCACCAAAGAAGAAAGGTAAGGTAATTATTACCAAACCTAAGAAGAAGCCTACTGCAGTATTTTCTAGAAGAACCAAAAAAGGAAAGTAGGAACCTACACTTTTTAGGCCTCCACTCACATTTGAGGAAAGGCTAAAACAATTGGAAGAGGGAGCTAGCATCACAAATTTCAAGGCATTGAAATTTGAAACAAGAACTGATGCTGAGAAGACGCAGATTGAGGAACTGGTACTCAATAAGATGGGAAAATGGAAATTCTCCCCAGACCAGCTTGCCCCTCAAATCTCCAAAGAACTGTTGGAGAGATTGCAACCAAGATGGGAGTCAGCCACCCAAATGGCCAAAGACATCTAAGAGCAATCCCTGAGGAATCTTCTACCAAGTCTTACTGAAGCAGAATTAAAGGTAGCAATGAAGAAACATGAAGGTAAAATGATTAGATTTCACACATGTTTGATTTTAATTAAAGACATTGAGCATGTTGTAAATGATGCAACAAACATGTGGAAGAATATCTATCATCTGCAAAAGCCCAGTGATGATCCCGTTGAAATCAAGGATGATGACAGTAGTGAAAGTGATGATTTTGATAGCACTCCATCCACCACAGTTACTCTAGAAGAGCTGCATGCACTAATGGAAGAAATAAAGGATAAGTTAAATAAGATTGACATTGATATGCAATCTAGTGAATCCAAGCTAAAGGTAGAATCCTCCTCCACAACCTCCCACCACACCAAAATCAGATATTTGGTATATGTTCAGGCGTAACTATTGAGAGAGGAAGCAAGGATCCAGTCTACACTCATAAACATCCAACACATGATCCTTACTATCATGGACACAATGCAGAAACATATTACTCATTGAAAAACATTGGTCCAAGATCAGAACTTCTCAATGGCTGATCCCTTGATCCAATTATCAGTATAAGTTCAAATTGCTCTCTCCACCTGTCAAATTTTGTAGCAGACTTGGGATAGTACTTTTGCAACCATCCTTAAGGTACATCAAGAATTTCTATCTCACTTTGGTGTAGCCATATAAATTTTATATATGTAGCCTTTGGCATTACTGTCAAAAAGGGGGAGAGATTCAACATAATAAGTGAGGAGAGTTATCACTATAAGTGATAGGGTGAGTTAGCACTCATTAGAGTAGCATGTGTACATAAGTATCTTTTTCTATAAATTATAAGTCATCAAGAAGGTATATAGAAATGTATATGCAATAGTTCTACAAAGATCAATTTTGAAAAACCAAAATTCATTCAGTCAGGTTGTGTACATATGTTTTGACTTATAAGTGTTTTGTCACTAATGCCAAAGGGGGAGATTTTTGGTATTGTATTATATTTTTCATTAGTGACAACACTTATCTATATCAGTATGATTACTAAGCTCATCACTCAATCTACAATGTATACCGAGCATTCAGTGGTTACCTTGTACATTCATCACTTGAGCAATTTACACCGAGCTTAAGTAGTTTACACCAAGCTTCACAATTTACATCGAGCTTCGCAGTTCACACCGAGCTTCGCAGTTCACACCGAGCTTCACAGTTTATATCGAGATTCATAGTTTACACTGAGCTTCATAGTGTCTACCGAGTCATTAGTTTGTATGATGGAAGCCAGTATCTACTGAGTGATAGAAGTATAGTGTTTACCGAGTGAAATCAAGGTAAATGAAGGATTCAGTTTTTACCGAGTGACACTATATCTATCGAGTCCCCAATGGTTACCTAGTTCCAAGCTATGTTGTGTGATTAGTATGGACCAAGCCTTCACTTCTACCGAGTGGATGACTATGCTGAGTAATGCAGTGGACATTGAGTATCAAAAGCTTACCAAGTCAGCTTGAAGAACCCAAGTTTTCTACTGTTTGGCCGACTTAGTAATATTTTGTTCACTTGTGTTTTGGCTGACCTTGCAATTATAATTATTGGAATGGTATATATGTAATGTATTATATCATTCACAATGTGTGAAAGTGTATTAAGGAATGGACATGTAATGCTTTGAGAAGAATAAATGCGAATCAACAACAGAGCAGAATATTTAGCAAGGTCTACAAGCACATGAACACCTCAATGTCTATCAGAATAGGCTATCAAGACATACAAAAGGGTAAAACCCTGTATTTTTTAGGTTGGTGACCTAGTCCTCTGAGAAAATCCTAAGAATCAAGCTACTAGGGAAAAGAAAGGAAAATGGAAGGCCAATTGGATTAGTCCCTACATTATCTCAAAATCCTTTGGCACTAGTACTTACAAACTTTCAAATTGTGATGGAGACAACCTAGCAGAGCCCATCAACAACGTGCATCTCAAAAGGTTATATGTCTAAAGCTTTGAGGAAATACCTCATCACAAAAAATACCAAAATAATAAAAAATAAAAAACACCAAAAAATATTTGAAAAAAAAATGGTACAAAAGAGATGAGAAATACCACTTTTGGTTTTAAGGAGCGAGAGATAACACCTTTGGACTTCCCTAAACAACTCAAGTCCTTCAATGTAGAAAGACAACAAGGCATGACATAAAAAACCCTCTAAAAGATAATTTTTTCTTATTTTTGGCTTACCTAGCATAGTTGAGTTAATTTCACACATACCCAATTGAGAAACACTTGGGGGTTACATTTTAGTGGTTTCTTGGCATTAGACACAATTCACAATGATAGAGATAGTCAACATAACAACAACAATGGAAAGAAAAAAAAATCAGAGGAAACATGGAGTCTTATTATGTATTGAGATACCATAGACATGGATTGTAGGAAAATCAATGCACATTTCAGCCATCCACCATGACCAATAATTCCCAATATCCACTATAGCATTCATTCAATCCATTTGAAGTCACAAAGTTCCTTTTTCCATCCATCATCTCCAATATAGTGCATCGAGCCCACTTTTGGCCTCCTTGACTCTTCAGGCACTTGTACACAGTCCTGGTTATCTTCATATTCCACCAAATCTCACTCACATCCTCGTTCTACTCCCAGTAGCTCAAAAAATATCAAAAATTGTCAAAAACATTCAAAAGTGCCAAAAATTGTCAAAAACATTCAAAAATTATTAAAAATTGTCAAAAACATTCAAAAATTATCAAAAATTGTCAAAACATTCAAAAGCTATCCAAATATACCAACAATATTTTAAAATGGAGAATAATTTCCAAAAATAGCCAAAAATCCAAAAAATTAACAACCAAAAATTCCTATCAAACATGGCCCCCTTCAACTCAAATAGGCTATTTAATTAAGCATAAATTATTGTTGTATTTTTCAAATTGATGATCCATTGATTTCATGTCAAATTGGTATTTGTCTATAATTGCTGCTCCTTCGGGATAGGTTTGCATACCTTGACTAGTTTTATATGAAATCAATGGTGAGGCCCACTATAAACAAAAATATTTCAATATTACGTGGCATGTTTTATGGCTCTATTACCTCTAGCAAAATAATAAAAAGTGTCCCCAATGAATTAAGAAGAAACATAGTTATGTCTTGAAACATCTTGTTGGGCTTTGGAAAATCTGACACAACGCAAATAGTGAAAGAGGCCCCTATAGAGTCCCTTTTCTTTCCTCTAGCCAAGAACAACAATTCTTGACAAAGTATTAGTCTCATTTATGTTGCAGTGGCCACAATTGATTTAGACCCCTTGAACAAATATATCAATGCTATCCTAAAAGCCCAGCTATTCATCAAATTCTTTCATCATCACCTAACATGGGACATAGAATAAGTAAGCATAACCTTCAGAGATCACCACGATCTCCTTTCCTTTTTGACCCCCGCAGCACCTTTTTAGGCCCCATGCGCCTTTTTCAAAAGTCAAAGCACCCTTTTTAGGTTCCTCAAGTGCCTTTTAGGCCCCCAAACACCTTTTTAGGCCAAAATGCCTTTTTCAAGGCCCCATTTTACCCTTTTAGGCCCCTTAAGCACCTTTTTAGGGCCTCAAATGCCTTTTTCAAGGCCCTATTTCTCCCTTTTTAGGCCCTTTAAGCACCTTTTAAGGCCCCCAAACCACCTTTCTAGGCCCAAAAACCTTTTTCAAGGCCCTATTTTGCCTTTGTAGGTCCCCAAAGTGACTTCTTAGAACCTTAGGAGCCTTTATCGGCCCCAGCCATGTTTTTTAAAGCACAAATGTCCTTCTCTGACCCCCAAGTGCCTTTTTAAAGGTCCCTCTTGGCCTCTTTTTTACATCAAAGCCTCTTATAGGCCCCAATGTTTTTTCACAAGCCTGATGAGAATCTATTTCAGCACACACCTAGAGAAAAGTCCCACCTTTGGTCTTAAGCTTGTCTATAAAGGCTATTGATATATACAGAATTGTGCCTTACAATTCGTGGTTTAACACTTCCTATTTTTTTCCACCTTAAACACCCTAGCTCTCCAAATGTTACACAAGTTTGTACTCATATTTCATTAGGAACCTGCATCAACATTCGGTTCCCCACACACAAGTGAAGGTCTTTCTTCTTCTACAAATCTTATTGTTCCCACTTTTACAGAGATTGAAACTATTCCAAATATTTGCAAAAATCCTAGAAACATTCAAATATTTACAAAAATTCCAAAAACATCCACATATTCCTTAAAATCCCAAAAAAATCCATATATTCTCCTAAAAATTTAAAAAATATCCACATACATTCCAAAAAATAAAAAACAAACACGACAATGTTTGTCCAACACATTAACATCAACACCAGTTATCCTTTTTCCTGCTACAAAAAAAAAAAAAAAAAAATTTCTATTATGATGGCAACAACAATATTTCATTCAAAACAACTCTGGAAAATCATTTATTTTGGCCTCCCATGGGGAGATGGCAAGACAGGGTGTTTGATTAGGGGCTTTTACACAGACCCAATCCCAAAGGATGAGGCCTCTGGTGTCAATCCTCCTCATACCCACACTACATTCATAGGAATAAAAAATCTACCACCCTATAATTGCACGTTCAATAGTTGTGTAAATTTCCTATCCACAAACTACGTCTCCCATCGATTCTTATTAGGGAACGCTTGATGATAAAGTCCCATATAATAGGTAGCTTCTAGTGCACCTTTAGAGTCCATTACATATCCACAAACACATTCTCCACCAACTTGTTTATTCTTGGTACCATGATCGCTATTTGGGCCACATCCCACTCCTACTACATTTGATCAGTCACCATTCGTCAATGCTCTACATCTGCTTTTGATTCATTTAGTCGCTACTGAAAATGCCTCACCTTTGACTCACTCACTGCTAAATGCTCCTGTAGCTGCAATGGAAAAGTGTTTGATTTTGCAATTACCTCCCTAAATGACTCAAACTATGACTGCAGTAACACCATCTCATTTTGTGCACTCTCTAAACCTACTTGTGCCATCTTTAGGGATTCTTGCAACCTCTGCACTCAAAATCTCTCCAAATCTCTCCACCTATATCCCCACATCATTTCTTTCCACTCATGATTTCTCCACTTGTAGTCCTACTTCTAATGATTACACCCACACCCGCTCCATATTCGCCACCACTTGGAGTTGTCTTGCCTCCATTTGTGCTCCATCTACTCACGCCTTCTCCATCAACCCCAACAAAAATGCAACTTCTTGTTTCACACTTCCCCCCAGACTTTCTCTGTGGCCGACATTCTCTATAATTCTTCCATGTAATTTGATGATTGATCTCCACCTCTAGCCTCTAGCTATGGCTCTTCTGTACCCACACTACCAGTTTCCCCTTTCATTGACCCTTGTCCCAAAATCTTGAGACTAATCAACTGACATGCTCCACTCATCACCTCACCTACACTAACATCTTCCAACTCTATCAAAGATTTTCCCATAGACTTTTTGTGAGATCTCATCTCCCACACCTTTGTCTCCACTGCTAACACACCCTTCGTTAGCCCAGGTGGACTATTTTCTGCCTACATTATTGGTTCATCATCCATTACCACCTACAATGCCTATTGCACTGTAGTCCCTAATAAAATCATCAATTATGACAAGGACATTTCTTCTACCCTGACCCCCACATCCTTAGGTTGTGTTGGCCCCCTTCTTACATGACTTGATTCACCATTCTCCTGAACTAATACTTGAAGGTTAGATTGATACACAAGTTCCTCAGAAGTCTGTAGATTGTGCTTTGCCCTTCATCCTTGGCTAATGCACCTTCCCTAGCTAGCATCACCCTCTTGTTGCGACTAATCTAGTGAGCTTGACATGCTTTCACTTACACACTCCCATAGACTTCTCAATAAACTCAACAACTACATCTAACTCCTTGTTGTGTTTCATTTTGCCTGCATATTATTCACCTATTTATGGCTGTCACTTGCCATGCCTCCCACTTCCACAACCTTTCTGTGCATCCACTCTCTACATCCCACCACACTAGTACCAGGTACACTTGACACTTGACTCTAAAACTTAGACACCCTAATTCACACTGGCACATACCACCTTCCCAAATCAGCTATTGAATCAGCTCTAACACATCCCACATTTTGTTACTAGACTCCTACAATAATTGCATCCAGAATGAATTGGACAAACTTGACACTATTACACACAACTGTTAGCACTACTAGTCTGAAAATAATGGTTTTTCTACTATTATGAACTTCTAGTACCTCGATGATGTACTTTACTAGAGGTACTAGAATGAGGTCATGATATTTTATTTGCCTTTGGTTTTTCACTTTTTTCCTCCAATGATCGTTTGATTTTCTACATCATTGTTGTCCACTTATAAGTGTCTCCTCTCATTTGGAAGGCCATGTTTACCTCAACCAATTTTGTACGATATCTTAGGTGAGGTTCTTTATATGACATATGTTTCATGTACATTGTCTATGTCTGGTGGTATTTCTTGACGTGATACTAGATTCATATCACCATAGCTGATCTAGTGGTGGTTGTACTTGGTCACTTTTTATTAAATGCTCTATGATGACAATTAATTTGCATCTCTTTACAAAAAGTAACAGTTTAGTTGCATTCATTTAGTTTGCATCTTCATCTTGGGTACCTTAAAAGCACACAGTTGACACACAAATCATAATAACACACACATCTAAACAAATAGTGATCAACAAAATGGTTCAAATAATTTGAGTAAGGCTATCAAACAATAGAACACACAACAACATACTCATGCATGGTTAACACTCAACTATTATAGACTTTGTCTCATCACAACACTCTCACCTTGCATCACACTTCATTCTCACATATCATCTTCCACCTATTGCATTATGTGGCTTTTGAATCTCAAACAATCATGGTCACTATTTTCCCATATTTTCACATCCTCTTGCATTGCGTGACTTTCGAATCTCAAACAATTTTGGTCACTATCCATTACACCATAAATCCTATTTCATGCATTTTTTAGGTCACCTCTTCCTACATGACTCTCAAGTTTTTTTTGTGACTTTTGAATCTCTAAGATTGAGTCCCATCCCTTCACGTCTTTTCATCTCTAGCACAATCATTTCCTTCTATTTTTCACTTTCATTCACATCATTTTCCCTCTTCTATTTTTATATCATTATTATCATCTCATTTTCATGTCTCCTTTACACATTCCATTACATTTCTTTCTTTTCTTTTTCATACATTACATATCAATCACATTTTATTACATCAAATTTCATTGCATTGCATTTCATTATATTACATTTCATTTTATTTCATCACATTTCCTTTCATTTACACATTTCATTTCATCACATTTTCTTTTATCACACTTCATTTCATCACATTTCATTTTATTGCATTTCATTGCATCACATTTAATTTTCCCACATTACATTTTTTTATCACATTCCTTCTTTTTCATTTCCTTTTATTTCATTTCATTTCATCCATTACATTTCCTTTTTATCCCATATTATCATTATTTTGCATTTCAGGTCATCACATTTCATTTAATCACATCGCACCATATTTAATCACATTATATCTCATTTCATCACATTTCATTTCATTTTATTACATTTCATTTACACATATTTTATTACATTCATATTATTACCTTACATTACATTTCATTTGTCACAATTCACTACATCACATTTTATTTATCATTCATTCCATGTCATTTTACATTTCCTTTTATCACATTTCATTTCATTACAACACATTTCATTACATACAAGTTCCTTTCATTAGATATCTCATTTAATTTAATTTAATTTACATTACATTTCATTTAATTCATGCATCTTGTTAGTTAACATTTCCTCCATGCATTTCATTAACACATTTCACTCACTCATGCCATTCAACTACTTTATTCACTATCTACATATCATGCTAATCCATATACTACATTAATCATTCACACACATATCAATATCTACAACTATCATATCAATCAAATCACAATACACATGCATACATGTGTCCATGATATAACCAGTGCATAAGTCTAAACATCAACATGAATATCAAATGGCCACATCAACATGAATATCAAATGATCACATCTACATGGATATCAAAATAGATCGCATCAACATGGATCTAAAAATGATCACATCCACATGAAAATAAATAGGCCACAAAATATATCCACATGGACATCAATAGGTCCTCAACAATAATACACATAATACATCAATAAAAGTATGATACAATATGATACATAGCTCAACCATGTGTCTCAGAGCCTACCTCATCCATTGATATCTATTCTGAAGGTCCTTGATCACTGGGGGAACTCCTCTCATCTCATGGAGCATTCTCCGTTGCACCTATCATTGCTACACATCTAGTGTTCTATATGTGCTAATTCATCCTTTGAATGTGCCATACTATTAGGTGAATGCACTACAAGAATAGGTAAAAGATATAAACCACCTAAACTACCACATTTACAATGAAAATTTGCGCAAAATTAAAAAAGCTTAGGTACAATTTCAAAAATCTTAAAAATCAAGGATCTTGATGACTTACCGAGGCACTATAGTTAGCTGGACACTCGTATCTGTGACCCCTCTTGAATCTATGCTCTCGTAAAGAGATCACTATCCTCACTAGCTCAAAGCTCCAAATTGCCAATCACAAAAGGGGGACTATGAAAATGAAAGGGTTAAAATGGTCTTTTGACCTATTTAACACCCTTTAGGGTATTTTATAATACCATCCAAACCTTATAAGCCACCCTCATGATCTTTTACTCCAATTTTTTCTCGAACATGGTTCTAATCAAATGTCACCTTTGTGACCTTCATTCCAAATTTCTTGTCCATTATTTAAGAAATTAAATTGGACTCTCAATATTTTTACACATCAAATATTCCAATTTCATTTCTGAGGGGGCAATATATCCATATCAAAGCAAAGCATCCAAACTAGGGCATCAAAATTTTTGAAATATAAAAAATGTCCTACCACAGTGAAATTATAAAATCAAACAAAATTGGGGCATCTAAGTAAAAGTTCGCAATATCAAATCAACAAAATCAATGACAATCAAACATCAAGTATCAACAACCACACATCATATCAACCTCAAAACATCAAAACACCATCGATCAAACATTCATACATCAAAATTTGACCTAAAATCAGAGAATCAAGATAGTGTTTGAACTAATATGTTTCACATATATTAGCTCAAAAAGGGGAATTTGTAGACACCCAAAAATTGGCAAAGACTTAAAACACCACAAATCTTGATCTAACAATGCAAATTGAGAGGAAAACAATAAAATTTCAAAATAAGGATTACATTAGGTCATTAATCAATCAAATAATTTAGCAAATCAATAAGACCTTGTAGACGCTTAAAAACATCCCAAAAGATTATATTAATTTATTTAATATTGCCCTTGGTATTATAATTAATTATTAATTAATTAATTAATTATATTAGTCACATTCTTCTACTTATTTAATTAAATTAATTAATTAAATAAGTTTATTCTCCTAAGTATTTAAATTTAATTTAAATACTTCTAGCCTTAATGTGTTAAATTTATTTAACACATGATTCTCCATCATCCCCTTTTTTTAAAAAATAAATCTTATTTATTTAAAATCCCTCCATCCCATTAATTCTTCTAAACCTATGATTAAATTAAATTCTATTTAATTTAATCCTAAACCTAGCCTAAAGCCTAGCCTACACCCATCATTTTCATCCTCTTAAGCCTACTTCTTCTCTAATCTCACTTAATCATCTTAATCTCTTTCCTAATCCCCCTCATTAGCCTAAGTGTGTGCTCACACATGTGTGAGATGGCATGCTTCCACACTCCTATTGCACTCTTGTCTCCCACTCTTCTTCTCAAGTTTTCTCACACACATGTGAGAAAACTTTGAATTTTTGACCACTTGCATGGCTTGCATGTCACGACACCTACATGGATGCCACCTCATCAAACCCTCCCTCAAGCCTATAAATATAGGCCTTGTCTCAAGCATTTAACATTGCTCATTATTGCATTGTTATCATGTTGGTTTGAGATTTGAGTTTTCATTATAGTTAAGCTTGCATGCTAGTTTGAGCCTTCATAGTAGCTTTCATGGTAGTTTTCATGGTGATTTCTAGGTGTATACTAACCATTTGGTAGCTGGTTTAGCTTTTCATTTGCATTATTGGTCTAGTTTCCTTATATTTTCTCATCTCCATTTCATTTGCATCTTAGTTTAACTTGCATATTAATGTAGTTTTTCTTTATTGCATTTCATATCATCATCATTGAATGCCTTCAAGTATGGCTTTCTTAATAGCCATTTCTTGAGGTGTTCATTTCATTGCAGCTTAGGTTATATTTCATCATTACTCACATTTGCACATCCACTCAAGAGATTCACTACATTGTTGTGTTTGGAAGAGCACACAAACATACCCCCCATCTTAACACACCAACAAGACCTCTCATGGGTGCCTTTGTTGAGCTATAGAGGTGGCTAGAGGATTTGGTTTGTTGGCTGCTTAGAGTTGCAAAACTCAAGCAAGCATTAGTTAGTTAATGTTCTTTCATTTTGATGAGTCTTTGATGCATATTTGGAGTTTTTAGCTAATTTTTGTTTGTTGATTCATGCTACCAATAGGTCACATTTTCTAGCACATAGACCTAAATCAACTTTAAAAAAAGGAGAAAAATAACTCAAAATCATAAAATGAAATTCGAAAAGGGAAAAGGAAAAAGAAAAAAGTTTGAAAATAAATAGAACATTTATTAAATCAATAAAGTCATTTGTCCTCACAAAAGTGAAAATCCTCCTTTTACATTTAAAAGAATTGGAAAAGCCCTAATTTATCCTCAAAACTAAGTCTGTTGGACTATTGCTCTTGGTCCCTTATGAGATACTTTCAAGTTTTGCCTCCACCCTCTAGTCAAAGGTAAAATCCTGATTCTTACCCCAACCCCTTCCAGAATCTTATAAATAGGAGGAAAATTCAAGAGCTAAGGGACCCAAGTTTTAGGCATCTGCACTATAGGAACATTCAGAGTTATCATCTTTAGCATTGTCATTATAGTAAGATCATTTCATTTTGGTACCATTATAGCTTTCTTTCCATGTTATTTAGTATCATTTTAGCACATGCTTATCTTGTTGCATATTCATTTAATAGCATTCTAGGGTTGTTACATGCATATAATCTACATTTAGCAATAGATCTTGCACACATTCTTGTAGATTTACATTTTAAACATACTCTTGTTCTAGAACTATCACTAAGATGCTGGTTTGAGAGCATTCTTAGTAGTTGTAGTGAGGGAAATGTGGGACGTTTGTAGAGTTTCCATTTTGACAATGATTTCTTAGGTTTAGTTTAGATCATTGTCATTTTATTTGCACTCTACATTAAAGTCTCATGAATATGCAAATAATTTGTGTACAACATGTATCTCTTTATATTTTCCCTAGTAGGTGATTAGAGAAGCTTCTATTTATGTATATGTATGTATATATACATATATATACATATAAATATGTATATATGTATATACATACATACAAACATGCATATACGAAGATCACAAAGGCACAACAATGAGATGCAAATATACATATATACATACATACATACATACATAACATATACATAAAATATCAATCCAGCTAATCAGCAACTAGACCAATTTAATTTCTTATGGCCTGTTTCTTTCTAAAAATATCTGCTATGATATGTTTTTGTAAAATTTCTTGTGAACTCGGCCCACTTTTTGTGGTCTACAATATTTTTGTACAGGATCTTGAGGTAAGTCACTTAGAATAGGTTGAGTGAGTTTTATTGTTTTATTATTTGGATTCTGGAATATGTAAGCAGCTAGACCATATATGTAATAAGCACCTTGAAAAAGATCTCTCTAAATATATAAAGAGATACATGTTTAGAAGGAAATATAAAGACATACATGTTTATAAGGAAAAGAAAAAAACATTTACATATGTACCCCTTCTCACCCTTGAAGAAAATCATAGAGCTAGGGCACGCAGATCACACTAGTACATTTGGGTTCATTTTTTGACCTTTATTGGTCAAATTTTTGACCCATTTTTTGACCAAAATTTGACCAAATTTGACCAATCCATTGGTCGATATTTTTCTACTCAAAATTTTGACAAACTCACTGGTTGGTCAAAATTTTGACCGATCTATTGGTCAAAAACTTGCCAAAGCCATTGTAAAAGTTCAAACAGGAATTGGTCAAAATTTTGACCAACAAAGGTAGAAAAGAAATTTAGGCATTGGTTGAAATTTCGACCAACAAAGTTAGAAATTTTTTTTTTGGCGATGGTGGAAATTTTGATCAATGAAGGTGGAAATTTCAACCAACAAAGGTAGAAAAAAATTTAGGCGTTGGTGGAAGTTTTGACCAACAAAGGTAGAAAAAAATTTAGGTGTTGGTGGAAATTTCAACCAATGAAGGTGGAAATTTCAACCAACAAAGGTAGGAAAAAATTTAGGCATTGGTGGAAATTTCCACCAACAAAGGTAGAAAAAAATTTAGGCGTTGGTGGAAATTTTCACCAACAAAGGTAGAAAAAACCCAGGCGTTGGTGGAAATTTCAACCAATGAAGGTGGAAATTTCCACCAATAGTTAGGTGTAAATTTTTTTCAGGAATTCTATAAAACAGTTCACACTAATACATTTGGCATCGATTTGCGATGGCTATGTGTTGCAATTACGACAGGAATGTGTCGCCATTGTGATAATAATAGACGTCATTATTTTTTAGTCACAAAATACGATGTCTATCCTTTACTGTCGCAATTATGACACATATCCGTCGCTATGCAACCACTTTATTGTGACATCAACATCATCACAATTCATGTGGCTGACATCAAAATTGCGATGGCAACCTTGGAAATTGCGACAACAGTTGACCACTTCAGTGTAACATCAAAACTGTCACAATTCTTATGGTCGGCGTCGCAATTGCGACGGTGGTCAAAATCTGGCAAGGTGCTATGGCACCAACAAAAAATGGCAGGGTTTTTCGATGGTGACATAGCACCCTGCCGAAATTCTTGTGGCGGATGTCACAAATGCAATGGCGGTCAAAATGCAGCAAGGTGCTATGGCACCAACGAAAAATGATAGGGTTTTTCGATGGCGACATAGCACCCTGCCAGAATTCTTGCGACAGATGTCACAATTGCGACAACTATGCCGTAAAACAAATAAAATTTGCGACGAAACTTGGCATCGTCACCACAGCAAGCCTGTTACAATGTTTTTGGCAGATGTCGCAATTGTGACATCTGCCACTAGAATTGTGACGATAGTTGGCATCGCTGCAACAACAATTCTGTCGCTAAGGTAGTGTTGGACGTCGCAATTGTGACGACTATGCCGTAAAATGAAAAAGAAAATTGCTTACATTTTTTACAGTCGAATCCTCATATTTTGACAATCATAAGAGCCACCTTCATCTAGATGGTAACCCAATGATCCATCTCCACAACTAAAATTTCAAATATAAAAAGTGTAAGAAAACAAATAATAATTAAAAATTTGATAAATCAAAATCTTGTCAATTATATCAAGAAATATTGTATAGTAAAGAATGCATGAAATTCAACTACCTAAATAAATAAGAATCACAAATGTGATTGATGATCCCATGATATACATATTTGGCTTATAAAGATAAAATACACAATCCATTTAACACAGGCTACAAGAAGCCGAAGGCCTCCTCAGTTTACATTGGATGGATAATGAGCGATAAAAGATGTTGAGGCTTTGACAAAACACATCAATTCCACTATCATCAAGGTGACAAATAAATGGATATATCAACTCTCAGTGAGAAATTAAAGTGAAGATATAACCAAATGACATGACGGAGAAATGAATATTTTCCAATAAGAATTAATCAAAGAAATTTAATGGAAAGAAAAGCACATTAATGAGATAGAAAATTACCCAAGCCAACACTTTTGGCACACATCTGGATCACATTCATGACTAGCTGCAAAGCATGGACAACATCTACTCAAACATTGGTCATTTACACAATGACACCCTCTGAATCGATTTTTGCAATTTTTTGAGCACCTGCAAATTAAGACAAAGGAATGTCCACTGTTTAACTTGAAACATAATCTAAACATTGATTCTGCAACAAAATTAATCTAAAATACATAGTTATACTCATCTTACCCACAATATTTTTCACAGTGTGTTCCATTTTTTAAACAAGAACATGCGTTGCTACAACCAGATTGACAATTGCAAGGAGTGTATTCTGGCATCAGCTCATTCCAATCTTTGCCTCTCACGCTTGCTTTTCTTATTAGAGACTTTCCAAGCCTAAGTTTTTTTCTTCTATGCCCACGCTTTTTTCTTGTTTCAACCTTAATTTCCTACAACATATTCAGATCATATTATTATTTTTCTTGTGTAACAGTTCACTGATAATGAGTAGAAAGCGCTAGAAAACTAATGTGAGGAGTACAAACCATGGTATCCATAGCATCATTGTATTGCATGTAATTTTTTTATATCTGCACATGTCTTGAGACCACTCAACAAGTTCATCGCTATAAGATAATTGAACCAGAAACCAAACAAAACATACATACCCAAGTTAAGAGATATGTTAATCACAACTAGAAAAGTCAGCTAATCTATTCTAAACCCCTAAACTAAGACGTGTGGATGGTGGGGAAATAGCTTAAATAGTCTTGACTTGTATTTCAATTTTGATTGAAGCAAAACTAAATGAAGTAGAATAGCTCTATGTTGATTCGCCAAACAGAGGTCAATGAGTTCATTAAGGAAACAAAGGCCAAATCCATCTCCCTTTCCCATATAGTATGGAGAAGCCTAACAATTTTATTTGCATAAACAAGTTACTGGACAATTTGACTGCATAAACAATTATGCAATGTTCCAATATTCTTGAGGCTGTATAGTAGGATTCATTCTATAGTTTTTAGATCAAATTAGCTATAATTCATGTAAAATCTTAATATCTATTAAGTTTAGACAATATTATTCATAAAGATGAAATATTGAGATTTTGATCACTCATTTAAATATAGTTCTGATTAAAATTAGTCTTAATTATAGAGTTTCCTTCAAGATTAAATTCAGTTTAAAATTCTATTTACAAATCTTAGGTAATATTAAGAAGATAAATTATTATCTATTTCCTTGTAAGATTGTTTGGATAATTTGAAAGAAGCAATATTAAACAAAAACTCATCTTCCTTTACTATATATCATAGGGACTATCATATAGATAAGTTGAGCACATTTTCCTAAGTAGATGCTTGTTTCGTAGGATTCGTTATCAAGTTTTTGAAAGAAGATAATTATTTTTTAAGATTCATTGCGAAGGTTTTGGTTCAATTAATTCATCCATATTTCATGGTTCACATGAACAAATTTGTCATAAGAGAGTCCTTTTCCTGTTTCTAAACCTATTAGGATCTCTTTGGAGGAGGATGTGGTGAAAGACATAGATGATGTTTCCACCATTTTTTCAGATTATGTTTATCATTTACATTGTTTATGGCCGAGTCTTTTTGTCTTGCACAAGTAGATTTCCTCAGTGTGAAAATCCATTTTATCTGGTAACATTCACATTTTTCCTATGGTCGAGGGATTTTTTATTGCTAAGTTTGATACAAAAAGGATCTTTTGTGTTGCTTCTTTTACTTAGTTCACAAAGCATCACCAACTAATCCTTTACCAAGTTTCCCAATTGTGTGAGGCTTCCCTACCTTCCATTTCATCTTTGAGTATTTTCCCTCTTAGAAGCTATGGAAGATGCTATTGGTGATTTCTTGATGGTCGATGATGAATCATTAGATATTATGCATTCTACTTATGTTAGGATCCTAGTAGAGGTGGACATCTTTAAGAGATTGCCTGAAAAATCTAGTTGAAGTATCTTAAAGGATTTTGGATTCAAAATGTGGACTATGAAGGTATTCCCTTTAGATGTATAAAATGATTTAATATAGGTAGTTTACAAATGGTCAAGACTCAAAAGTCTTTTTCTTTATGGAAGGGAGCCTCTTCTGAACATTACATTATTTCTAAGAAGAGCATCTCTTAGATAATTGTGCAGGATTTCCCTACCATTTTAGGTTGTTGGTAATATGGTTGTCTCTTCTAGTGGTCCTATTCTGGTTGTCTCTTCTAGTGGTCCTATGAAGCCTTAGATGCATAGGACAACAATCTAAACATAGGACAAAATAGAGAAATATTTAGTATCTTATTGAGCTTCACTTTGTTTCGAGAATAGTTTAATATTCTCTACTAAACAGGGCTAACCACGTGAAGGTGGAAGCTCATTTGGCCCCACCCCCCTCCCCCTAACATCACTCTACATTCCCCATTAACATCTAACATTCATTAATTCTTTCAACCATTAATAAAATGTAACATTCAATCAATATCACATGATAACATTCATTAACACATTAGATTCGTAAACATGCAACATTCATCAATATTTTGCATTAACACATAATTCATGAACATTCATTAGCACATAATTAAATTCATTGAGACATAAAATTCAATCATTATCAATTAAGGTATGTAGATGACAATCATTTCTTTTTTTTCTTTCTATTTCTTTTTTCTATGTAAGCTCTAAGAGGAGCATCAGTGTCATCATCAATTTCCCCCTCATCAGTTGTTCTTTTCTCTATTCTTGATGATCTCAAATTCCTATGCTGTTGCAAAGGGGGGTCCTCTACAATAAAAAATAAAAGAGTTAAATTAAAAATAATTTATTATAATTGTTACACGTATTTAATTATTTTAAATAACATAATCGTGGTTCTCTTTACCTGATCTGACCACATCATTTTGTCTGGACTCAATGTCAACATGCTCATGAACATCGATCCCTTGATCCTCTACAACTGCTATACAAAATGTTACGTTAATCCAAACACCAATTGCAATTACATATAAAAAATTTAATAGAAAATGTATACCTTCACCACTGGGATGCACATCATGCAAACCTTCAACATTCATAGATTGTGTAGAAGGATTGCCAGGTTGCATTCCAACATCCTACGCATTTTTATTATTGCTTGCTTAAAACAGATATACTCACTTTATATTGGAACTTAACATCAAATAGACTAATTTGTAAAGTATTCAATTTGAAATAAATTTCATTTAGCTTATTTACCTGTGGCTCAGATGCATCATTATTAGAACCTTCCACACTGATTTCAGCTCATAGCCGTTTAGCCATGGCTCTATAGCCTTGTTGGAAGCCAATTCTCTTATCCTCTTCTGTGAGGCATCTCTTGAACTCTGAGCCCTGCATTTTTGTGTGGTATGGTGAATTTTACTTGCATTGTTTCATCAACCAATGGAGGGTAGTTAAAATATCAAAAGGAAATACAAAAGTTGCAAAAGTTGAGGATCAGGAGCATAGACAAGCTAGTCTATCCTAGCATTTCCCATCACAATATATAAAAAATTTGATACAATTTTTCATTTACTAATACTTGCAACTTGTGCTTGAAGTTTCAAAAAACCACTAGAGCCGAGCTTGTGTGTCTTGTGCTTTTCTAGTCTTGCCTTTGTTTCCTTTGATGTGTCAGGAAATCTATGAAAAGTTTGAAATATGTTAGATAGTATAAATATAGAGGTTAATTAGTACATAATTAAATTCTCAACAGTATCACATACCTTGGTGTACTCTCTACTGTGTAATTGCATTTTTCTTGTCAGCTTTATACTTGCCATCCAAGACTAGAGCCTGCCACTCAGCCTCAGGAACATAGGGCAGACGTTTGTACCTAGGGTTATCCTATAAATGTTTTCTGTACTAGTCCCTAATATACTTAAAACATGAACTAGCTTTTTCAAGGAGCTTGTTTCTCTTGAATGCATGAGGTCTAAAGAGTTGGGTCATGCTCTCTATAAGATCATCCTTCAACTTTTTGTCTTGGTTATTCCACCTTTTAAGTAAAAAAAACATGTTAGACTCATAAATGAAGTGAAGCTACCTTTAATATAGTTCAAGAAATGGATGAAAAGGAAAACTATTTTAGCAATGATATGAAATCAAAATAGTGGTTTGGGGTTTTAGTTAGGATACGATGTTCCACTAGGTACACATGGTGGGCCCGAATATTTGCAAACACTCATCACCAAGTTTTTTCCAAAAAACATCATTCCCTACAAAACAATCATGGGATCATTAGTTGATGAAGAGTGATCAAAAACTAAATTACTATTATATCACTATAGAATAACAACTTTAAAGTACCTGGAACTTTGGCTACTTTTAATCGAATGCCTTCATCGTCCTTGATGATCAATATGACATCCTTCACTGTTCCCGTACTAGGAACATAGGAACATCCAGGAAATGATGCTACAACTCCTATTGCAAAAAGTTTCATAAGTTTCATAAGTCTTTGTCATGAAGTATAAAAGAACAAATGATAATTGATGTTAAAAAGTTGTAAAAAAAAGCCTGTTGAACTTTGATAACGCATACAACTGCAGGAATTATCTTTAACCTCTAGCTGTTATGTTGTTCCAGTTGTGGTCTGCTCCAAGAATGTCATAAAGTAGCCTTACAAAAAATCATCCATTAGTTTTGATGAGGATTCTCATAAATTTTACATAGAGAACATTGATTTTCAGTGGATTTGAATATCAAAATTTGAATTGCAACATCAACTTAGGCATGAGTTGTTTGGCATAATGCCAAAAGAAGCTGAAGTTGGGGAGAATGCATAAAAACTATTTCCTAAAATGTTAAAAGAGATTTTTTTAAAAACATCAAGTGCATGCTGTTTGAGTGAGGTTTATCTAGGAAGAGAAAGCCTTTAGTTTCAAAGTCTAGCAATCACATTCTTTGCTTGAACAAGAACAACAAGAGTCTCATATACAACAAATTGAGAGCCATCTTGTGAAATCTGATTTTCATACTGAAGTATCATTTCAGCCTTCAACTGAGCTGTATGGCAAAAAATGTTTTTAATACGAAGATGGTTTAAAGGCTAGTCATGGTACATTTTTGCCATGCAGATATATATGGCAGATGGTCTTATGAAATATCACAAACAAAAACATGGCTTGGTCATCCAAGTGCTAAACAGAGTTCAACTAGAGAGTGTAAAGGACAACTAATCAAATTAAGATCATGGGGAATTTGAGGCCAAATTTTTTGAAAAGTTTGTATTTACATAAACATGGTAAGAACATCGACAGAGATATTTATAGCTATACAACTCAAATAATGGCTTCGGCCTCCAAGTTGGTTGATTTGTTGCATCTATACAATGTTGCAACATGATAGGAATAGGCAATACTCTATCAAATAGGAGCCATAATGCATGTATTTATTGATTAATTGTAGCGAAGATGTTGCAACTTAGTATGCACACCATGTTGACTCACCCAGTGGTTTTACCACCTTGCCTTAGCAAGTTGGCTTGCTATGTGTGATTGCCAAGTTGCCCCACTGAGTTGCTTCTTTAAGCCCACTCACAATGTCAGCTCACTTTGTCAGCTCACCAAGTCAACTATTCAAGTACACTTGCCAGGTGGGCTAGCCAAGTCACCCCACCAAGTCGACTGTTCAAGTGCACTCACCAAGTTGACTCTGAGTTTTTTCATCAAGTTGCCCCACCAAAGCACCTCATCAAGGTCAATCCTTAAATCCTCTCACCAAGTTAGCTCACCAAGTCACCTCACCAAGTCGGCTCGCCCACATGTCCCACCAAGTCCCCATGTCTGTTCGCCAAGCTAACAATTCAAGCGCGTTCACCAAGTCGACTCTTTAAGTTTTCTCACCAAGCCCATCCCCTAGGTCAAATCTCTAGGTTATCTTGCCAAGTCACTCCCACCCAGTCACCTCAATGAGTTGACTCTTTCAGTCAGCTCACCAAGTCTACTGTTCAAGTATGCATGCCAAGTTAGCTCGCCAAGCTAGCCCACCAAGTCATGTCACCAAGTCGACTGTTTGAGTATGCTCACAAAGTTGATTCTTTAAGTTCTCTCATCAAGTCACCCTACCAAAGTGCCTCATCAAGGTCAATCTTTAGGTCCGCTCACCGAGTCAGCTTGCCAAGTCACTACACCATGTTGACTCACCTCTTGCCTCACCAAGTGGACTCGTTAAGTCGACTTGCCAACTTGCCCCACCAAGTCAAATTTTCAAGTATGCTCGCCAAGTTGACTCTTTGAGTTTGGTCATCAAGTCACCCCACCAAAGTGCCTCATCAAGGTTAGTCTTTAGGTCCGCTCATCGAGCTTGCTCACCAAGTCAGCTCGCCATGTCGCATCTCTAAGTGGCCTCACTAAGTGGGCTCGCTAACTTGCCCTACCAAGTTGCCACTTTAAGCCCACTCACCATGTTAGATCGCCAGGCCAGCTCCCCAAGTCAGCTCACCAAGTTGATAATTGAAGTATGCTCACCAAGTCAGCTCACCCAATCATTTTACCACCTTGCCTCAACAAGTGGGCTCACTATGTGTGCTTGCCAAGTTTCCCCACCGAGTCACTTCTCTAAGCCCACTCACCATGTTAGCTCACTTGGTCAGCTCACCAAGTCTATTGCTCAAGTATGCTCTCTAGGTGAGCTCGCCAAGTCAACTCACCAAGTCACCCCACCAAGTCATGTCACCAAGTTGACTTTTCAAGTACGCTCACCAAGTTAACTCTTTAAGTTTGCTCATCAAGTCACCCCACCAAAGAGCCTCATCTAGGTTAGTCTTCACCAAGTAGCCTCACAAAGTGGACTCACCATCTTGCCTCACCAAGTGGACTCGCTCACCAAGTTTTCCCCCTAGGTTGACTCCCCCAGGTCGACTCACTAAGTGGGCTCGCCAAGTCACCACCCCACCATGTTACCTCAATGAGTTGACTCTTTAAGTGTGCTCACCAAGTCACCTCACCGAGTTGCCTCAACGAGTTGACTCCTTAAGTTTGCTCACCAAGTTAGCTCTCCAGGCTATCTCACCAAGTCGACTCACCATCTTGTCTCACCAAGTGGGGCTCTCTATGTAGGCTCGCCAATCTACCCCACCAAGTCACCTCTTTAAGGTCGCTGGCAATGTTAGCTTGCTAGGTCTATTTCCAAAGTTGACTCACCAAGTCAATTGTTCAAGTATTCTCACCAAGTCACCTCACCAAGTTGACTCTTTAAGTTTTCTCACCAAGTCCACTTGCCATGTCGGCTCGCCGAGTCAGCTCACTCAGTCACCCCTCCAAGTCGCTTGAACGAGCCAACTAACTGATTTTCCTCACCAAGTTGATTATTTAAGTCAACATAATGCCTACAAAAAACATGCCTATACAAGTCAACATAATTCCTATAGTAGAGATCCAATCCAAGGCATACGAAAGGACAAACACATACAAGAGGTAAATAATTGGATAGAAGATAAGTAATGTGAAAATTAGATTTTACGACTAAATTATAAAAACAAGAAGAGAATTATTGAATTGAAAAATTTGAAGCAAATGACAAGCCAATCTTTATATTTGTGACTTAGTTCACTAAAAATTGCATCTAAATTCATCCCTTGAAAGCAATTCATGTAAAGGTTTGCTTACATGTTGAACTGTGATTGACTCTGTGTATACAAAGCTTCATAGAAATCTTGTTCTCTTGCATCAAATGCATGCCTGTAATGAAAAGAATGTGACACAACAAATAATGAGAATCTACCTTGTCTAACCCCTCTAAAGAAAACAAAAATAACAAATATGAGTACTATAATAAAGCAATCTAAAGCCATAGGTGAAGAAATATAGACTGTTCTAGGTGGAAGGGCAAGATCTGTTGCCCGTTCAATTTTTGTACGCCTTAGAACTATGCTATTCAATACTTTGTACTTGAGCAGAATCAGTGCTTTGTGCCCGTCATGAGTGTAGCCCCATTTCTTTATTGGATTTGCAAAAAATTGTAACATGAAATATAACATAAAATAAAATGTTCAAATGGGAGGAATTTGTAGGAATATGCCAGTCCAGGAAAGGAGAAATATAAACTCGAATCCTTGTTTTCCCCTACATAAGGAAAAAGGGCAACCAATGATATTATACCTTGTTCCACCAGCCAAAGTGTTGTGGTGTTGAATGACCACAATCATTGCACTTCTGCCCATCCTTCCCAAACCTATAGGAAATTAAAAATTCAATTCACTAGCAGAGTTAATCATCACTTTAAGTGTTCAATATCACAGCATTTAGCTTTACATCTATCTAGATTCTACAGTAATAGTTCCAAAATATCTAATTGTTAACAATTATTTTCTTATACCAAGCATCAAAATAGCATGATTTGAAACTATTTTCATTGCAAGCCTCAAAAGAACAATCATTTATAAAAAAAGTAGAGAAAATATCCGAAGAATAACATAAAGTACACCAAAAGGCTATACAAGGTTTCACATATGCTGAAAAGAACTAAATATGACATAATTTCTCTTAAACAAGTAACTTGTATAGTAAATTGAAAGAAGCTTTGAGAAAACTCCTAACCAAACCATTCAAATTCTTTACCAATGTAGTTTCTCTGGCAAACATTAAACATTGTTTCATGAGATCAATAAAAAAATGTCAAATGCATTTGAGGTATAGAACATGATCAACAAACCAAAGGATTGACAAGGATATGTTGATGCAATAATTTACAAAATATATATATTGAGAGAATACATTTGTTTAAGTTGCAACTGCCCTAGTAGACATGCATGCAAAATGTGTAATTATAGGTAAGGCATTTGAACTATTTTATTAACTACCTCTATGAAATGTTATATAATGGCAAGCCAATATTGTAGGATATGCATATTGATTTGTTGAATATATCTAGATGATGTAGTGACATTCTTGTTATTGCAACCAATCCCACATATATATAAAACTGGGATTCCAACTCTTGTTGAGGTTGTAAATTATGTTGAACATAGTCTCAAGCCATAATAGTTTTCTATTTTCCAAAATTAGAAAGAGAATCATACAAACTTGTGTGAGCTCTTTGTATTTTCTGTGATATGATATTCAGGAAAAGGATGAGAAACAATACTCTAAATAAGCGAGCAAGCTCTCCATGTGCTCTACACCTCACAGGTAAATCTACTCTAATAAAAGAGGCAATCAAAAATCAATTCACTTTGCATTTGTAACCTTGATCAAGCTCTTAGCAACATGCTCTCATTAAACCTTTGATGTAAAGGAGAAATAGACAAGCTCACAACCCTCAGGAAGGCTTTCTTAAATAAGAAGTTTCTGAGAAGACACAAATCCTCACTCATAATGCTGCTGCAATTTTCTTATTTAAATCCAAACAAAGTTGTATTATCTTGGGTAGAGGAGACTACTGTTGTTTGTGGTTAAGGATCCTTTAGGTCAGTAGAATCACATGCAAACTAGATGTGACATTGCAATAAGAAAACTGTAATAAGAGCTAGGAGCTTTCCTAGCGATCAGGGCTTGAGACTGGACACTACATGAAGCATTTGTAGGCATTTGAGTCTCAAGCGTCACCAGCTCAAAATTAAACTAAAAAGGATACTTGGCGAGTAAAACTAAATAAAAATAGTCTTCTTAAGTAAATATCAACATTGTATGAACAACGCCATTACAGTGCACTATACTTGGTACAAATATATTGTTGGCTGAGTCCCATGACATAATGTCAGTTCCTAAGTACGTCAATAGAACATATTGTTCTTTCCCTTTCTGTTGTATAATTTATTATTTTTAGTTTATCTATTGCTTAAATCAGAAAACCATGAGTGTGATATATTCTAAGTGCCTGATAAAAATAAGAAAAATAGTAAAGAGCTTCTCTCAAAAAGCATTAGGGGTTAGTGCTATATTTAGCCAAAAGACATACCCCTCTTGTTAGAATCCACTATAGTCAAAAATTTCTAACATTGAAAACTAGGATATAGAATTTTAATTGTTCTGGGATTCAACCTGTATGTTTTTGAATCTCTACATGCCCTCCATGAGTACTCAACATATTTATAAAATTATTCTCAGTAATAATTACAAGGTGAGATATACATATCAATAATCATAAAAAAGAGCATGGAGCATGGCATCCCAAGATATCAACAGGATCTCAGTTTATGGATTGCACTTAGAGAAAAAGCTTACCATCAGATGTGGGTTTTTCTAAAAATTCACTAGATCGATGTGCATTTGTGGAAGAACTCTTTGGTGAAAAAGGAGTACCATATCATGGTGCCTGAAGATGAAGACCTAATAAAAGACTATAATCCATTATTCTCTTGGCTTCCAAAAAGTTGCAATCACACTTGATTTGTCTGCAGATGAATACATTTTATTAGTCCAGATAAATAGTGGCAAAATACAACTAGCTGAAGCATTAGAGATAACCAACATGAATAAGGGGAATATATTCACAATATAACCTGCATTAAAGATAACTTGCACGAATAAGGGGAGACATGCTTGCAAAATGGAAGCATAGATAAGTCATGTGAACTATTTGACAGGATGCCTAAATGTAATGTGGTCATCAAAAGCCATGGTTGCTAGATATGCACAAATTGGGCAATGAACATAAGTTGTAGCAATACAATAGACTTATTCTGTCTTCTTTTTTATAATAGATATTTTACTTTAGGATCATAATACACCTGTTTGTCTTCTATCATATAAAATTAATTGCCTTATTCTGTCTTCTTTTTTATAACAAATACATTCATAGTGATCTAAAATACTCCCTAAAAAATCTAGAAATGAAAATGAAAAGAAGAAATCTTAAATCAGTTATTGTATTGTTTTTTATCTATATTGACATAAAAGAAACAACTTTTTTCTACAAACCATTCAATTTAAAATAGTGGATAGGCTTTTTATTAACAAAGCTGATCTATTTTCTAATAGATGAGATAATTAACACAAAACTCAAAATTTAAACTATCTCATAATTACATATATATTAGGAAAAAATTAGCAAAGACCTTGATTTCAGCTGCCTCTGTAGAAACATCAGAATGTTTTCCTCAAAGGGTTTGCAAAGTTGCTCTAAACTCTTTCTCTTGTCCAACCTTTGCCTACAAGTGAATTATATAATCAATTCAGATAGTCAAATGGATTCTCTAAACTAAAACCACTAAGTAGAATTGTGCTTTGGAATCGTGGATTGTGTTTCTCATAGCTTCACTCACTCTGTTAACTACTTACATAAATCTAGTATGGTGGTGCCAGCTAATAAGCATGTAACATATCCAGAATCTGGTTTCTTGCACCAGGCATAAGCTATATAAAAAAAAATTTGATTCTAAAAGTACTAACAATTCACATAAATCACTGACCATGAGGAAATTATTAGGAAAAAAGGCTATTCAATAACCACCTAAGGGACTCTGGAATAAATTAAAGACCTTCCGGCAAATATCATTCATGACACATATAAGTGGACCAATGTTGAGTTTCCTCAAATGCAAAATAACAATCTCAATACTGTGATTTTTACCAGGCGTCAACCTGGATGGAGACCATTTACTGTCTATTGTGATATTTTATTTGATGAAAACATGTAAAGAACATTACCTATAATAGAAAGTTTGCGTCATGACACCAACATTCCAAGAAATATGCTCTTAGTATCCCAGTGGTTATTGAAAACTGTAGAGGAGTCAAGTAAAAATGAATCTCATATTTATAGATAGTATTACTTACTTTTAAGTACAATGATGCTGATTCTAGTATTTAACTAATATAATTATGTTAGTAAGATCATTTTCATATCTAAGGATGAAAATAGCTATTTAGTATTTACGAAGTTGTGGTATATATGATTAAAGACACTGACCCAATTTGTATTTGAGTGCTCCTTTAATTCTTCAGATAGACTTCACCTATGTAGACAGGAACATAACCAAAAATTGAAAATAAAAGGAATAAAAACAATTGCAAAAATAAGCATAATCAAAATTCAAAATGCAACACACATCATAAATAAGTCAAGGTTAGCTATACTATACAAATAAAGATGTTGAATCACCCATTTTAATTATAATTCCATCTGTTAGCATAGTCATTCATAACTATAAAAGAATAGACAAGCATGGAAGCCTTCAAGTCTTTTGTAGATCAATTGTTACTCGACAACTCTCCATGGCAAAGCCTGAAAATAGAAGTGATTTCCAAGACAACAAAGAAGAAAAGACAATTCAATGCTTCTGGACGAGAGGGCTCTAGAACACATCTTTATTGACACATTTCATATGAAATCCTTCCAAATGCACTTTTCTTTGAATCATTTTGATTTTTTAAATCTTATTTAGAAATTCCAAATGAAATTAGTAAAACATTGAAATTGGTAAATGGCCTGAAATCTAATTTCTCACACCTGTCATTAAACAAATGCATTTATACAAAATTTATAACTCTTGCTACATTTTAGAGAAAATTAAAATAATTTAGAGCAGATTACAACAATTTGATACATTATTCATATACTTTTTTGAAATACTACCTTCTTTAAAGAATGAGCATTTTTACCCAAACCATCCTCTCCAACATCAAACACATTTTTCCTATAATGTGGCTCATTTGGATCCCCATAAGGATCAACCATCTCCAAAAAACTCAGCCTTTGGGCAACAAATCTCTGACCTCTATTACCATCATCATATGCAACAAAGTGAATTACCAGCCTCTCCCTTGGGGTAAAACCTACCCGAAAATTCCATTGAATGTGACAGGAGGTACACAATGTCAACATTTAATTTTTTAATAATTATGACATAATAAATATCATGTATCTTAACACTCAGTCAAAATGAAAGAAGAAAAAAAATGCAACCTTCTGCTACTCTACATGGAAGCCATTGACACAGAAACTTGGTCCTTCTGATTGCACAATCTGTATAGGCTTGAGATCACTTTGATCCACTCCTCCATGAGTTTCTCCTACAATATAGTTTCTGAGGGGATCCAGAATTAACTTTCGATCTTCAAACTCTATAACCATCATTTTTTGCATATCAACCAAAACATGTATGCCCTCGACTGGTTGAGCATATCCATTCTCCATTGGGCAATCACTTTCAGTTCTATAGAATATAAGTGGTCTAGCTAGCCTTCGGCTTGGGCCATCATCTTCACTATGATATCTAACACACCTAAAAAGATGGTGTCATGGTGATTTAAACAAGTGACATTTATTCAATGGAATATGATAAAAGTGTACATTGTAGTTAACATATAAGGAAAACATTTACCGTGAACATGAAATTGAAAATAGTGTAGAAAAATAATAGACAACTTACCATGGATCCACCATTACCAGATCCATATCTTCAATACCCATGTTCTTCATTGCTTCCTTGAAAGGGGCATAATCTTTGACAACAAACTCATAGTCAGCATACTCCATTGCATCCTAGACCAAATCCAAGAGATTTAAAAAAACACGCATTATCCATTAAAGTTGTAATGCAATAGGCTTCACCCATGAAGTTCTCATTCTATAAAAAATTAATAAATCCTTCTGTATTGGACACAATGGAAACATATTTCAAATACAAAGAATAAACAAACAACAGTAAAAAAAAGTAATATCAAAATTGAAAAAGAGGCAATACAATGTAAGAGATGCTCCACTTATTGGCTCTAATAATAAATTAATAATGTTTTCATGGCTAGCCAGGCATTTTAATTTCAAAATTTAATGCATTTATTTGCAAATGTTTTCAATGTTTCACTTAATTAATGTATTAGATGAACTTTGACTTGGCTCAATGAAGTGTTATTAAGTATGATTTCAATCGTTAATGGTTAATATATCCTCTAGATCAAGTGTGATGTGGTTTTGCATGAAACATTCTTTTTGTTTGGAGGATAAGCATCCAAACCTCTCTTTTTTTTTTTTTGCACCTATTTATATTGGGTAAATAAATCATTTATCTTAAGATTGAGGAGTTTCCATTCTGCAAAAATCATCACCAGAGCTTGAGGAATTCTTGCATCTCAAGTTTTCAAAGAAAGTTCACCAACGATCAAAAAAATGCATCTGAACTTTCTTGAGGAAAACCTAAAGATGCATCTGAAAAAATTCCATACATATCTTTAGTTCTTCATAGTTATTTTGATCGCTGGTGAACTTTCTTGAGGAAAACCTGTATGGAATTTTTTTAGATGCATCTCAAGTCTAAAATATGGTTAACATGCTTTTCTCAGATGCATCTTTAGTTCTTCATGGTTGGGGTTTTAGTGATGGCATTTTTAATAGACACATGCCACCATATCAACTAATGTTTATGGAACTTAAGTTCTAGTATTGTGATGGTGGTATGTGATGTTCCAAAAATTATTTCTTATGCTTAAGTAGCGCAAGTAGTTTGTTTGCTTCACATTCTTTTTTCCTTTCTCTATTTTTACTTCTTGACTTCATAGTTTTTGTAATATAGGCTGTATTATACAAATGGCTACAAGTGACAAGTGTCCATGTTGTGGATTGACCTTTAAGGAGTTTTAAGTTTTAAGTAACAGTTTTAAGTTTTAAGGAGTTGTAATGAAGTTTAACTAAGTTGATCAATGAGGATAATGTGTTGTAGTACAATTTGATAAATCTGTATATTTTCATATTATTTTTTGTTCATTTTTGTGTTTACTTCCATAATAAATGGCAAAGAAAAAGTTTCTATCCTTTGATTGCAGATTAGACTCATTTCTATGTGCTGCTAGAGGAATTCTTAGTGTTGAAAGATTAGTTGCTATTGTAACTGTTGCTACATTAAGTGGAGAATAAAATTGTTGGAATAGATTGTTAGCCTTGTAGATGCCAGTACCCAGCTGCCCAAAAATCAAATAGTAAAGTTATTGAGTAAGTGCCATCAGAATATAGTGATATAGCTAATAGGAGTTGCCAGAGATTATGGCATTTGTTTGGACGACAAAATAAAGTTGAAATTTAGGTTTTTGAAAGAAACAATTTGCTAGACTCTATGGTTTTTGAAGTTCTTATGTATGACTCGAAGGTGTAGATCGCTCAAGATAAGGAAGCTACAACTTTATACCTAGTCAAGAAAAAGTGGAGTTAGTTGAAGTCTTTTGGGATATTTACACAAGCTATGGAAAAGAGGTGGTAGAGTTCAATAAGCTCGCAGATGAGTTGTAGATTGAGTTGTGGAAATTTTTAAGCTGTTGAAGAAATGAAGATGTTATCTGCAGTAGAAACTGCTCTCCTCAAAGTTTTCTATTTGAAATAGTCATAAATATTATTATAGTTTAATAAAGACCAAAGAAAAGAGAATATAGTAAAGATATGCCGTAGCTGTTGAAGACTTTGTTAATGAAGTTTTCAAAACTAAAAGGATTGAACTAAATAAATTGCTGTAGTAGAATTATAGTTAGTGAACAAACAATATAGTGAAGTAGATGATTGAAGATTTGAAAACAATTTTTTTTTGAGACTGCAGTAGCAGTTGGATAAAGTCTTGAAGCTCATACAAATGGTTTGTAGTTATCAAGGAAGAAAGGTTGGAGGAAGTCTGAAAACTTGATTATGGACAGCAGTGAAGTGGAAACTAATCTATAAATGCTGTAGCATCCATGGTCGAAGCTGGGGTTTGTTAGATTGTAATTTCTACCGTCTATAATGGCATAGACAAAATTAATTACGAACTTTCTATAGGATTCCAAGCAATACAAACACTTTAGAAATAAGAAAATATTAAATCAATGGTAATATTGACTTTACAAACTAGAAAGGTCTATGTAGATTCCAGGGCTATTTAAAGATCTTTTTATATAAAGAGACAATTGCAATGTCTTGATTATCAAATCTTTGATAAGTAGGAGATATTTTCTACTTATTAATTGGTGAGTTTAAGGGGCTTTATAATGAATGCTTCATAAGGCACAACACTTGGAGAAGGTTTTGCAAATGGGGTTGCAAGTAGATTAGGTTTAACAAGGGAGGAAACTCTGTAGTTAAGGGTGCTTGAGCTTGAGTGGTACTGGGTGCTTCACCTCTATGAGCATCATCTAGATCCAATGAGTGCTAAGTGTTCTATCTATTGTCATGAGATATGGGTTTGTGTAAATTACTACTCGTGAAATATGAATCAATGAGTTTGACTCCAAAACTACTAAATAAATATTGATAGCAATATCACAATTATCAAACCTTTATTTGATGAATGTAGATCATGTGTGGAAGATGAATGTTGATGCATTATAATGAGTTGTCATGGAGTTTAAATAAGTTTATCAATGAGAATAATGTATCGCAAAACAATTTATAAAATTTGTATATTTGCATGTTATTTTTAATTTTTTTCCTATATTTTTTCTATATTTATTTCCACTCCATCCACCTTCTTATAAGGTGCCAAGATGTGTATTTATCATGGACGAGGCAGAGTAAATAGGAGTTATTGAATTCACAACAACAAATCATCTATATGATAATCACAATAATCACAATATGATCTATGTTTTGCCAATTAAACTACCAAATGTAAAACCATGAATCAGAAGACAGAGCTGAGTGAAAAATTAAGTTTATGCAAATTAGTGACCACAATAGTACACATAATGCAATCCAATATTCAATGTCCATGGTTCCTATTCACTCATGATATACAAACTAATCAGAACAGAATTTCTCGCAAAAATTGATGACAGAAATTTAGTGCATAAAAGAGGATATGAACAGTGATAATGAGTTAAAGCATTGTGGATCAAGTTTTCTAAGATAATGACAAATGAAATGTATATAGATGTATGTAGTATGTACTATAAATGTTCCATGCATATGGAATCTATGCAAAATAAAAACCTTGGGTAAGATATCATGTTTGTGTTGCCTTAAAGTTTGTATAGCGCAATATGGATGAGGTATCATATTTGTATTGTTGTAAAGTTCATATTAGTAATCAACATTACCAAAGTGTCAAAAATCATAAGAATGCATACAATAGATGGTGAAGACCATGTGTGAGGTTGGTTACCGAAGTGTTAAGAATCATAAGAATGCATACAACACATGACCAAAACCATGTATGAGATGTAATAGGTTCTTTAGTAGGGTTTTAATGAAGTCTCATAGGCCCAAAGCATAATCTAAATATCAGTTGAAGGCCGAGTTAATGGATTAGTATAAGGATTCTTGTATGGAGTTTATAAAGGTGTTGAAATCCCTATCCTAATGTTGAAATCATGCTATAGGTAGCTTGGATGGATGATGCTATGGGATAGTCTGAGAGAACTGTGCATAATGGATATAATGATTTGGTTTTTAATGCTGGTTAACACCTATATCAAATCTCACAAAGTGTAACAAGCATGCCTATCTGTGTGAAAGATGAGTTTGGGAGAACTATAAGATACCTATAATAGTTATGACCATCAAGCACTTATGAGCCATTAATTGGGCATGTGGAGTCAAGGGAGATATGTTTTTTACTTATGTTCTCCATACTATGCATAGATACCTAACTTGTCATTTAGGTTTAGGCAAGAGGATGCTTGGCAGCTATGTTGAAATAGGAGAAGCCACCCTGGGGAGTAGGACAGAGCTGGATCTTGAGGATGTTGGCTTTTGGATCCTATGGCTTGTGTTTAGGGTAGTATAATTACTAGCGCACATCCTCAATATATATTTTTAATTCCTTGCAACTACAAGACATTCAGAAACTCAAGAATGGGAAGTTTTGAGGATATTCGAGCCCTTTGTCGAAATTTCTTTGCTACAATAGTTTGAGCAGCTTGAGAAAATTTGTGTAGAAGCTTCAAAACATTTTTATGCGAGTTAGAAAATACTTGTAAATCCCATGTTTCCACTATCTTTGGATGTAGGGCCTTGTTCAACCGTCCAAGCTGCAGCTCTTATTTTGAGCTTCTTTAATTTTTGATAATCATCTCTGCCTCTGTACCTTCTCTAGCTTGGGTATTCAAGGGTGAAGGAAGTCCAATCAGTTCACTAAAATATGTTCCATTCATAAAATTGTGCACTTTCATTATTGAACATTAGCATAATATCAAACAAAAAAAGTTCACAATTTTTATTTCCCAAACCATCAAGCAAGACTGTATTATGAAAAACTACATTGTAGTGACAGAGAGCTAGTGGGAAATGCATTCTCTTTCCTTTGAAACTGCAATCTAATTTTCAATCTTTACAATGCATTGTGCAATGCAAATTAGCAGGAGCAAAATAGAGTTACCCATTCAAAGAAAGAGAATATTTCAATCACTGGTCTAGGCAAGAACTAATAATTGAAATGAAGAGACTAGATGAGCTTTTATAACTCATTTTGTTGATTTGGGGATATGAATAGTTTGAAGTCTAGGTAAGAACTAATAACTGAAATGAAGAGATTAGACAGAGTTTCTCAACTCATTTTGTTGATTTGGGGATGCGAATAGTTTGTAATTTGTACTCAATTCTATGAATTGTGAGATTACTATGTCTTTACTATATAGACACAGTCAATTATTATTAGGTTACAAATTTTACCATTGTTATCGGGCTACAAATTTCAACACCCATTACTCCATGTTCTCTTCACTGTTTTAGAACTTGGTGCAATGGTATCATTATGTGTGAAGACTGATTTCTTCCTCAAGTATTGTAGGCTTTTGTTTCAGAACTAGTGCGGTGCCTTCATTAGGGATTTGTTGCAACATGCATGATATATAAATCTTTCAAGACATAAGAGAGGTTATGTAGAATGTGTAGATGTTTTGGAGTGTGGTGTCCTAGGTGTAGAATGTGAATGTTGTACCTCTATGTAAAGTTGTAAACTAATATCATTAAATTTGAGAAACCCAAATCGGCAAAAACAAAAACTACCACAAAAGGAAATTTGATTGCGTCAAATGTACAAAAGCATAGAAACATGGCATACCCAACTGACAAAAAAGTAGAAGTATCTCAAAACTAACCCAAGCAACTTAAATTGAAGCAAAAACATATCTTACCAGCTAAAGAAGTGACATGGTAGAGAGATCCATGCAAGCCACCGACATAGAATCTGCCAAAACCTTCAGCCTGACCTGCCAAGGCCCTCAAATTTGAATCTACATGAGCATACAATACACACTCATCCATTGTTCCTCTTGCACCCCTCACAAATCATCCTCCTCCAAATGGACCAACTAAACCTAGAAAACAAGTGCCTAAAACCCTACCATTAGGCATCAATCTTCTACCAAACGTGGGTGCATATCCTTTTGTTTCTAAATGCCAATATGTCCTACAAATTAGTGTGATCTCTACAAGGGTTTCAGAGGGCAATAGGACCCAAATCGGCCTGATTGTTTAACATCTATGCTATGCGATTCACATCTACATTTAAATGCAATTTTCTTCCTGCTAATAGTGTTAGTTTGTGTGGCTTTGTGGGATGCTGTTAGGCATTGATTGTAATTGGTGTGAAATAAAACTTTTTTTATTTTTACATACCAAGTCCATGTTGGTCAAAATTTTGACTGACACAGGCATAACAAGTCCATGTTGGTCAAAATTTTGACCAACATAGGCATGGATTTAAAAAGAAAGACATTTTTTCTTTTCTATTTCGACCAATTTGACCTCATTTTAATAGATGGTCAAAAATTTTGGTCAAAAAAAGGGATTAAATGTAGTAGTGTCACAAGGGCATGACACAGTAATGAAATTGCAGAGAAAGGGCACAACACAACAATGAAATTGCAAAGCAAGGGCATGGCACAATCATGAAATTGTAGAGCAAGGGCATTGGCAATGAAATATAGAGATCATGAGGGCACAACAACCAAATGCACCTATCACAAGGGCACCATGACAACTTTCATAGATCTCCACCTCTTTCGCGCATAGCTCTCTCCAAAATTAAAACAAATGGAAAATGATTGTCATGTTTATTTTATTTTATTTTATGATTGCGAGGGTGTCATAATTACAATGCCATTGTCGATATTGCAATGGCATCGGGGACAATTAAGACATAAAAATGACCACAAATTAGATTGTCGTCGCAAATTGCCATCACAATTTGACCCCAAATGTTGTAGTGATTTTTATCGATGGACGCTTATGATAAAACTATCCGAACAACCCCTAATAGTTTAATGTTATCATGCAGTGAGAGTAATATCAAAAATTCATATTTGTTTCATTTTTCAATGTACAGATACAAAAAAAAAGCTCAATTAACATATTTGTCTTTTTTTCTTCGATTAACAAGTCTAGTGACTAGTTGAATTATAATTTAAATTATAAAACAAGTCTAGTGACTAAGGTTTCATAGAAAGGTAGGGTTTTGTTCGTGGATCCACTATTTTATGAAAGGGCAATATGGTGTGAAACTATATCGTTCTGTGCAAAAATCTTTTGATCACATGTTCATTTAACATGCAACTATGGAAGGTCACAAAGACACAAATTTTCATTGTGCTTGTCTATGCAAGATCATGTAATATACAAATATGGATGGTCGCAAAGACAAAAAAGTCTTTAGTTTGGTGGAATGTAGGATCATTTAAATTTAAATTAGGGAAGGCATCAACAGTGCAAGATCATTAAAAAATAAATTGTTGGATGCCGTGAAGGTTCAAAACTATATTGTTAGCAGGAACACGAGATCATTTCAATTTTGCATAATGAAAGCCTGTGAATGTGCAAAAATCTTCTCATCACTATTGCACTAGATCCTTAAAATTATAAATATGGAAGGTTGTGAATGTGAAAATTCCTAATATTTGTTGGAATGCAGGATCATTTAAATTAATATTATGGAAGCCCTAGACTGTGCGAAACACTATTATTTTGTATCCTTCACAAGATATTTTAAAATTAATTTTTTGGAGTCATGAAGGTGATAATAGTCATTCCCAAGTGCTATTACCATTACTTATTAATTTTTTGAGTGTGGAATGATATTATTCACACTTTCGTAGTTTTATTTAACATTCAATTGTCTATGGCTGCGATGGTGTCAAACCTACAGTTTGCACATTTACAAGCTCCTTTAACAATAAATAATGTGACCCATGAGGATTTGAAAATATACGTCAAAGGAAAAAATATTAAATATATCGATCAAAGCCTATGATACATCGAAGGAGAAATAGTAATTCTATCTCTACGTTGAAGGAACATTAAATCGTAACATGTGGCAATCGTGCAAAAGAAATGATATGTCAAATGAAGAAACAATTGTTTTATCAATTCTGTCTTACAATGAGAACATATGAATGAGATCAGATAAATGTTTAAATTTTTTTTCGAATGACTACGATTAAATCATTTTAAATGTTTAACTCCAATATGAAGTAATAGTAATGGATAATCAGATATACGTAAATAATTATCTAACTTGATGCAACATTAATATTAGGAGCACAAAACCACATTGAATGAGGTTTCTTTTCTAGTATGAATTCATACAAAAAAAATTCATGCTCATAATTCCACCATAACTCCATTACTTGGCATTTGTACGATTGCATAATTAATAAAAAACACGCAAATCAACTGTCAGTTCAATGAAACATTTTTTAGACACATCTATGAGACACCTAGGGAAGGACACAGAAGGACCATAGATGGGTCCATGGGGTGGACTTCCATGAGATGACCATGGCATTAAAAATGATGTATGTATGATGCATTTTTCCTGTAGTTTTCCAATACAACGGAATGATTTATCTAGAGTATAGTCGTGTCCCTTCTTTACAAACTATATATACCTTTTGGATATTGTCCTATTGAGTATTGTACAAGAACATATAATCTCCTCCTCTTTTTAGTTTCTGCTATGCAGGAAACTATTGTCTCAGTGTAGGAAACTATTGCCTAGGGGTCTCGCTTAACTAGTTATTAAACCTCTAATGTATAACCAATCTCTATCATCGACATATGTTATTTTCCATTTATTAATCTTCCAACACTACTGAAGGTGCTCAATGTTTACCATCAACGAGGCATATTCATGCATCCACAATATTTGAGGTGGGAGAAGAGAGGAGAATCGAGGTGTACAACTTCAAATAAAGGTTATTTCAGGCTTTTCCATACATTGAGGTTTAGGGCCGCCTGTTGCTACAAGATTATCCAAAGCACCACTTGGCTGCTAGGGCCTCCGCTCCTTCATGCAGGTGTCTGTATCTTCTAACTGTAGAGCAGCAATAAAATAAAAGAGAACATTGTGATCGTCGATTTCATGGGTATTTTTATTAGGTCCATCCAGTACACAAAAAAACATAGCAATCAACATTTTTTTCGTGAGAAGAAAAAAACAATAAAATAGAAATTAAATAGATCTTGGAACTGTGATGCACTACATCCACTCTCACATAGTACATCATTTCTCCACAACCATGTATTCCCTACACAATCTCCTAGGGCTTCGACTCTTCAGGTATGGTGAGCTTTTTTTTCTAAAATTCATACTTCAAATAGGTTTGAGTGGCTATGATGTGCTTTATTAGGTTTCACTTTATTTTACCACCCATTTGTAAACTCATGTAGTTGAGTAGCTGATCGAATATGCCTTCTATGACATATGTGTCTTGTTGGCTTACACATGATTATTGAATGCTGAACATTTCCTTCTGTCATAGGAGTCTTGCTGAAATTTTTAGGATTATTGCTGATATTTTGTTCATACTATGGAGTAGTGATTTAATTATTATGACTATACTGAGCAATCAAGGTAAGTGAGTAATTAGGTATTTTTTTCGAATGCTACTAATTCTAAGAGAACATATTCATGTTATGCACTGGTATGACTAAAAGTTTCTTTTAGTATATTTTACAACTCATGATATTTCCAATAACCATATTTATATTCTATGCCTAAAAACATTCCTTTCTACATTATTTTTAGTCAAAAATGGAAGACATTGTCGTCCCTTATGCTTATAAACTTGGGATTTTGTTATGTTTGTCAAAAATCCTATTTATCAGCTTAACACTTTTACTACATCTTGTATATTTTTCATATACTTTCATGCTTCACCTTGCCTTGAAGTTTCAATGTGTGATTCCATGTCATCATTTATTTATGTGAATTATTTTAATATGCCTTTCTGACATAGAAAATACACATTCATTTGAAGAATGATATGTATTTGATATGATTCAGTTACAAGGCACAATAAGATTATAGACAAAGATAAAAACATGTGGAAATTAAGCTAAAGCATCAAATATAACATTAGTTGATGCAAATAAGGACATCATTTAAATTTATGGCAGCCAATCCTTTTAGCCTTGTCCTTGGTTTGTTTCATGAAGCCAAATTCAACTTATGTGGCTTGTTTTCTATCTTACATATTAGATGTATTCCTACAGTTGATCTAGATCAAAATTGTAGTTGTTTTGATAAGGAAAGTTCTTTCTAGTGTTAAGAAGAGCCAACTCTCTAATTGTAGGAAGCTCTCTAATTTCTCAACGACATTATTGATAGAAGATTTTGGAGTTTTACCATGTGACATGATTAACTTTTTTAGTACATTATAGACATTTTTCATGGTATTATTAGAGCTGATTGTAGCCTCCAATGAGCACATATCTTTTGCATGGATTTTTTTTTTTTTTTTTTTTGTAAACATGGCCCTTAGCCTAGGACTTCAAGAGTTATAATAATATTTCTAAAACTAAGGTTTAGCATTTTTATGAATTTACATCTAACATGTAATGATAAAAAATTGTAATGTTGTCTTTCCAGAAAAAATATTTTCCTCATGCTAGCTCCCAAATGGGTTTTTGTTTTCTATCTTTTAGTTATTAGAGAGCATATACAAAAGCTCTTGAATTAGGCACACTTTTTTAAATTCTTGATTGCAAGATCAAAATCTAGGTATCTAGCACTATACCTTTTAAATTAGCCTCTAATTCAAAAGTGTAAGTTTTTTCTGCATCATTTTCCATTTATATCTCTTTGGAAAGACCACATTGTCTTTCTCTCATGGGTTTTGTAAAGAAAAATTTAGGGTACACTTTATGAATTTGGCACTTTAAAGTAAAATCATACTCTAGGATCTTCATCTTTTGGATACTCCATTGGTCCTATTTGAATCCAAACTAAACTTCCCTATGTCT
Source organism: Cupressus sempervirens (assembly GCA_028749045.1). Classification (NCBI taxonomy): domain Eukaryota; kingdom Viridiplantae; phylum Streptophyta; class Pinopsida; order Cupressales; family Cupressaceae; genus Cupressus; species Cupressus sempervirens. The sequence goes on from CM053791.1 coordinate 660,000,377, forward strand.
ACAAAAGTTTTTTTATGATTCTTATTATAAATGTATTAATATTGACTTTTAATTAGATTATAGTATTTGATTAAAAAAATTTAATATTACCAGGTATAATCATATGTTTTTCCAAATCTTATTTCAATTTTTATTAAGTAATAATTTATAGCTTGCAATTTCCTTTCTCCTATTTCTTTAATGATTAGTTCTATTTATTTTATTAGGTTGCATAAATTGTATTATTTACAGTTTTACATTTTATATACTTAGAATGTTAATACTATGTAATATGTTCTAAAGCTTACTTCTAACATATGCCATAGTTTTTAATTTTATTAGAAATTTAAAGTATTTACTTTAACCATACACCATAGCTTGTATTTTTATTAGGCATTTAAAATAAAAACTTATCAAACTTGGGAAGCAATATTCTTCAATTTTTAGTAATCAGGATTCCCAATGTCTAGGTTTAATTCCAATGTTTAGGTTTAGGTTTAAAGTTGAGCACAAATTAAAATAGAGTTTAGGTATTGATCTAAACTAGTTATATACCAATAAAAAATCTAGCTCATACCAAGTGCCTTAGTTATATACCAATAACAATTTCAGCTCATGCCTAGTTCCCTAGATCTTGGAAGAATAAAACTACTATTAACATTTCCGTACACAATAAAAAAAATGCTAGGAGGAAGAGACTAATATCATATATTCTTATAGCTCATGTGAGTTTAATTGAATCTCTACTATTAAGGAATCGATATAAACTAGTTATATACCAATAAAAAATTTAGCTCATGCTAGGTGCCCTAGTTATATGCCAATCACAAATTCAGCTCATGCCTAGTGCCCTAGATCTTGTAAAAATGAAAGTACTATTTGTAAGCTAACAAAAAATTTCCATAATCAAAATATTTTATGTTGCTGGATCTGAAATTCAAGCATCCACAATCTCTATATTCATGTAGTTCTAGTTGTCTTGATGTCAAAATCCACTTCTCTTGATAGAGCATTTTAGATTGCCAATTCCATTCGTATCTAAAAAATTGCTAGTAAAAGAGGGTTTAGCTATTCAACATCTATAAATCTCCTATGCATGAAATATTATGCAGAGGAACATATCTGCTAGAGACTATTCTTTTCTCAGAGGTGGTTGGCTCAATGCTCTATCAATAGCTATTAGGTTTTTAAAAATGCATTTCAATTCAAAAAGCCAAATTCATGATGGTATTTAACGAAGGTTTAGGTAACTTCAAGATTTTTGGGATGGACTAGATATTTTCTTGAGGAGTACATATCAGGCTGCTACACATGTGAAATGAATTCCATCTTCAAGACATGATTGGTGATGGATTTCTTGACATCTATTTAAAGTTTGGATGGATCTAGCTATCGTAAAAATTCAAGATTGCATCAGATTATATTTATAATAAAGTTCTTCAAAACTAAATGTTCTATGAATGTTGAATCTAAACTTTGAACAATCCTCTTGAATTTGAAATAGTAGATAGCCACATTGAACCTGACCTAAGTTAATGATTCTATTGATCTACACATTCTTTGTTTATCTTCTATACTGATAATGCAAAATAGTTTCTGACTATTGCAATGTTTGAATTTTTAGTACACAATCTTGCTCATTGATCATTATATTGATTTCATTTTCTACCCTTGAAGATTTTCATTTTTGGGTCCATGACTTTAGAGTACTTGGTGGACACGTTCCACATTCCAACACCTATTAAGGACTAGCCATTTGGTTGCATTCTTGGTGAGTTGCCAACTAAACCACATAAACTACATGTTGAGTATTTTCAATGCATTTAATTTCTTCATTTCTTGCAATGTTGCCTTCAATTCAAGCAATTTAGAAATATCTTTAACCTAATTGTGTGAACTAATACAAAATAAATTTCTATCTTCAACACATGATCTTGCTCATTGAACATTATATTGATTTTGTTTTCTACCCTTGCAAATTTCCATTGTAGGTCCATGACTTAGAAATACCTATTGGAATAGGGTCCATGACTTCAAAACAGGTATTGGACATGTTCCACATTCCAATACATGTTAAGGACTAGCCACTTGGCTGCATTCTTGGCGAGTTGCCAACTACACGACACAAATTACATCTTGAGTATTTTGAATACATTTGCTTTCTTCATTTCTTGTAATGATTCCTTCAATCCAAGCAATTATGTTTGAATAATTTTTATTAATAGTAGTTGACAGTTGAACATTTATTGCAAATTCTAGAAATATGTACTTAGCTCTAGATCTCTCTCTCTTTCTATGTAGCTTCTGCAAAACTCTCTAGAAGTATGTTGAAAGTCAAGACTCCTCACATATAGATGTAACCAAAAATCTTTGAGTGTGATTCTTTAATAAAATTATGAATCTTCTAGTGTCCATATCTATTCTATTTAATTTTGTTCTAATTGTCTTGACTTGCTCTGTTGTTGTTCTTTACTCTGTTTTCTCTTCATTCAAGCTCATTCTCGTATCAGAGCCTTTTTTTTTCTTTGGGTTGTGAATAAATGTTTCTTTTTGTATGAACATTTATACTTGTAGGCTGCAATCTAAGAGGGAGCAAGCCCGAGAATTACTTCTTTTAGGGAAAAATAGAGAATACTGCAGTAAGAGAAAATGGATTTTTTTTAACAATTTGGTGAGAAAATTCCAATCTCAATCTGGGTATTGATTTTATTTTGGAATATCTTTCATTCTCATTCAAGAAGGAGAGAATTTTTCAATGGAATCACTTGGTGGTACTTTGCCCATAGTTAAATTAAATGGGAAAAATTATTATGATTGGGTATCTCATATTGAAATCACTCCACCTCTTCAAAATTGTTATGATATTGTGGTTGGTAGTGAACAGAGGCCTACAAATCTAGGAAAGGATCAAGATAATTGGGATAGAAGACACAAGAAGGCAACAACACCAATCAAGCTTACACTTTTAGAGGAGGTCTTTCCAGAAGTTCGTAATGAGAGAAGTGGAGTCAAAGAAAGGTAAACTTTGAAGAATCTATATCAAAATTTAGGTGATATATGGATCTTATCTCTCAGTACTGAGTTATATAATATGAAATTATCAACATCACAAGAGGTAGTCCCACATTTAAGTAAATTAAAGGAAAAGAAGAATGAGCTTGCTTCTCTTGATCAAGATATAGATGATAGATATTTTGTACAAATTATACTACAAAGCCTTTTGGGATCTTATCAATCATTTATAAGGGGGTTAGATACAATAGATAAGTTAAAAAGTATTAAATTTGAATAACTGTGTGCTAAATTAGTCCAAGAAGAGAAAAGACATGGTAAAGAAAAATAATCATATGATGGTTAATCTCAACATTTCTAATGAAAGGAAAAAATATTATAAGAAGTCACAAGATAATCAATCTAAAGAAAGAAATTGGAAGTATAAAAATAAAAGTGTTTCATCTATAGATCATAATAAAAGTAAATGGAACTGTAATTATTGTGGCAAGATGGGTCATAAGGAAAATGATTTTCTCAAGAAGAAAAGAGATATAGAAAAGAAGGTAAATAATTCTTCAAAATTTGGTGATTCTAAAAGAAATAGATTTTGTGTTGCACTTAAAGAAAACAATACTTTCAAAGATGATTGGGTTATTGATTCTGGTGCTACACAACACATATCTCATAATGAGAAACAATTTGAATCAATAAGTGAAAATAATACAGAGAAAATATATTTGGGAGATAATAGTGCTTTATAAGTTAAAGGGATTGATAATGTGAAGGTTGATAATGGTTTGTTCAAAAATATGAAGTTAGTCCCCGAATTGAAAACAAGTCTACTTTCAATATCTCAAATTACAAGTCAAGTCTACAAAATAGAATTCTATAATGATAAGCACTTAATCAAAGATGTGAATGATAATTATAGAGTTATAGCAGTTGGTAAAATGGAGAATAGACTATATAAGTTTCAAGAATTTACTTTTAAATATGGAGATAAACATATGTGTTCTATTGCCCAATATGATGATATGAGCAGGTTGTGGCATGAGTGTTTGGGGCATGTCAAATTTCTAAGTCTCAAGCTTATGGAGAGATTAAAAATGGTGCATGGGCTTCCAAAGATATCATCAAATCCAAAGGTATATGGAGGATGTGAATTGGGAAAACAACATGTGGAAAGTTTCCCACAAGGTAAATCATGTAGAGCAAAAACTCCTCTACATCTAGTTCACAGTGATATAATGGGTCCTTTTAAAACACCTTCAATTGGAGGATCAAGGTATTCTCTTAATTTTATAGATGATTATAGCAGAAGAATTTGGGTGTATTTTCTACAAAAGAAGGATGAAGTGTTTTAAAAGCTTAAGGAATTTAAAGCTTTCCCTAAAAAACAAAGTGGAAAGAGTTTAAAGATAATAAGAACTAATAGAGGGGTTGAATGCATGAATAAGGCTTTTTTAGATTTTTGTAAAGAACATGGTATAAAGAAGGAATCAATTGTCTCTTATTCACCCCAAAAAAAGGGGGTTTCTGAAAGAAAAAATAGAACTATAATAGAAATGGCTAGGTCTCTACTTCATTCTAGAAATCTAGAAGCTAAATTTTGGGCTAAAGCAATTCATACTATCATATATATCTTGAATAGAACACCTACTAAGATAGTTTTGAACATAACATGAGAAGAGGCATGGAGTGAAAGAAAGCCTACAGTATCTCATTTTATAATTTTTGGTTGTAATGCATATGCTCACATTCTTAATGAAAGAAAAAGCAAACTTGAAAGGACAAGTGACAAGTGCATAATGGTTGGATATAGTGAGGAATCAAAAGGATATAGGTTATACAATCCTAAAACTAATAAAATCTATATTAAAATAAACGTATGGTTTGATGAAGATGTTAAGAATGATAAGTCTCAAATATTATCTTTCTTTCCAATTTTTATTGATGAAGAAAAGTCTACTTCTACCAATGGTCAAAGTCAAGGTGTGCAAACTACTACAGGAGAAGAGACTCAAGTTGAAGAATCAAGTGAAAGTGATAATGAAAATCCAAGAAAATTTAGAAGCATCCAACAAATTTATCAAGGTCTTAGAAATATATTTTTTAACTATGCTCTTATGACTAAGGTGATGTAGGTTAACACTCCAAGCATGTATGAAGCAAAGGGAAAATATGAATGGGAAGTGACTATGCAAGAAGAATAGAACTCTTTGATAGTAATTTTAAAATTTGAGAGTAATCACTTTAGTGGAAATTTACTTTCCATTTACATTCAAAGAATGTGGAAAGTAATTTAAAATTTTATTATTTTTAGGGTAAATGCACAAAGATGAGTCTCAATTCTGTGGAAGTTAATTTCATGGAATGAGACTTCTTCATAATCAAGCACCTAGTTTTTATGAATTGGGTACTCGTTATGGTTTGGAAGTCTAATCAAATTTCAAAAATTGGGTGCCCAATTTTTGAATACAGATCAAGCTCCCAACCATAATATGTGCGCGATTTTAAAAATTGGGTGCCCGATTTGTAAAAACTTAAATCCCATTTTTGGGCGTATTTTTTGTCATTTGTGTTGGTGATAGTGACTTTTGAAGATAGAAGCCCAATTTTAGACATCCTACCAACACCCCCCCCCCGCCCCCACCAAAGCTACTTTTTTCACTCTTGTAGATGTTTTAATTTATTTTATATTAATTTATTTCATTGATTTTAGTTTCCATTTATTGTTTCTTTGTTAACAATTAATAGTTTTATATTTGTAATTCTACCACAAAAGAAATCTAAATTTCAAATTGTAAACTTAGAAAATCAAAAAATGTAAAAATTTGTGTTCATATCCTGTTGTCCTCAAGCTCCTCTATGTTAGTTTAAACACTAAAGACTTTAAGTTGATGTAAATCCATACTGTAAACTTAACCCTAATCCATTTAAACCCTAACTAAATTAAATAACATTCCAAAATAGTAAATGGTGATTGTAAATTTGTAAACAACTTGTGCTAACTCTAAATGCTGAACTATAGTTGTCAACAACAAACCATAATCCTATCCCTAATTACAAATGCAAAAATTGTATTTTAAAGGTTAAACCATAACCCTAATACTAAATGCTAGATCATAATATTAAATGTAAGCCTAACCCTTATCTTAAATGCTAAATTATAACCTTAATTCTAAATGGAAAAATTCAATCGAAAATGTTAAATCCTAAATCTTAACCAACATATATAATTTTCTCAATCTAGTAAAACCTAATTTTGTAAATGTTAAGTTCCATAATTTTAAATCATGACAGGCTAAAATTAAATGCCAGACACTAATTATAATCCTAATTTTAAAAAATTAATCTTAAGTGTTAATCTGTAATCTTAATCATAAGCTTAAATACTAACCCTAACTTTCAAATAATGATTTAGGATTAAGGTTTCATGTTTAAAATTTAGCATTAGGGTTTAACACTTAGGATTAGGGTTTAACATTTAGTATCAAGGATTGTTTTCAATTTTATATTGCAATTACCTGGGCTTAGGATTTAGGGATAGGTTTAAGATTGGGATTTTTTTTAAAATGAGATTAGAGTTCAACATTTAGTATTAAACGGTTAGGGTATAGAATTTAGGATTATAAGGTTTTAACATTTATGATTAAGGTTACAATTACGATTAAGTATTTACAACTAGGGTTCATGTTTAGCATTTATAAGTAGGGTTCATTATTTAGGATTATTTTTACCTGATATGATTTAGGGTTTACTATTTTAGTTTTAGATTTAGTATTTAGAACTATTGGTTAGTAAATCGGGATTCAACATTTAGGATTGAGATTTTTCATTTAAACCCTAACTAAAAACCTAATTCATATATCAAGTGTAACCATAACCCAAAATGTAATATAAACCCTAACACTTTAGAACCAAAAGTCTATGAATAATCATAACACACTATACCACTAACTCAAATCATAAACTTAACTGTTATCATAATCATAACCTAAATGCTAACCCAACACAAAACATAAGTATTGATATGAACTAAGACTAAATTTGATACAATGGTTTAATACAATGTTTTTAAGGGGTTTTAAGTGACCTGCTTGAGTTATTTATATTTCTAGGGTTAGATAATTTTGTGTTCACTTTGTTAATTTAGAGTTATCATTCAAATTTTTTAGTTTATTTGGGGTTTTGGATCTCCTTACAAAACTTATTTTTACCTTAATCCAAAAAATAGTGTCTATTGTTAACTATTCCTAGTCATTGTCAACATCAAATGCTATAATACATATTGTAAGCTTTAAGGTTGACATCAATGGAAATACATACAACTAACCAAAATATCATATTAAAGTTTATTTTTGTAGCCATAGGCATGAATTATCCAAAAACTCAATGGTCAACAAGTCACATCATCGAGTTTATCAAAAGTCATAATATGTACTATTTATGGTGAATCTCTCATTCATTATGGATGATATACCCACAATGTTAGCTTTAAATAAATATATAAAATTTACAAGGTTGATAGAATCTTGATCATAATTTGAATTTTGTAAATGTAATTTTGACATGCTAATTATTAATTTTTATTTAAATATCAGTTAATTCATTTTATTAATCTAGTAATCTCCTAAACCACTAGTCCAATCATCTCAATATTTTTCAAAATTCAATACTTTATGAAATATTTATATAAAGAAAAGAAAAATTTGTGCAAATAAAGTGAAAACATAATATTAACACATAAACATTAAAATGTAATATATAAAATCTAACTCTTTAGAACCATAAACTTAACTGTTAAACCCTAATCATAACCTAAACCCTCACACTAACACTAAGCATTAGTACCAACCTAGATGAAAAAATAGGTTTCCATTACATAATTAATCACAAACCCTTACTCTAACTATGACATGTATTTTAAGAAGTTTAAATAGTTTAAAAGACATGTAATTATATTTATATGTTTTAGATTTTTTTTAATTAAATAGTAATTTTGTGAATTTTTATGTTGTATACATATATGCAAATAATATTTCATGTATGACATATTTGGTGAGGACCTACTTTGACCTCAACTCCTACCCCCATCCCCACTCCCTCCATCTTCACTCCCACCTCCTCCACCACCTACCCTAGAGGAGTTGTGAGAGAGCATGAGGCATAACCTTATGTGAGACATATAGACTCTTAGGTGCGAGAACCATCCCCCCACCCACCCCCACCCTACTTCACCTTGCAGATAGTATGCAAAATGCTATACAATCTATAGAGAACTTAGACTATGACATAGATAGCTTTAGAACATGGAGGCAAAACATGTGATCCTTCTATTCTGATGACCTATCTTATAGATAGGTCCATGAACTATATTTTAAGAACCCAAAGATGAGTGATGAGATAAGTGACAAGAAGCCTCATATCTCTATTAGATGATGCACACACCCTCACATATTAGAGGCTTTTTGGGAGAAAATGAGATGCCCATGTACTTTCTTAGGAATTATGGGAAAAGTTCAAATTAGGTTTGAAACCCAATTATTTTGATATAAAACCATTTCAGGGGGTTGATGGATGGATGCCTAGGGATAGGCCTGGGGAAAAGCTCACTGATAATATGAGGAATCATTAATGTCCTCAGCCTCTTGTTCATCTTCCTGCACCAATTTTTCTAGTGCCTCTCCATCATCGATTAGTGTCATCTATGCTTTTACTTCATTGAGTTCCCTTTCAGGTAATTTAGTACAACAGTGGATGTAGGTGAGGGATATTCATCCCCTTGGATATATTTTTACCAGTTTTGGGGATATATGCAAAGGCCCCTAGAGTGATGCATATAAAACACAGGATGCCCATGATGCTGAGGGTGGTGATTTTGACGATGAGGTGTATGCTTCTCATGGTGGTGCTAGTGATGATATTGATGTGTCATCATTTATTGACCTTCTTTGTGGAGAGGGAGATAATTAGCAACAACAGATAAAAATTTAATTAAAATTTATAATGTACATTATTATTTACTTTCTGCATATACATAATTATACTAACCATATTAATGTATGTTAATTTTCAATTAATAGAGGATGGATGATAATGTTCCTCCTAGGAGACAATATAGTCTCTTTTTGAGAGCTTTAGATGTTGGCATCCCTCATATGGTATGCACTTTGAATTACACTTAAAATAATGTACCTTGGAACTCAAATTTAATAACATGTGGTCATATATTCTTTTTGCCTAATTTTGTAGGGATTGTCATCAGTTACATAGTTAGATGCTTCTACAGGTCTTGATCTATCCACTAGTTAGGTACAACCTCAAATACCTACGGTATGAACTTCTTGAGAAAAATATTTTTTACTATTTTTATGTACACATGTTTATTAACTTATCTTCAACTTTGATTCATGTATAATCATGTATGTTGGTTTTAAAAATAGGAGATGGATCGTACTATTCCATCTAGGCCTTAGTATAGTCTATTTTTGAGTCCTTCATCTTTTGGGCATTTTAGACATGTTGATGATTCTAGTAGTGAGGTGCAACCTCAAATACGTATTGTATGTACTTTTTCAAGATTTTTTTTGTTGCATATGTATACTTACTAACTTATATCTACAACTTTGATCCATCATTTTGTTTTGTAATTGTATACCATTGGAGTACATGATCATCATGGTAGAACCATATCTCTAGACTGATTTGTGATATTGGATAGTATTCAAGTATGATATATATGCCTTTATTTGAAAAATTTGTAGTGTAAATTATGTGCTCTTTAATTTATGTACTTTTTAATTCATGTATATATAATTTTGACTCAAGGTTTATGTATCCATGATTTTAGGAGGATGTTGCCATGAGTGTTGGTGGGAGTATAGGACTAAGTTAGATGGAGGTAGAGACATCATCCTTTGTGTTGAATAATTTTGTCCTTGATGTCACACAAATGTCATATCAGTCATTAGTCTCAAGTTCACCGAGCTCAGACAGTCTACAATGCAATTTACAGTGCCAACCGAGCTCACTTGGTCATCAAAAAAAATGTGGAAGATAGTGTTAACCGAGCTAACTCGGTCATCGAAGGAAATGTGGAAAATAGTGTTAACCGAGCTAACTCGGTCATCAAAGGAAATGTGGAAAACAATGTCAACCGAGCTAACTCAATCAACGAAGGAAATGTGAAAAGTCATTATTAACCGAGCTTCACTCGGTCTCCAAAAGTTAGTTTCCACTGAGCTCACTCGGTCATCAAATGAATCATGGAAAAGTCAGTGTTAACTGAGCTTCACTCGATCTCCAAAGGTTAGTTTCCACCGAGCTCACTCGGTTATCTCAGGAAACTCAGTACTTACTGAGTTCTCTCGGCGATTGAAGGATTGTCACGAAGTTCACTGTATCAACCGAGCTCAATCGGTTAACACAAGAATTATTTTCTGAACAAAGTTCACCATGCAGGGTCAGCCAGTATAGGGATTTGCTAATTAATTACTTTTAGCTAACTGTTGTAATTGTTTGTTTTAGTCAGTGATTTGAGCCCAGTAAGATAATCTGAAGGTATATATGGTCATTCAAGTTATGAATTAAAAGTGTGTGATTATGAAAAAGAAGTTATGAATGCAAATTATAGCATGAAGAGGTGAATGTTGAGAAAAGTCTGATGAAGGATCAGATGTGTTGAAGGAGCTACAAAGTTGTATTTGATCAGTAAGGATTTAGTCAAGCATAACAGAGATCTGCAATCAACAAAGATAAGTTGCACATTATATCAGGTCATTTCATTGTTGCTTTCTAACCATTGTAACAGTGTATTCAAAATCTCTTAACAGAGTTGGTTTAATAGCCATTCAATAAATCCTCTAACAAGGTGACAGTTTACTTGAATTGTTCTAAAGACCTCTAGCAAGGCCACTCCTAACAGGGTGATTAAATCGTTTAACAGGGTCACACCTAACAGTGTATTTTTGTAACCTTTAACAGGGTTGGCTCCTAACAGGGCTCACTTCAGAAGAGTGAAAAACAATATCTAGTTACATTGGTGATTTTTCCCATATTGGGTTTCCACGTTAAAACTGATGTCTCTTGTGTTTTAATTACTAAATTACTTTGTGCATGATAACGTATCAGTTTTTAATTTTTATCATTTGCTGCATTATCAAGTTTCAGCATTTTATTAATTAGATCAAGGGTATATTCAGACATCTTAGGGACTGTGGAAAGTTTTTGGAATAACTGATTCACCCCCTCCCCCTCTCATTTACTCTATTCTCATTTCCAACACTTTGAGGTTAGTATTTTTATTTATACATAGTTCATTATGATCTTTATCAAAAAAATTAAATTTATGTATTCTATTACTAGACTTGATCACTGCCACATTTGGTAGCTATGAGAGTGCACCTACTCCTGTTATAGAGGGACACCTATATCAGATGGAATTTTTTTAAATAAGTACTGGATATTTTATTTTATTTTCAAACTAGATTTTGAAACCCATTTCAATTAAGCATGTACATATTGTCTCCTCAAGATACCACACAAGATGTGACACATGATGCCCCATGTGATGAGACACATCATGTTACACGGGATGATCCATTTGAGTCCTCTTCACGTGGAGTAAAGAGGACTGTAGATAAGACAAATTAGGTCTTTTGGCACCATTACATTGTGTTTTTATGACACATTTTGTTTATTATGATACACTTTTTATTAGGATAGTTATCTCTATTATATTTTTTTGACTTCATAGATCATGTTATCACATGTTAGACCATATTATATATTTTTATGACTTGTTATCATGCTAGTGTATGGTATCTTCTTATGTTATCATGTTTTAAGTATGACCCATTTTGTTTATTGTGACACATTTTATTCATGTTATGACACATTTTGTTAGTATATGGTATGAACAATAATTTTAATTAAACATAGGAAGATTAATTTAAACATGTTTGAATGTAAAATTAATGGAAAAATATCGGAGGTCATTACAAATTGACAAAGAATTTAATATCAAGTGCACACCAATAACTTTCAAATAGAAGTGAAATCCTATATTTTACACAATTGAACTCATATATATATATTTAAAAAAAAAAGTGAAGTCATATATTTAAAAAAAGTGAATCCATATATATATATATATATAACACAATATGAAGGACATATATAGAAGTGAACTCATGTTTTTAAATGTTTACAACATGTTTCAATTGAAATAAAAAAATTGGTTGAACACATTTCTTCAAATGAGGTCCTACAAAATTAAAGAAGTACACAAATTGAAATGTTAGTAAATATAGAAATTTATAAGACCTATCTGTATTATGTAAATATGTTTAATGTACACTCACTATGTGTAATTGCATAAGATGTTGATGTCGGATCCACCTAAAACATTCAAATTTGCATACATTGTACTTGAGACATGAATAAGAGGTATATAAGTTTTCTAATTTTCTATTGACACTACATACATACATTTAAATTATATAAGTACTATTTTCACTTAGGTTTGCACCCTTGTCCAAGGCCTATGCGCGAGGACAACCTAGTGAAACATGGAAACAACCTCCAAGCTATGGGACTTGAACTACGAGGTTGAGTCTCTGGAGAAGGCCGGCTTCCTCTTACTATCAGGGCGCACCTATCTACTTGTGGAGAGAAAAAGGGAGAAGGATAGCACGAAAGAAAATCTACCTAGTCTAATCTAAGGAGGTGATGCACCAAAATAGAGTGTTCGGACCAATCTCTGCCCATACATGTGCTACTAAACTAGAATGAAACTAAGGATATACACATTTAGACTTGCTTTTAATCAAATAACCACATATAGATCAGAAAACCAAATTGAATAACACAAGGAAGGATGAATCTCACTCATATATTATCCAATAGGCACAAATAGATACAGTATGCAGACTACAGATCTCAATAATACATCAATGAGAGGTAAGAAAGATGCACATACACATTAATGGCTGAAGGGGATAAAACATGAAATCATACAATTCAGAGGCACAGGGAATTTTACACTGCAGACCTGCGAGCAGTAGCAGAGGATAACAGAGAAGGGTCGACCCCCCGTTTTGAAAAGATTACAAAAATTGCCTTTATAGTTTAGGCATAACTGAGGAAATTGGCTCTGCATTAACTGCTCAACTACTACCATCAAGCTCTCATACAAAAATATCTGATCAAAGATCACACTCGAGCATGGTTCTGAGGTACAAAATTAGGTATTCGACTGAAGAAATGCCTCGAGTAGACAGAAGCGGCGCCAATGAATGATCCTGACACAGTAGATGGATCAACTGAGATGGTGGAGTGTTTCCCTATGTTTTGCATTCATTTTTGGTAGGTCAAAATTGATCACGAAGATCAGATCGCAAGATAAAATCGATCACCTTTGCTTCTTGGTTCATGAATCAGTAGGGTCGTCGAGGTCAAACAGTTCCATATGCTGACTAGGCCACGCGGGCCAATCACATTCCTTTAATTCTGCCACCTAGGAAGTCCTCCATGGTTGACCTTCCTTTATTTAACTAACTGTGCCACATTTTAGACTGTTATTATTAACCATAACCGCCAGCCGCTAACCGCCAACCTTGGCCGAGCTAGTGAGACACGTGTCAACAAATCACTATGTCGCCATGGTAAAGACTACACAACTTTACCATAGTGAGATGGCACTATCCGTCGATCAGTTTTGAATCTGACGATCATGAAGACTCATCGTGTAACTCCTGTCATTACCCCAGGCCCATCGTATCTGGTGCCACCTCAGCGAAATGCACCATGCCCAAACGACACCTGTCAATACTGACCGACGTACCCTATTGCAACCAGGCCCCATCGACACATGGCGAAAGGGCACCATGTTGCTATGGTAAAGATCATGCAACTTCACCATGGCAACATGGCACCATTCGTCGATTTGCCTTAAATCTGACAGTAAGTAAGATGGATACTGCCCCTTAGTGCATCGATGAATAGGAACTGGCCACATTGAACTGTCTGACGGATCCTCACTGACATCCCTGGACCCACGGGGACACGTGTCCTCCAGGCACTATGTCGCCATCATAATTCTCATGTAGCTCTTCTATAGTGCAATGGTGCCTACTGTTGATCTCTGCAGATCCAACGGTGGAGTTCTAACCCTTGATTGCACTGACCACGCTGAAGATCTAGTCCCATGCACTAACTGTGTTCTAACTTGGTCTATGTGGCGATTCCTTATTGGCCATTTGAAGCAGCGACCTGGCAGATTCCAAGACTTGACCCCACGGAGTGGCCACGTGTCGACTAGACGCCATGTCGCTATGAGAAAATTGAAGTCAAATTCCCATAGCGCCATAGCGCCCAATTGATGACATGTCTTCTCTCTTGCACGTGGCTCCCTCTGATTTGCCACCATGGCACTGCACTTCTGACTGTGCAGGCGAGGTACAAATGGGACCCAACCACTTGCCTGAACTCTCGCCGTTGATCCTTTTCGTTGCCGCAAACCTTGCTGCTGACGCTGGGACTCACTGTAGAACACCTTTCGACTGGTCGGGCGCTATGTCGCTATCAAAAAACTCGTGATTTTTTCGATGGCAACATGGCACCTTGCCGCCTTTTGAATTTTCCAGCCCATGAAAATTGATCGCCCGCCGCCGTGAATAATTCCCGATCCATTGTGAAACTTTTTCGATGACGTGACCTATTGCCTTGCAAGCTGGACCCACCAGACACGTGGCGAAAGGGCGCCATGTCACGAACGTAAGTCTTATGAAGATTTTGATGGCGAGATAGCGCCAATCGTAGATCATCCTCAGATCTGACGGTAGAGAAACTTGTGAGCTGCAAAACATATGTTATAAAGCTCGGCATTAAAATAATATTAACCTTGGGAATTAGCCGTTTGGATAGGCCGAACGTTTGAAATTTGAAATTTGGTGAGGGAAACAAAATGTGGTAACATTCTGGTGACTCGCAGGGGATGCAAGCCTGCTATGCATCAGACAAGTGCTTGCGAAAAATCCATTGGGCTATGGAGTCAAAAAAGCTTGAATCTGAGAACTACAAAACCCTAACCTGTCTGTGAGAACATTGAAAACCCTAGCTCTACAACTGCAACTGGAAACAAAACAAGACTTCCTCTGCAACCTGAGACTGTCAAAACTTCAGGAGCTGGCAACTCAAAAAAGAGAACCATGTGCACACGCACTTCTTGAAAAACAAGAATAGTAGAAAGAACTAAACTACTTATATACAGGAACTCGACCCTCATCAGAAACAAGCTTTAAGATAAATCCCATTGACTAGAATGGGCAAAACTTCACCATTGGGTCTGCTCAATTGAAATGCATTGGTCTATTTGCAACTAGCAATCAGATAGGGGCCACTCCATAATGCATCAAACTTGGAATGTCTTCCTGGTTTTGCTCTGTCTGAGTCCCACTTGAGGATTAAATCTCCTTCTTTGAAGGTTCTGGCCCTAGCCTTCTTATCAAAACTCCTTTTCATCTACTGCTGATGCATTTCCAAGGTTTGCATAGCCTTGTTTCTCTTTTCTTCCAGTTCAATCAGTTCTGCCATTCTTACTGACATGGCACTATCTTCAATCAATTCCAGCTGATGAGCCAACTCCAAGGATGGGAATTCTAATGAAATTGGGAGTCTGGCCTCCCTACCATATACCAGCACAAAAGGTGAATTCCCAATAGATCTCTTGGTTGTTATCCTATTAGCCCATAGAGCAGTTCTTAATTTTTTATGCCAAAACCTCTGATTGTCTTCTATTGTCCTCTTCATGATTCTGATCAGATTCTTATTGGAAGATTCAGCCAAACCATTACCCTGGGGATAGTAATTTGATGATGTGCTCAAGTAGATATTGTGATTCATTGCCCATGCACAAATCTGGGTTCCAAAAAAAGACTTGGCATTGTCTGACATGATAGTAGAAGGAGCACCAAACCTAGATACAATTCCATCAAGGAAGTCAACAATTGATGGTTTTGTAGCATCCTTCAAGGCAACTGCCTCTATCCATCTAGTGAAATAATCAGTAGCAGCCAAAATCCATTTATGACCTGCACTAGATGGAGGATTAATGGGGCCTATAAAATCCAACCCCCACTGGGTAAAGGGCTTATCCACTTGAATAGGATGAAGGGGGAGAGCTGCAAGCCTTTGTTTTCCTGAAAAGAAAGCACATTTCTCACATTTTCTCACATACCTATAACAATCATGGAACAGAGATGGCCAATAATAACCAGCCCTCATGATCTTCATGGCAGTTGTTCTTGTAGAGAAATGGCCACCATCAGGGCCATCATGAAGTTCCTTAATCATCCTCTCAGCTTGATCCTCTTCAATGCATCTCAATAGGGTCCCATTAAAATCCCTCCTAAATAGGATACCATCAATTACCACATAGGGAATGGACTGCAGTCTGTATTGTCTTCTTTTGGTTATGTCCAATCCCTGAGGGTATCCATTCCCTGATAAGAAGCTCTTCATATCACTTATCCAGCTCCTTGGACCATTAGCATTCCCTTCCTCCTGCTGCTCTATTATTACCCTAGCAACCTCTTCATCTGAATCTTGGCTTGATAACATTTCCTTGCACAATCCTCTTCCTCTTACCAACTTGGTAATCTGAATATCAACATCATATTCCATTACCTTAGTGATCCATCCAGCTCTCTTTTCACTAATATCCTTATTTAACAGGAAGTCTTTTACAATGGCATGGGGCACCAACAAATGGATCCTATTGTGGGATAAGAGGTGCTTGAATTTCTTCAAGGCTCTGATGACTGCAAGGGCTTGCTTCTCTACAAAGCTGTACTTATCCTCATATTCCTTGAGCCCTTCACTAAAGAAGGCTATGGGCTGCTCCTCATCCTTGTCATTTTTTTGAGTCAAGACAGTAGAGATACTTGACTCACCACCTAGAGTGTAGAGGATAAAATCCTTCTCAAAATTTGGGTTCATGAGAGTAGGGGCTGAGGCTATGGCTATCTTGATCTCTTCAAAACTCTCCTTCCCTTCCTTGGTCCATGAGAAGACCATACCTTTCTTAAGGATAGTTGTAAGAGGTTTCACCATGGTAGCAAGATTAGGAATAAACCTTCTTACAAAATTTATCATACCAAGGAAACTTTGCAGCCCTTTCTTGTGTTTAGGGAGAGGAAGGGCAAGTATTGCCTTTGTTCTTTCTGGATCAATGGTCAGCCCATCCTAAGATACAATGTGTCCCAATAATTTTCCTTGGCTTGTACCAAAGACACACTTGGCTGGGTTGAGGGAAACCCCAAACTCTCTACACCTTAGAAATACCTATCTTAGATGATCAAAATGATCTTCTACATTTTTTGAATATACAATTATATCATCAAGGTATACTAAGACAAACTTGTCAATTAAATTTTTAAAGGCCATCTCCATTTCCTTCTGAAATGTGGCACCTCCATTTGTTAGTCCAAATGGCATCTTGCAATAAGAATAGGTGCCCCATTTAGTAGTGAATGTTGTCTTATATCTGTCAGATTCTTTAACCAACACTTGATTATAACCAAAGAATCCATCAAGAAAAGAGAACCTCCTTGACCCACTGACTCTGGATAGGATTTGCTCCATGGAAGGGAGAGGATGATGATCTTTAAGGGAAGCCTGATTAAGATCCCTAAAGTCCACACACAATCTGATTTCTCCATTCTTCTTCCTTACAGGGACAAGGTTAGCTACCCATGATGAGTGTTTGATAGGAAATATTATATTGGCCTCTATCAACTTGGATAGTTCTTTTCTCATTAGGGGCTCAATCTTAGGATTCATTGGCCTTTGTTTTTGCCTTACTGGTTTGGCCTTATCAACTAAATCTATGGTATGCTGAAACAACTTAGGATCAAATCCTTTTAAGTCATCATATGTCCAAGCAAATACATCATTGAATTCTTGACATAAATGAATGAATTTTTCTTGCTTAGTTTTAGAACATACCTTCCCCATATTTAGAGATTTTCCATCAGCAATTGTAACTGGGGCATAATCATCCTTTTCTGCAGCTAGATTCATTCCTTTACCTCTTGTTTGATCATTAGGATTAAAAACACTCTCCAAGGTAATGAGACCCTTGGGCAACTTGTTAGAACTGAGATGAATGATCTGATCACCATACTGATCTTGCAGCCTTGACTAATTTCTACCTGAGAATTCTGCCTCATTCTGCAAGAAACTCACAATTTGCTCATCAGAATCAAACACCTGCCAATGGGTGTTGTTGTCAGGGATGGCAGGCCTCACTACCACCCTTATTTGTTGCTTCTTCTTCTCCTCAAGATTCTCTGGTACATCATAAGCTGCATCCACTGCTGCAAGTCTACCACATGTTTATTTTCTTTCCTAGGAATGCTCTGAATATTAAATGCATTGAAGACCTCAAGCAAATCCCAGACTCTGTGTTTGTAAGACTTAAGTAGGCCATTTTTGGTGATATTCTAGTTTCTCACTTGGTTGACTACCAACTCACTATCTCCATATACTTTCAAGGCTTGGATTCCTCTCTTTTGGGCAAGTAAGAGACCTTGAATCAAGGATTCATACTCGACCACATTATTGGTGCAACTGAATTGGATCCTAAAGGAGAAATAGTATCTTATTTGTGTAGGAGAGACCAACATAACACCGGCCCCTGACCCATTTCTATTCCTTGAGCCATAAAAGTACATACTCCATGTTCCATTTATATCATCACTAGTCCCAACAAGATCAAGAACTTGAGCATCTTTCTCTATTATGCAATATGTACTAAGGCCTGTCTCAAGAGTCTCTAACATAGACTCAAACTAATATGCATTTTCCCACTCATCCAAGAAGAAATCAGGAATCTCTGCTATGGAAGTGACAGGCTCATTTACTATGTCATTTTCATCCATCTCTAGAATTGGGCAATTCATGTTGATGAAGTTGGGGGTGTAGGATTCAGTGTGATGAAGGGCTTGAGGTTTTGCTCTAATTGAGGCATTGGCTCCATATTTGGTCTTAAATGACACATATGACCAATCAGCACATATGAATCCACCAATTTGAGTAGTGAAGTCTCTTGAAAGACAGATAGCAAAATAGGGCTTGACTTCGGCAACAAATATGTCTTGAATCACAGTGCAACCAGGGCATGCATGTAGGGCCATCTCCACATTCCTAAGGATGCCTATAGTTTTGATAGTACTACCATCCAATTGTAACACATCCCTAACAATGGGCTCATATTTCATTCCTAAAGCATCAACAACACACCTAGGCATTACTGAGCTACTAGCTCCTGAATCTATCATGCAATTGTGGACTAATTTGCCTCCTATAATCATAGAAACATATAATGGAGGGGGTCTAACCTTTTTATTTGTCTCCACATCCCTTGCTGGTTGTACTAGACTTGTGGCACTCTCCATGGTAGATGGCTGATCCTTGGATTCAATCTTCTCTAATTCTTGCTGCAACAACCTCTTCTGCATTGTTATGGTAGCAACAACATCCCACATAGAAATGTTCACATTGGTCTTCTTCATTTGTTCTACTACACTGAATGGTGCATTAGGAACTTTGGTAGGAACTTTGGAAGCTGCACTTATAAAAGGTTGAGATGGAGCAACATAAGGATCACTTGCATCTTTCTTTCTAGAATCTTGCTTTTGCTTTTGTGAAGTACTTGTTTGTTCATTTGCTGCATGTGCATGAGGTGTTACATTTGAAGTTGAGGCCTGATTAGGAGAAGGAGGGGCAGTATGTTCCATAGCTCTCTTCTTACTTCTTGTATTATGAGCAACGGAATCCTGGCTTACATTACAATGCTCCCCAATCCGATGATTCATGAAAGAGAAATCATCATGTCCTTGAGTAGATGAGGCCTCCTTGGGATGATCCTCCTTGGATGATTGCTTTGCTGCAGGTTCTTGGTTAGTTAGGGCCAAATAAGATTCTGCCTTCTAGCACATGCAATAGGTATAAGAATAGTTGCAAGAAGGACAGAAATCTTGATCTTGAGCCAAGTTATTTTGAGGGACTATAGCTCTATTTTGATTTGAGCTTGAAGCAAAAACATGACTATTTTTCCTACCTTGATCAAAAGAGCTATTCCACTGATTAGGAGGTCTACCACCATTTGGAGCTTGATATTGCAATTGGGGAGGCTTGCCACTTTGAGCCTGCTGTCTCTCTAAGGCCACCACCTCGTTACTCATTTTTTGCATTATAGAAAAAATATCCTCTAATATTTTCCCTTGGTCCTTCAACTCCTTCCCCTGCTCTTGCAATTTTTTATCTAGGGTCTTCTCTCTTTTATCTGTATTCAGCACTAGACCTTGGAGCATTTCTTTGAGTTCATCTATCCCATTTGAGGATGTGGAAGCTTGACGAACTGGAGTAAGGGCTTTTGATGTAGAAGTTGTAGGAAGAGGGGCCATTTCTAGTTGGTGGTTGGGAACATCAAGAAAGAAAGGCATAGGGGGCCTTGGAGCCAACTTTCCTCCTTGTATTAGGACATTCTCAGCTTTTATGGCTATCTCATAAGCATTAGGCAAGGTATCTCCTCCCATAGTTTGGATTATAGTGGCAATATCACTGTTAAAAGCTCTAATGTAATGAAAGAAGGCATTACCAGGGGTAGGTTTCACTGTAGTGGGTATTCTATCCCATGTCTTTTGGAATCTATAGTTAAAATTAGTCATACACTCATGGGGGGCTCTTTTTATTGTAGTCAGCTGCTCTAAAAGTGATAGATGGTCACTTCTATCCTCAAAATGTTTGCACAATCCTGCTCCTAGTCCATCCCAATCAGTTATAGAACCATGAGCTAAGCCTCTATACCACTGTAATTCTTTTCCTTTTAAAGATTAGGCTAGAAGTCTGACAGCGACATCATCCTCTATAATACCATGAATATTACAGACATTTGCTACCTCTTGGATATGCTCTAAAGGGGAGATGGAAGTTTCACTAGTAAAATTAGGTATACTTTTTAGTGCAGATACTGGTATATCATGTCTTTGGGCTAACAATAGAGGACTTCCACCATTAAAGGTGGCAAAAGCATGAACTCTTGGCTGTGCCATGTAAACAAGTGTTCTATTGATGAGTGTTGATGGCAATCTAGGCTGAGTTCGAATAGTAGGAGAAGTAGAGATAGATCTTATAGGTATATTAACTGTTATTACACCCCTAACTAATGATAATGAAGTTCTAGTCCTCCTTCTTCTAGGATTTGAAAGAGAAAGCTCTTGATATTGAAATTTGCCTCTAGAAGATGCCCTTGTTTCAGCTCTGGGCATGAATTTTTGCAACTTTGGCTTGGAACCAGATTTGTTGATGTTCAGAGTCGCCAAGTACTTTGAAGAATCGGCCTCTTAAAGGCTTGAATATTGAAGCCAACACTACCTCTTCAACATTAATCTCTGAAACTCTTTCTTCTTTGACACCAGTAGACTTTAAATTTTGTTTGAAGAGAGTCCCACCGGGTGTGCCAAAAACTGTTGTCACTTAGGTTTGCACCCTTGTCCAAGGCCTATGCGCAAGGACAACCTAGTGAAACATGGAAGCAACCTCCAAGCTGTGGGACTTGAACTACAAGGTTGAGTCTTCGGAGAAGGCCGGCTTCCTCTTACTATCAAGGCGCACCTATCTACTTTTGGAGAGAAAAAGGGAGAAGGATAGCACGAAAGCAAATCTACCTAGTCTAATCTAAGGAGGTGATGCACCAAAATAGAGTGTTCGGACCAATCTCTGCCCATACATGCGCTACTAAACTAGAATGAAACTAAGGATATATGCATTTAGACTTGCTTTTAATCAAATAACCACATACAGATCAAAAAACCAAATTGAATGACACAAGGAAGGAGGAATCTCACTTATATATTATCCAATAGGCACAAATAGATATAGTATGCAGACTACAGATCTCAACAATACATCAATGAGAGGCAAGAAGGATGCACATACACATTAATGGATGAAGGGGATAAAACAAGAAATCATACAGTTTAGAGACACAGGGAATTTTACACTACAGACCTGCGAGCAGTAGCAGAGAATAACAGAGAAGGGTCGACCCCCCGTTTTAAAAAGATTACAAAAATTGCCTTTATAGTTTAGGCATAACTGAGGAAATTGGCTCTGCATAAACTGCTCAACTACTGCCATCAAGCTCTCATACAAAATATTCGATCAAAGATCACACTCGAGCATGGTTTTGAGGTACAAAATTAGGTATTCGACTGAAGAAATGCCTCGAGTAGACAGAAGCGGTGCCAATGAATGATCCTGACACACTAGATGGATCAACTGAGATGGTGGAGTGTTTCCCTATGTTTTGCATTCATTTTTGGTAAGTTAGAATTGATCACGAAGATCAGATCGCAAGATAAAATCAATCACCTTTACTTCCTGGTTCATGAATCAGCAGGGTTGTCGAGGTCAAACGGTTCCATATGCCGACTAGGCCACGCAGGCCAATTACATTCCTTTAATTCTGCCTCCTGGGAAGTCCTCCATGGTTGACCTTCCTTTATTTAACTAACTATGCCACCTTTCAGACTGTTATTATTAACCGTAACCGCCAGCCGCTAACCGCCAACCTTGGTCGGGCCAATGAGACACGTGTCGACAAATTGCTATGTTGCCATGGTAAAGACCGCACAACTTTACCATAGCGAGATGGCGCTATCCGTCGATCGATTTTGAATCTAACGATCGTGAAGACTCGTCATGTCATTGCTGTCCTTACCCCAGGCCCATCGTATCTGGCACCACCTCAACGAAATGCACCATGCCCAAACGACACCTGTCAATGCTGACCGATGTACCCTGTTGCAACCGGGTCTCGCTAACACGTGGCGAAAGGGTGCCATGTTGCTATGATAAAGATCATGCAACTTCACCATGGCAACATGGTGCCATCCGTCGATTTGCCTTAAATCTGATGGTAAGCAAGATGGATACTGCCCCTCAGTGCATCGATGAATAGGAATTGGCCACGTTGAACTGTCTGACGGATCCTCGCTGACATCCCTGGACCCACGGGGACATGTGTCCTCCAGGTGCTATGTCGTCATCATAATTCTTGTGCAACTCTTCTATAGCACGATGGCGCCTGCCATTGATCTCTGCAGATCCGATGATGGAGTTCTAACCCTTGACTGCACTAACCACGCTGAAGATCTGGTCCCATGCACTGACTGTGTTCTGACTTGGTATATGTGGTGGTTCCTTATTGGCCATTTGAAGCACCGACCTAGCAGATTCCAAGACCTGACCCCATGGAGTGGCCACGTGTCGACTAGGTGCCATGTCGCTATGAGAAAATTGAGGTCAAATTCCCATAGCGCCATAGCACCCAATTGATGACATGTCTTCTCTCTTGCACGTGGCTCCCTCTGATTTGCCACCATGGCACCGGGCTTCTAACTGTGCAGGTGAGGTACAAATGGGACCCAACTACTTGCCTGAATTCTCGCTATTGATCCTTTCCATTACCGCGAACCTTTCCGTTGACGCTGGGACTCAACATAGAACACCTTCCGACCGGCTGGGCGCTATGTCGCTATCAAAAAACTCATGATTTTTTCGATGGCGACATGGTGCCTTGCCGCCTTTTGAATTTTTTGGCCCATGAAAACTGACCGCCCACCGCCGTGAACAATTCTCGGTCCGTCGTGAAACTTTTCTGATGACGCAACCTGTTGCCCTGCAAGTTGGACCCATCGGACACGTGGTGAAAGGGCACCATGTCGTGAACGTAAGTCTCATGTAGATTTCGATGGCAAGATAGCGCTAACCGTAGATCTTCCTCAGATCTGACGGTAGAGAAACTTGCGAGCTGCAAAACATATGTTATAAAGCTTGGCATTAAAATAATATTAAGCTTGGGAATTAGCTGTTTGGATGGGCCGAACATTTGAAATTTGAAATTTGGTGGGGGAAACAAAATGCGGTAACAAGTACATATATAAAAAGACCATAATAAAGAAAAAAACTTACATGTGTGTATTTTGTAGTCATCATACTATACCATCTGCATCCTCTTTCTTTTGCAATGCATCTATGATTGCCTCATGGTCTTCCATTGAAATTTTCCATACTAACTTATTGGTGGGTCTCCCTTTGTATCTTTGTAATTTTGTATTCGTTGCCACAACCAAGTGAGAATAGTTCAAAATCTTCTTTTTTGATTGGTAGTCTTCAAGTGCTGGTAAACTATTTCTTGTTGTTAGGTATGTGTGTAACCAAGTGCTAGCTACAATGATAGATCCAATTAGATACTCAAAAGCATCATCTACTTAATGACATATCATTTTTTTCTTAGGTTCCATACATCTAGCTAGCTAATACTCAGTTTGTTCAACATTATCATCAGAGGCAATAACAACATAAATATGTCCTATACAATAAGATAAAGTACATAAATAGTAATGATATGTACTTGAATTTTATTAATGACATGTACATAAATAAATAATATAAATTGAAGCACAATCACAACAAAATTTAATTAAATTGAGCATATACCAAGTTGTATGAGGTTTGAAATATGACCATATTCTTTTGATGTAATTGTAACATTTGGGCCTTCATTTACTATATCATCTTCAATATGTGTGTCAGTAGGTGCTAATGATTTTAGTTTCTAATCTTCAACGCATTCTATATTATCACATTCTTCCCATTCACCTGCAAGACAAAATTAGCAAAAACAAGCAAGCTCCATAGTCCATAAGGTCCAAGTGTTAGAATCTGATCTCCTAAATGAATGCCATTTAGCTGATCCAAGAATTGTATCATAGTCATATCAGCTTGAAAGCTTATTCATCTCTTCAACTAGGCAAAAGAAATATTTGATTGTAGAGTTTTGACTTGATCATACATGTATAAATATTTGTTACACCATTCCACAATGTCATGCGCATTTTTGAATTTGGCATTTTCCTCATATTTTAATTTCTTTCTGCAAATGGATCTCTTCACGCATGCACCAGCACCATCATGTTCTCTTTTACCATGTCCAACCTCAAAAAAACTCCACATATGTTGGATATTACTTTTTCTATGTGTCCTACTCAACCAATAAAACATTCTAGCATTCTTGAATTGTCCTGTATAATTATCTAACCATATTAGATGTTGTGTCATTTGAATTTTTCTCTCATAAATTATCATAAAAGACCTTGAAGCAATATTGGACAAACTCAGATGAATGAAGTTTATTATCACTCCTATAGAAATGGTACTCTCTAAATATTTTTTGATCCTCTTCTATACTATATGCATATAAACTATATGAACATAGTTGCTACTTGAACTGAATTGTAATATTGTGCTTGTACTTCATCTTGGGTGCAAGTGTGTAGCTATTTGTAAATTCAATGAAGGAAATTATAGTACCAATTAAATACTTATTCTTACATATGTGAAATCGTCCATCAATCCATCTAGCATATTGAGATTATTTAACATAATTTGGTATGCTCATACTCTTAAACTCATCCATAAATGCATGACAACTAACTTTATATGTAACTAGATCACACCTTCTACCAATCTTCCCATCCTTCAATGGATATTCAATAGTTTTGAATCTTTTTACATCAACTAATAGTTGTCCAAAAGTAGTCAAAGAATTTTCTTGCAAACATTCATCTAACAAAGAGAGATTGCCACACATATCACATGTACTAGAAAGACATGCATTGAAAATAAAATATTAGTCATTAGGTGGTTTACAAAACAAACTTGATATGAAGTCCTTTATAGTTTGAGGTGGTATTTTTATACCACATTCCTGCAACATTCCTTTACTATGCATAGTACTATGTATAGATCAAAATACATCATAATGGTAACAAAATTGAACATGAGGTTTACAAAAACATGTGATTCTTTCCTTTTTAATCCTTTCATACATGGTATACACTTTTAAAAATATTTTTGACTAATGGTAATAGTAACACCTTATCATCTAATTTTTTTTTGAACAATTCAATTTGAGTCATGTCCAAAAGGTGTTTAGGATGTGGATCATGTATTTTTTAGCCAACTCTCAATTTAATAACATCTCTTGAATTAGGTGATATTCTTGTATTATCATGCCAAAAAAATTCAACCAAACTATTGACTTCACTACTGAGTTTCATATTAGATCTTGGGATCACATTCAAAGTTAACCCTTCTCTTTACAACTCTTTTTAAAGTTTTATGACTCACATTAAGATATCCACTGATGTTAATAATCAATCTTTTGTCAAAAGTTGATTTGTCAACTAAAGTTATTGTTATTGCTCATCATGTTGCATTCTTATCTTTAGAGTGACTTCTCTTTTTGATAACATTAAAGGCACTAGAAATAGTTGATACAACTTGTTTTAAAGACTCATTTTTATTCTTGGGTTTTGCATACATTCCTAACCTTTTCATCATTTTTCACATTTTGGACATTTTTAATTGTTGCAACATCAACTAACATTGAAACCCAAATTTCTTATTATAAAAATATTGTCAATATAATCTATTAGCATGTGTCATAATCTTTCTCCATGAAACCAATCCATGAAGATTATCTAACACATCATTAGAAAAATATAAATTATGTTCATGCACTTCAGTATCATTCAAACATATTTCTTCAGTACTTGGTGTTTTCATGTCTACATTCATATAATTCTTATTTTCAATTAGCATTTCATTTTCAATGTTATTTGGAATTTGAATCTCATTTTCATTTTTTCTTGGTATTTCATTTGTGGCTTGTATTTCCATTGGATTATGTTGTGCATGATCATTTTACAATTTATTCTTTAAATCGTAACCTTCAAAATCACTAATTTCATCATGAGAATAAACTCGAGGGTTTGGACACACAGTTGTATTAAATGTTTGATTAGAATATGCACTTAAATCTCTTTATATTGGGTTCTCTTCTTTAGCCTCTTCATCAATTGTAGTATCCTCAATGTCCTTCTAATCTGAAACAATAATTAAAATTGAAGACCCAACATTGCTCAACTCTCTAATTCTTTGTCTTCTCTCTCATTGACATTGTACTTCCCTCTCTTAGTTTGTTGCAATCTCCTCATTTCTCATAACTTTAATTTTCTTCTTTCTTCAATGTTTTGATCCCATGTTTGCACCAACTTTAAATTCAAATCAACCAGATCTTGTAAAATGTAGAAGATGACAATAAAGAGAATAATATGATAGAAATTTGTTGTTGCATCTCAGGTCTGTCAAACAATGATTGCACTAATTATTTAGTGCATTGTGGGTCAGCTTTTGCGACCCAACAAGTATCTATGAATCAAATGCCTGATTTATAAATGGGCACCTACTTTTTAAATTATCCAGTACATAATTTTAAAATCAGGTACCTGATGCTTTGAATTATTAGGTGCTCGATTCTTACAATGTCTATATTAGAATCAGGCACCCAATTTTTGAATTAAGAATCGAGTGCTTGATTCTAAAGCCATGGGCAAGAATTTCTCCTTGGCATTATGTTTTTCCTTAGGAAAAGGCATGGTATAGTCTTAGTCGGACCAATACTATGCCTTTATCTATCAAATTTTGACTAAGTAAATTATTCGACAATTTCATGCATTGCCTTAATTTTTATAGGGTCTTCTAGTAGAATATATAGTCCACCAATATAATTGAGAGGGGGGGATGAGTAAATTATCCAATTATTATCACAATATCAACCTTATTAATCCTTAACTATATGAGCAATATAATCGGCAAACATAACAAGATACTCATACACAATAACACCAAATCTGTTAATTAGGGAAACACTTGATCAGAGGGAAACCCTGGTGGGGATGGTTCCCACAAAATGATGTACTAATATAAATATTCCTTGTTAGAGGATGGACCCTATTAGGAGTCTATGAAATACATTTAGTACATATCAGTCCCTGGTAGGAGACTCCACTCTTGTTAGAAGTTTTGCCAACACTATTAGGAGTTGTAGAAAGAAAATGGACCCACTATCCAAATAGTTTCAGGTGAAAGATCAATGAACCAACTGTCCAAATGGCCTTTGTGTTATTCCTTGCAAAATAATATAATTGAACTATGCTTGTACTTCCTCTTCCTCGGTCCTATCAACTGAACTTCTGCTCCTTCTGATCTCGATACCATATCACCAATTTTGCATCCAATAATCCCTTGGATCACTTACTCGCATTTTTTTCATACTCCTTCACACTTCATTCACTTCCTCACTTCTCTCAAACATGGAAAAAATATTTCCTTTGTACCATGTCCCCAAAATAATTCCTTGAGTCAACCTTGAGGCTTTCCCAATTAATTATAATAGGAAAAAAATAAGATAATTAATTATTTCACAATCATATAATATTGTCAGCTCACAATATTAACAAATTCTCACATGTGCAACTTTAGACCTTGTGCACTCATTGATGTCATCATCAGGTTGTCCCCTGTCACTGCATAACTTTGCATATCTTGATTCTATATATGTTAGGAAATACAATCATGTTGTGGTTTCACAACACATGCCCCATTTCTCCTAGAAATGAGGAACCCCTAGTAAATTTTTTTAGTTTTCCCAAACCCCTAGTCTAGGTTCTGAGTCTTTTTTGGCACTCTACCTAGAGTTTGGGTCTTGCCTAGTCCTTTGAATAAAAAAACCTTGATCCCAGAAATGGGAAATTTGGAAAACAATGAGTTTTTAGTGCTAAAGGGTGCACTTGCACACCTAGCACACATGCACACTCTTTTAGGGTGTGACGGTGTGCTAAATGCACAAGTGCGCACTTATCTCCCTTTGGAGATGTACACCTATGCACATGCATAGGTGTGCACCTACAAAGGATGCACACTATCCTGGGCCTATAAAAGCCTAGGACCCCTTCCTCTTCTCCCCATTATTCTTCTTCAAGCTCTTGGGACCACACCTCCACACCTTCAAAGGTGTACCAATCTTCGCCTACTTGGAAGAACACATACATAAGTTAAGGCTATAGAGATAATACAATCCTCATTTTTTATTGATAGAACACCAGTGGAATGTAGAGTAGGAAAGGTAGACATTACTAGAGGGTATATGAAGGATGACATCAGTTATTCCATTGTACTTTTGAGAAAAATCATGGGTCTATTGATAGTTGGGGATCTTCACATTTGGACGGTCCATTTCATAGAGACCATTAGAATAACTAAAATGCCAAATGATTGGGCCATGATACTAAGTGAAAGCTTAGATGAACAACTGGTAGGAGTTAAAGCCAACCCCAAATTTTACATGACATCATATTTGGTGTACTTATTGGTAGCAAGGATAACTAACTATCCAAGACTATACAAGAAGGGAAGCATGCAAGATGCTAATGCTTGGACCTATGTGGTATATCCTTAATTGGTAAAGAAGAATCTCTTAGACTAGAGCAAATAATTTTGGATAGTGAATGATGCTTTCATAATTGCAAACATCGAATTCATAGAGGGTGATTATGCTAAGAGGATGTTAGTAGAGGCAGTAGCAAGGATCGCGGAGATCGGTGCCTATTACATCCATTTTAAAACATTCACTTACCTAAGGATAGCTAGTATGATGGTGAATCTAAAGAAACTCCCAAGTATCCATTAGATAAGCCCTTTCTATTAGAGATTGTAAGATAGCTTGCATCTGCATATGACAGAGTCAGAAAACAACATAAGAAGATATGGGTATGGCCTATTACTATAGGTGCATTTGAGGTAAAGCAGAAGTAGGATATCATGAATTTTGACTTAGAGTGGGATAAATATCCCTTGGAAGATTACAACTCTCCTCATCCCTATTTTGATAATATTGGTAGAGTTTAGCATTTGGTAGGGAAGCAATTTGTGCACGAAGAGGCCATCGAAGATCGTTGAATGAACAAAGTAGATGACTATGATATTTGAATAAGGGACTATTGTAGGATAACTCTATATTTGTTAAGGAGCACCTTAAAGATAAAGGTCTTGCTCAAGGCTGTGCAACAAGAAACTCAAGATGTCCTAGATCCCTTGTATAACAAAGACAAGATACATGATAGGCCTATTATGAATGCAGGGATTGACAAGGATGAAAATGCATATATAAACCATAGGGATAGGCACATAATTAAATTAATGAGGGACTAGATCAAGAAGCCTTTTAACCTTGACCTAGTTCCACAGACTATCACCTTTCAAGCCACAACATGCCCAGTAAATGGTAAAGGTGTAAAAGTTATAGTGCCAACATTCCCTTCCCAATCTCTAGTTAGGCCAAAAATGGTATATCAACATGATAGGGATGTTGGATACTTTAGAGTAGATAAAGGCAAAAATAAGAGGAAAAGAGATTCCCCAAAACAAGTTGAGCCTAAATTTGAAGTGCCTCAAGAAGAGGCAGCTCAAGAACTTGAGAATGAAGAGCCTTAAGAAGAAGTGGCTCAAGCTCAAGATGCTGCACAAGTACCCCCACCTAAACAAGAATAGTAATAGGAGAAGGAACCTGAGTAGAAAGCATAAGAGGTGACACCACCAACTCAAGAGGAAGAAGCCTCTCCTTCAGTTCCTACGACAGCTAGGGTTGGACCTATTGTGAGAAGGAAAAGAAGGTTATTCCTATCCCTTTAGTGCTTAAAACCATCCTTAAGGTGGATGATGATGATGAAGAAGAAGATGATCTCCCCTGGAGCCAGAGGACTCATTTATCTAGGGTAACGATAGAAGAAAGAAGGAGGAGTGCGATCATAATGTTGGCATCCATTCCTAAGAAGCCTATTTAGGTTACCATTTCTGAATATGAGTAGCAACAATGGATTGATGAGAATGGAGGGCATGAAATAAATGTCTTCAATATATTTGATTTGATTTTATCCCTGTGGGAACTAAAATGGTGGGCAATAAGATATGAGATACACCTATGAATCAACATTTAGGAGAGGATTGGAACCAAACACCACCTCAATCAAAAGGGTTTCTATGTGGTATATCCTTAATTGGTAAAGAAGAATCTCTTAGACTAGAGGAAAGAATTTCATATAGTGAATGATGCTTTCATATTTGCAATCATCTAATTCATAGAGGCTGATTATGCTAAGAGAATGTCAGCAGAGGCAAAAGCAAGGATCGCAGAGATCGATGCCTATTACATCTAATTTAAAACATTCACTTACCTAAGGGTAGCTAGTATGATAGTGAATCTAAAGTAACTCCTAAGATATCCATCAGATAGGTTCATTCTATTAGAGATTGTAATGGTCTGTGTAGGATCATGGTGTGCCAAAAAGTGGCGAGGTGAAAAAAATAGAGTTTGAAAATGTCTAAAAGCATTTGAAAATTTTCTCTGACTTTTTTTAATCTATCTAGGTACCATAGCTAAAAAGTAAGGCCCAACCCTTATCGGATACTTGATATTATATCGAATATCCGATATAATATTGGATACCCAATATCGAATACTTAAAAATATATAGTATGAAATATATATAAAGTAATATGAAATAATAAATTAGTTATTACATTACATAATCATAAAATAATAAATATATATTATATTATTTATGAAGATTAATATTATTATATTTCAAAAATCATTCACAAATATTAATATGAGTATAATATAATATAATAAATTTATAATCACTAATATTTGTAATTATTATATTATAGTTAACATATTAATTATTAATTATAGTATACTTGTACATATGCTATTATAGGAAATAATAGTTTAAATTAAATTATAAATTACTATTTTTTTTTGATAAGATAAATAGGTTTTACAGGGACCCTGAAACCCAAAAGTAGCTACATAAACATGGCTGAAAATAAGTAATAGAAGCCCAACCAAAATAAAACAAGTCTAACGGCTGATAATAAGCACAAGGCTTAGCCAAAAAAAGAGGCCAATGAAAAGGTTAGAAAAACAAACTATCTTTAATAGAACTTAGCAAAAGCCAGAACCAAAAGCCAAAAGAGAAACAACAAAAAACAAAAAGATAGAACAAGAAGGCTACTCTTCATTCTTCCTATTGAGATCCTACATGGACTGGGCAACCTCATAAATCTTCTAGAGCTCCTTGACCATTTGCTCCTGGGCTTTCTACATATCCTAGTCCAAACTGGTAAAGGTGATATCAGTGGCCATATCTTCATCAAACATAGCTTTACCTTTGTCCTTTCCATCCTCACTTACCAGTAGGCCTTTTTCTTTTTGACCTACAGGTTGTTTCAAAAAAGAAAATCTATGGGTTGACATGGGGTTGATGTGGCAAATACTAGATATTTGATATTGTATTAGATATTCGATATTATATCAGATATCTAATATAATATCAGATACCCGATATCTATCAATGTTTATAAAAAAAGAAAGCAACCTGTGGGTTGTTATCCTAGGATCCCTAGGGACATATTCAAATTATTTATATGGGTCAAAAGGGGCCATAGGATGACCTCTGACCCCTTTCAACACATTCCATGATGACATATGTCACTAGAGGTCCTAGGACCCCTAGGGATATATTAGAATCATTTATATGGGTCGAATGGGGCCATAGGATGACCTATGACCACTTTTGACACATTTTATTACAACATATGTCTCTAGGGGTCTTAGGACCCTTAGGGACATATTATAATTGTTTATATGGGTTGAAAGGGGTGATAGGATGACCTATGACCCCTTTCGACACATTTTATTACAACATATGTCTTTAGGGGCCCTAGGACCCCTAGGGACATATGACAATCATTTATATGGGTTAAAAGGGGCCATATGATCACATATGGCCCCTTTTGATACATCCCATGATGACATATGTCTCTAGGGGTTGTAGGACCCTAGGGACATATTACAATCATTTATATGGGTCCAAAGGGGCCAGAGGATGACCTATGACCCCTTTCAACACATTCCATGATGACATATGTCTCTACAAATCCTAGGACCGCTAGGGACATTTTATAATTGTTTATAGGGTCGAAAGGGGTCATAGGATGATCTATGACCCCTTTGGACACATTTTATTACAACATATGCGTCTAGGGGTCCCAGGACCCCTAGGGAAATATTATAATTGTTTATATAGGTCAAAAGGGGTCATAGGATGACCTATGACCCCTTTTCGACACATTTTATTACAACATATGTCTCTAGGGGCCCTAGGACCCCAAGGGACGTATTACAATCATTTATATGGGTCAAAAGGGGCCATAAGATGACCTATGATCCTTTTCGACACATTTCATGATGACATATGTCTCTAGGGGTCCTAGGACACCTAGGAACATATTACAACTATTTATATGGGTCGAAAGGGGCTTGACACATTCCATGATGACATATGTCTCTAGTTGTCCTAGGACCCCTAGGGACATATTATAATCTTTTATATGGGTTGAAAGGTGCCAAAGGATGACCTATGACCCCTTTCGACACATTCCATGATGACATATGTCTCTAAGGGTCCTAACACCCTTAGGGATATATTAGAATCATTTATATGGGTCAAAAGGGGCCATAGGATGACCTAAGACCCCTTTCAACACATTTTATTACAACATATGTCTCCAGAGGTCCTAGGACCCCTAGGGACATATTATAATTATTTATATGGGTAAAAAGGTGTCATAGGATCACCTATGACCCCTTTCAACACATTTTATTACAACATATGTCTCTAGGGGCCCTAGGACCCCTATGGACATATTAGAATCATTTATATGGGTTGAAAGGGGCCATAGGATGACCTATGACCCCTTTTGACACATTCCATGGTGACATATGTCTTTGTAAAGAAACTCAGGTGCGGAAACAACTTCTTACACTAATCTCATAAGGAAAGTATGACGCAAATCCTATTAAAATATTCTACACTTACAGATTCAATATCATGTAAACAACAATATTGCAGCCAACCATGCATACAAAAAATAGACAGAGAAAGGAACACATAACACAAGGATTTGCCGGTGGGGAAAAACCTTTCGGTAAAACAACCCCACCCCTTCAGAACCTACACAATGTATTATCTTCAACACAAGGTTACAATACACTTGCAATGCAAGTTCAACATCAACAACAGAAGACTCCAGTAGCTACTCGTAGTACCAACAATACACCTTTTTCGCATCACATCTCTTTGCAACCCTGAAAATGCTTATAACATGCGCTTCACTTTAGGGCTACTCCCAAAGGTAAACCGTATTAGGGCTACTCAAATATATCTTAGTTGCCACATGTCTTCACCTATCCTTGAATCTTCCTAACATAGCTCTTACATGTCATAGGAATCCGTCATAACCATTTTAGTCATGATTTCCTTACACACAATTCAGGATGTCTACACATCAACATTATTTGCAAGAAATACATTTTACAAAATAAATAATAAGAATAGGAATTATACAAGGTTGAGACACCTTATTCCTAACACTACAAACCCTTGGCCCATTCCATTTTTTCTTGTTTCTTTTCTCTAGTGTCTTCTTTGCCCTCACTAGCACTCATGCGTTTTGTAGAATTTGAAGAATTTTTTCATGAGCTCCTCCTCAAAATGCCTCCTCGTCACCAAATATGTTTTCTACTCTTGATTTTTCAAATTTGTTTATTTATTTTTAATGCAATTGGTTTCTTATTAGGAAATGTGAATAATCAACCACCAAGTCCCCAACTTGATCAACAAAATCAAAATAAAAACCCTCCACAAGATCAAAATGAAAATCATTGTGAGGAAGAGAAAGAACTCCCACAACCTCCACCAATTGAAAGACCTCCTCTTGGAACCCAAGAAAATATAATGAATGAAATAGAAAAAGGGAAAAATGAATTAGATGTAATAATTTTTAGGTTGAAAGCTTGTAGGAAAACTAGTCCTATGAGAACACAATTGACATCCTCACTTGAGTCCATTATGAGTCATGTAGCTTCTATTAGTGTTCAGTTGGATATTTCACATGTTAAGAGAGAAGAAATACAAAGATATTAGGCAAACAAATTATCCTATAAACATGTAAGAAAAATGGACATGGTGAAAGGTAACATATGTGCATTTTTTAAAAAGACAAGAGAACAAGACATTTTTAAACATACAACTAAGAGGTACCCCATCCATTGGTGCATACATGATGATATTAGAAATAACTTTTGGGATAGATGGTGGATAGTTTTTGATGCCCCTCCCGACAATAATCAAGAGGTTCCAATGCATTTCTTAAAGAAATTGTATTGTGAATTTATCCTTGGGGAGATCCCCAATTATTTTGACATGTTAGATTCTTAGGGTAGAGGTGGGGGGTTTTCATCTGAGTGGCTAGGGGCACGTCATGACCTTAATGTAGTTAGGGCACCTATTGTCAAGACATAGGGTGAACATTTCATTATTTTTCTTCAGTTGTGAAGGAACATGTAGAGACTACTACTCTAGGGACTATCAATGCTTTGACATAGACCCTCATTCATTGCACCAGTCCATTAGTTGAGGAGGATCCTTCTTCACACCATAGTCACATGTGCATTTCATGTGGATCCTTATGCACATTTGGTAGTCATGTTGGAGACACTCTAGATGATGGGCTAGTTGGTAATGAGTTCCTGAGTGACACATTATTCATTAACACTTAGGTAAATGATAATTATAATAAACTAATTTGATCAAATTTTTTTATGTATAGTGAATGATTGATTAATTAGCATGTCTTGACAATGTTCAAAATTCAGGGTAAGAGTGTTGATGACCCTAGTATAGATTCCCCGGCCTCATTTTATGTCTTGTCAATGAGTTGATAGGTATGTATCAATTTAATCATTTAAGTTAATACACATAATTATTAAGTAATCATATGAAGGATTGACAAAAACTATATATCCATGTGCATTAGTTCTCTACTAGACCATCGACATTCACAAAGGGACTCTAAGCATAGGCATAAGATGAGCTCCGTAGAGGTACATTTATTTCATGTTAATTTAATTCATTTGATTATATTATATTCTATAAAAAACATGTAAATTATATTATATTATTTTTAATTATTGACATCCAAGACTCCTTCTCATCTTTGTCAATCCATTGATCGAGGAGTTGTTGTGGTGGCTTGTTCAAAGCTATTGACTAAGGTATGAAATATTTTTCATAGTTTTAGTTTTTATTTATAATAGTTAGTATTGAAATTTCAAATGGTATTGATAAGTATGATTGAGTGTTTATATTGATTTAATTGTTGTAGGGTATTGTTACTCCTGATGATCTGCAAGCCGTTGAGGTGGATGCATAGAGTGACTATTTGATGGTGGTAAGAAAATAATTAATTTTGTGTTTACATATATTTTATTTCAATGTAAATAAATATTGATTCATATATACTTTGTTTGTATCAGCTCGAGTTAGAGAGGACCCTAGACAAGAGGGTGAGCAAGTGTCTGAGGAAGACCCCATCATCCCCATCATCTCCCTCCACACAATGACCAAAGACCTCTAGGAATTTTTTTCCTTCCCCTTGTGGGAAGTAGAAGATATAGGGATGGACACATGTATAGGCATTAGTGGACATATATCTTGGATTTCATGTTAGTGGACATATTCGACATACATTTGATGTATATATGACATTTGATATTTCATGTATTATATATATTTGATACATGACATTATTGGACTTACAACTTTGATCCATCAGTTTGTTTATGTATGAAATTATTAGTTATCATAATATATATCTTATTTTTCTTGTTTACACTTTAAGTATTTCATATATCTCAGTTTAATGTAATTTGCATCCAAAATAAGGGTAGGAATCATTATAATAAGTTTTGATATTATCTTTTGACATGTGAATAAGGCTATGATATTAATTCATATTTAAATTGTACAAGTAATGAGTAATTTTGATTATGAGTAACTTATTTGGAGTTTTTTTTTGGATGACAACAGTGAAACTTGAATTCTTATTACTATTATACAATTAAAATTGAAGTTTGACTCTTGAGTTGGTTGCATTATATAAATTTCTAAGCTTGAATCTTAGTGTCATCATAAACTTGTCAAGAGTTTATATATGCTTGTTATTTAGAAAATGAGAAGACTTGAAATAAAGTGTTTAATTTATTCATGGAATTTGATATCAATGGTGCTTTCTTATCCATCTCTTCAAGAGCTTTATTCATAAAAACACATTATATATGTTCTTTGTATGATTCCTATAGCTATAGTTGTTGCATTTTTTTTTGGGATATCTTTTATCTGTCATTATCTTGGTGTAGGGGACCTAACAATCCTTGTTTTGGAATTTTTTGTTTTGTTGTTGCTTTGAGGCTTGTTGTGACTCTAGCCAAGTCAGGGTGGTGTGTTGGTGTGCCTAGATCAAGATGGTTTGACTAAGCCTTGTTTAGGTATGTGCAAGCTAATAAACACTAGGGGGAACACTAGTTGGCCAAAGTGGGTCAAAGTCCATACAAGTCATTGGTAAGTGGGATATGACCCAACCAGGTCCTAAATAGTGATTTTGCATCTTGTTCAAATCTTTGGAACTAATAAAATGTAATGTTGGTTGATCAGGATCTGAAATGCCAAAAGCTGCTAAGTTTTCAAGAAGTTTCTCAAATGGGTCTAGGTGACAAAAGGAGGCATATTGGTTACTAGGGGGAACATTATGTCTAAACAACTTTATTGAACCTATTGGTTTCATTTAAAAAGGTTTCAAGGGTCTAGAAATCAAAAATACAAAAATTGCAATGTGGTCAGCAACTTTTAAAAGTAGCTCCACAACATATTGTGCAAGTTTTTAGTTATGGTGTGGAAGGAAGGCAAGATGGTTGGTTTAACTGAATGCATGCCTTGGGAGGTCATATAAGACTTCGAAGAAGACAAATCTACTAGTTGGATGTTGGAAGAGTTCTCTTGAATTTGAATACAAACATTTTGTTACATTTCCTTTAATAATTTTTGGATTTTGCAATGCAAGTTTTAGATAATGGATTGAACATTGAACTTTTACCTTGGATTAAGTTAGTTCATGTTTTATAGTAATTTTTGCATCATTAAACTTTCCTTTAAGTGTTCAACTTCTTGTATCTTTTTCATTCTTCCAAGTATCGATACACAATATTTAGTAACTCTTAGGGTCAATTCCAATTAGTGTGCTCGAGAATGTTTGAGTAGTCAATGGGACAAGATGAGCTTGTGACTAGGGTTTACCTAGCCATTCAAAGCTAATAGAGTAGATAGTTTGGTCCCATGACAAATGGTTAGAGAGATTCACAAGTTGGTGACTTTGTACTGGCCAAGACTACAAGTTTCAGCATCACCCAAAATGGGACACAAAATCAAAATGAAATCCAATATCCAAAAGGAGAGAGAGGTTATTTTAGGTGTCAACAACATAGTCATGTATCACCTAGAATTATATACATAACTTGCATAAGCTCTGAGATATGCCCTGTTAAAGATCACTGTGCTATGGCATTTAGTGACTCTTAGGGTCAATTTTGATCAGTGTGCCTGAGAACATTCAAGTAATCAATAGGATGGGAGGAGCTTGAGTCTAGGGTTCACCTGGCCACTTATAGATAACAAATCAGATAGTTTAATCCCATGATGAATAGTTAAAGAGATTCACCAATTGAGGACTTTGTATTGGCCAATGCTATAAATTTTAGCATCACCCGAGATGGGGCCATAAATTCAAAATGGAATCCAATGTCTAAAAAATGAGAGAGATTATTGTAGATGTCAACAACATGATCTTGTAGCACCCAATATTGCATCCATACCTCAAACAAGCTCCAAGATATGCCCCATCAAAGATCACTTTCCTATGACATCTAGTGACTCTCAAGGTCAATTTTGTTTGGCATGCTTGCGAATGTTTGAGTAGTCAATAGGACAAAAAAAGCTTGGGAATAGGGTTTACCCAACCACTTGGAGCTAATGGAGTAGATAGTTTGATCCCATGATGAATAGTTAGAGAGATTCACCAATTGGAAACTTTGTATTGGCCAACACTATGAGCTACAACATCACCTGAGATGGGGCTATAAAATTAAAATAGAATCTAGCCTACAAAGAGAGAGAGAGAGAAAGAGAGAGAGAGATTATTATTGTAGGTGTCAATAGTATGATCATGTAGCACCCAGAATTGCATCCATACCTTGCATGAGCTTTGAGATACACCCCATCAAAGACTGTTGCCCTATGGCATTTAGTGACTCATAGGGTCAATTTCGTTCAATGTGCCCAAGAATGTTTGAGAAATCAATAGGTTGGGATGAGCTTGGTAATAGGGTTTACTCAACCACTCAAAGTTAACAGAGTAGATAGTTTGATCCCACAACAAATAGTTAGAGAGATATGATAAAAATATGTATGCCTAGGCCACTTTGTGTAAGATATGAGCAAAAGTTGCTAATTAGGCAAAATTGGGTCTTTTTGAGTTTTTGGTCAAGATAGTCTAGGATTATGTGTTTTTAGTTATTTTTGAATAATTTTGAATCTTTTCCACTTGTTGTAGAAGTGAAGTCTTGTGAACTTTGCAAAAGTTGCACTTTTTGTGCAAAATTGCAAAATTGAAAAGTTGTAAAAGTTGTTAAAAATTACAACTTGGTTGGAAAGGAGTTGTAACTATTCAAATAATATTTGTAATCACTAGAATATCCTTAAGATGGATAAATACCTCATTTGTGAGGTCTAAAGGGGAATTAAGACAAGTAGGAATCCATTTTCCTAAAAGTGCTAATTGCAAGCAACTTTTCATCAATTTTTGCAAGTTTTGGGCACTTAGGGAACAATTGGTCATTCCATGGATGTAGGAATATGATTCCCATGTAATTAACCTATATTAATTTATAAATAGTCCTTCTAATAATTTTTGGATAGGGTTTACATGGTTGGATGCCTCTAATGGAGTTTAGGTGGTCATAAGTGCATGAAATGAATGCCTAAGGACTAGCAGTAGGAGATCTATCCATTGGAGAGGGGAATTTTATGGTATATTATGTCTACATGTTCCTTGGATATGGTGAATCAACCTTCAATTGATTGAAGTTGGCTTGGGAAGTCATACATTGAGAAAGCCCTAGGTTTAAGGGTTTGTAAGAGACCAAATTGGGGGTTTCTTACTTGCAAAGGTTGGAGAATAAAATTGACCTAATATTCCTTTGATTGGGTCCATTTGAAGATAATATTGATAGTCTAGAGAATTGGAAGCAAGTACAACAGGTAGTTGCTTTGGAAAACCACCCTCTTGTATGCTTTAAAAGGGTGCCTACTTAGAGGATTTGTTTGTTGGTCCAAAACAACCTATATTGAGGTTGAGATATGTTACAAAAGGCTGAGACATGTATCTAAAAAGCTATTTTATTTGAGAAGTCCTTTGGAGATTTTGGCAGAAAACTTAACATCTTTCTCGTTGGAGACCTAGTTGGGGGCAATTAGACCTACTAGGCCATTTTGAGGAATTTGAGAGTTAGGATTGGATTGAGGGTCTAAAACCAATTGAAATCTCTTGAATCCATCTTAGATAGGTGAAATACATCCACCATAGCCTTTGGGAGGGTATTGGATTTGTAGAAAGGATAGTTGATGCTTTGTGGGTTTGGGAAACATTGCCTTTCCCTTGCACATTTTTACATTGTGAATCTGTTGGGCCCCATCACAATTGTCCACTATATCAAAAACCTGGTGAGAAGGTTGGGGATTTTTTAGTTTGTTGGTTGGGTGAAAGAGTGATGCAGAGGGTCTAGGGTTCTATCAGTTAACCACTTCTAATTAAGGTTCCTAACCTTGAATTATCTAATGGTTCTTGTTTTCTTAATCTTCTCACTAATATTTACCTCCAATACTCTAATTAAGGATCCTAACCTTGGATGAAAATTCCATGGTTTTCAATGCAATATACCATTTTGTATGTCTACAACACTTTATGCAATCTATATGTGTTGGTATAAATAAGTATTTACTATTTACACTTTACTTAGGTTAATACATAGTTTATTATTTATTTATTAGCCACCTAGGATTATGATTACTCTTTTGTGTTGTCATGTTGACAACACAAGAGTTATCACTCTAATTATGTGCATGGCGTCTACACTTAAGAGTTAGCACATTATTATGAGCACATGGTGTCTACATCATCTACACATGTGTGACACCTCATCATGCTTATCCTCTTATTGTGGAGGATATGTGCTTAGTTGTCATGCTTATCTCCTAGCATATTCTAGACACATTCTAGATGCATCTTAGATGCCTTTATATATAGGCTCTCCTAGTGTGTATGTACATGCTTACATGCTTCCGACATAATAGTGAGCATTCTCATT
This sequence comes from Cupressus sempervirens, assembly GCA_028749045.1. Lineage (NCBI taxonomy): Eukaryota > Viridiplantae > Streptophyta > Pinopsida > Cupressales > Cupressaceae > Cupressus > Cupressus sempervirens. The sequence continues at coordinate 660,041,706 of CM053791.1, forward strand.
TTGATCATACTCTTGGTCTACTGTTGTGCTTGTGCTTGTGCTCCTTGATCTTGGGTGAATTTTTCTCTAAGGAAAATTCTTACATGGTATCAGAGTTCAAGGAGATTCTCTTCACATAGCCATTCGAAACTATAGTTTCTTCAGCACCTTGACCCGAATCCAGAGAATCTAGAGAAATTAGGAGCATCTAGAGCTAAATTAGACCTCGCCATTGCGTCCAAAATTTCAATTCAGTGAAAATTGGCTATAAATTTTCCTACGCAAGGTTAATGTTGATCGTGAGGCAATTTTTTTTTGCAAACTAGGACCCAAAGACACTGATTTGCAAACCGGGTATCATCGTTTAATTGATCTATACATTTCAATTGTTTCAAATCTAAATTAATTTCATCCCTACTTTTTTGAATTTTTATTTTTGAAAAAATATTTTGCCTAGTCAGGCTTGCAAAGATTTTTTTGTAGAACCAAGCAGTCACACCTTGGCCCTACAATTTGAGGTAATATTCCAATTTCATTCAGCGGGCATACCATAATTTATCAGTAGACCTCTAAATAACTACAAAGTGATCTAAGAAGAGAGAGAGAGAGAGAGATAGCTAAGAGCTTCAACAAACCAAATGAACCTATCAAGTACTTTGAGCAACTACTAAAATCCCCTAGATCCAGCAATGATACAACAGGACTAGGCTATATTGGCACTAAAGAAGGAGAATCATCCAAGACTACTAAAGAAAGGAGTGACAAAGGTAAGAATTCCAAACCCACTTGTCATTTTTGTGGTAAGAAAGGACATACTGCTAATGTGTGCAGGAGCAAGAATGCAAACCAGCATAACAAACCTAAAAACATAGGTCAATGTCATAAGTGTAATAAGCAAGGTCATCAAGCACATGAATGCAAGACAAGAACCATGCATTGAGAAAGTGAAGAAGGTACTTGAGAATATATTCTCGCTATACACTAAATTGTGTGACTCTACAATCTTCACACAAGAAACAAGCTAGAGAATACTAAGTTTGGAAAGAAATTTGAAAATATATGGCATGCAATTGCCACAAAATCTATCTCAGAGTGAGAAGCACTTCAATACAGTGCTTTACACACAAAAGGAAATAGTTGTATTAATATTAGAAGAGGCCAACATAAGAGCCAAGCTAGTCCAAATTCAAGCTTCCTTGAGGAATATTTTTTCTTGTTTAGACACTGTGAGGAATATTTTAGCCATAGCAACTCAAAAAAAGTAGACAATTTATCAAATGGATGTGAAATCAACATTTCTCAATGGTTTCTTGGAAGAAGAGGTTTATGTGGAGTAGCCACCTGGGTATGAGATTATGGGTCATGAAAACAAGGTTTATAAGCTCAAGAAGGCACTCTATGGACTCAAACAAGCCCCAAGAGCATGCTACAATGGACTTGATTCTTATCTTTTACAAAATGGCTTCAATAGGTGCAATAGGGTGAATGCACCAAGTTGTGGTGCCAAAAAGATGAGACACAACTAAAATTTTAAAAATTCTAAAAGCACACACATGCTTTGGCTTGGAGCCCAAGACATAGTGCATGCATGTTTTTTTAAAACTTAAATATATGGGCCATAAACCCATGGCCCAGTCCTTTTTCTCTTTTTTCTTTTTGCTGGTGCCTTCTTTCCCCTCAACAGCGTGCACGCAATTTGTAAAAGTTGAAGAATTTTCTCACTTTCCTCCTCAAAATGCCTCCTCATCACCAGAGATCAAGATTAGGATCATCAAGTATGTTTTCTACTCTTGTTTTTGCTTGTTTTGTATGTTTTTGCATTATTTTGTATGTTTTTGCATTGTTTTGCTTCAAATTTGTTTATTTATTTAAAATGCAATTGGTTTCTTATTAGGTAATGTGAATAGTCAACCACCAAATACCCAATTAGAATTAGAGTTAGGGTTAGGGTTGGAATTAGAGTTAGGGTTAGAGTTACATTAGGGCTTGAGTTTTTGTTAGGGTTAGATTAGTTAGGGTTTGAGTTTAATTTAGAGTTAGGATTTGGCTTAGGGTTAGGGTTAAGAAATAGAATTAGAGTTCTAGGGTTAACAATAGGGGTATAGTTAAATTTTGGGTTAGCAAATTAGGGTTATTGTAATGTAATTACAACTTTATAATTAGGATTTGAGTTTGAGTTAGGGTTAGATTAGGGTTTTAGTTAGGGTTAGATTAGGGTTTGAGTTTGAGTTTGAGTTAGTTAGAGTTAGGGTTTGTCTTAGGGTGAGGGTTAAGAATTGGAATTAGAGTTTTAGGGTTAACAATAGGGGTATAGTTAAAGTTTGGGTTAGCAAATTAGGGTTATTGTTAGGTAATTACAAATTTATAATTAGGGTTCGAGTTTTAGTTAGGGTTAGATTAGGGTTTGAGTTAGGGTTTGAGTTTGAGTTAGTTTGAGTTAGGTTTTGGCTTTAGGTGAGGGTTAAGAATTAGAATTAGAGTTCTATGGTTAACAATAAGGGTATAGTTAAAATTTGGTTAGCAAATTAGGGTAATTGTTATGTAGTTACAACTTTATAATTAGGGTTTGATTTTGAGTTAGGCTTAGATTAGGGTTAGAGTTAGGGTTTACGTTAGAGTTAGAGTTAGTTAGAGTAAGGGTTTAGCTTAGGGTTAGGGTTAATAATTAGAATAAGAGTTCTAGGGTTAAAAATTGGGGTATAATTAAAGTTTGGATTAGCAAATTAGGGTTATTATTATGCAATTACAACTTTATAATTAGGGTTACAAAACCACCTATGTTAAATATATAGGGTCAACTAGGGTTAGGGTTAGGGATAGAATTAGAGATAGGATTATGTGATTAGGGTTACAATTAGAGATAGAGTTAGGATTAGGGTTAGAATTAAAGGGTTATCTAGTTAGGGTTTGAGTTTGAGTTAGAATTAGAGTTAGGGTTAGGGTTAGAATTAGAGTTAGGGTTAGATTAGGTTTTGAGTTTGAGTTAGGGTTAGATTAGGGTTTGAGTTTGGGTTAGGGTTGGATTAGAGTTAGGTTACATTAGGGTTGGATTAGGGTTAGAATTTGAGTTAGAGTTAGAGTTAGGGTTTTGCTTAAGGTTAGAGCTAAGATTAGAACAAGGGTTATATATAGGGTTAGGGTTAGTGTTTTAAAATTATTATTATGTGTTTTCTAATGTTAAATACTATTTTTTTTAAAATTTGTTTCCCAATCTTAAATTAATAACTTTCAAATATTCTAGAACAATGCTTTTAAATATTTTCTTATGTTTTTCTAATATTTTCTAATAACTGTAATATTTTCTAAATTTATTTCATTATGTTATACTAATATTTTCCTAATATTAATGATTAATATTTTTAAATATTTTTACAATGTTTTTCTAATATTCTATAATAATGTTTTTAAAAATATTTTCTAATTTTCTCTAGACTAATGTTTTCTTTAATATTTTCTAATTTTTTAAACAATATTTTTCTAATAAGACTAATATTTTTGTCACTTTGTTTCATAATGTTATACTAATATTTTTCTAATGTTCTAGGTTAACACTTCTAAAAAAATTTCTAATATTTTCTAATATTTTAGACTATTGTATTTTTAGTATTTTGTATAATGTTTTTCTAATATTTTCTAATATTCTATAATAATGTTTTAAAAATATTTAAAAATATTTTCTAATTTTCTAGACTATTTAAAAAAAAAAATTGTCATATTTTTTAATAATATTTTTATAATTTTTTTCATAATTTTATACTAATATTTTTCTAATATTATAGATTAACATATTTTTAATATTTTCAAGTGTTTTTGTAATATTCTAGACTATTGTTGTTTCAATATTTTGTAATTTTTTTTTAATATTTTGTAATATTTTTCTAATATTTATCTAACTGAACATTATTATTTTTTCTAAATTTTTTTCGTAATGTTAAGTTAATATTTTTATAATATTTTAGACTAATATTTCTTAGTAATTTCTAATAGTTTTCTAGTATTTTCTAATAACACTAATATATAATTAACAAATACAAAAAGAAATATAAACAAAAATTAATCTAATTAAAACTAACATTAATAAGTAATAAAAATATTAAATTAACATGGAAATATTCTTTGTAAACATTAAAAACATTAAAAAAATTCAAATAATGACATATAAAAATATCCAAATAGTGCAACATCCAAAATCTAGAGGAAAATGACACAAAATGATGCAACTTGCTCAACTCTCTGATATGTTCACTCCAACATCCAAAACAAATCTACCACACATAAAAATGAACAATAAAAATGGAAAATGAGGGTTTAAAACCGTAAGTTACTATAAAAATATGTTCATGTGAACATAATGGAATGATATGTTCACAAGAGCATAACCTATTTTACATATATATGTTCACGCGAACAAATCACTCTATTACGTTCACACGAACATAATAGATATGTTCGTGCGAACATATGAAAATTGGGAATTGCATTTTTCCAAGGTTTGTCAAATTTCTTTGTGCCACAGAAGTGCCACCCACTATTGTGGGATCACCCATAGCTATAAGGGTGTAAGAAGAACAAGCTACCTGTTGCCTATGATATATTTTTGGGTCTTTTGAGGATGAATCTCTCTCTCTCTCTCTCTCTCTCTCTCTCTCTCTCTCTCTCTCTCTCTCTCTCTCTCTCTCTCTCTCTCTCAGTTTCTTTTTCTCTCATGACCAGGTGGTTAATAGTTTTAAAGGGTTCACCTATATCCTTTGTTCTTATTTTTGGGTTAAGATTGTAGCTAGTATGAGGGCTTGTCTCATGCCGATCCTTAGCAATGCGGACTATGGTTGGTGGATTTTTCACATTTGGACCTTTGTTTTTTATAGAGGTAGACCTTAGTTGATGTCTCTATGGATGTTGTGCACTAGTGTTGTTAATTTCTTGTTTAATAGTTTCTAGTGTCCTTTGTTTATACCTCGGGTTAGCACCCTCTTGTTGCTTTTTAAATTCAAAAATGTCATGGGACCCTTAAGAGATGTAATCTATTTACGATGGTTGTATGTATGTGAGTTATTGTTTCCTCTATATTATCTGTTGTTGTTTGTTATCTTTAAGAAAAAATGCTAGAAAAACTTAGTGAAACTTGAGGTTAATTTATTTTGCCCCCTAGTGGAGCATTACAATGAAAGCTTTTGGAAACATTTTCCACAACCACTTCTAACAAAGAAATCTCTAGGCTAGAGTCCCCATGCAAGATAGTAGGGATAACCTTAGGGGTGGATTTGAAGTTTGTTCTGCCCACCAACATGCCTTTCCAGCTCAATTTAGGGTCAACCATGCCCAAATCTAACTCAAGAGCCTTGGGCCTAGAAGATTGCAAAAATTTTAGATCCTCTGGCGAATTTGATTAAATTGAAAATGTCAACTCCCTCCCACCCAAGGTACCCCTGGTATCGAAGCCTTTTCCATTTGAAACAATTAGCCATAAGTCTGGGCAGACCTTCTAGGTAGGAGGGGCCATGTTTTCTCATGTACTAACAACCATTAACCACCATTAATGAGCAGAGCGAAGTTGCAGAGTTGTGTAGTATGCCACTTGTATTGCAAACTTTGGTAATGTAAAGATGTTATCGTTGATATCCTTTTGTGTTTATATATAATATATTATTTCTTCTATTTTTATCAACCATGACCTTTCTAAGTACATTAGATCCTTTCCTATAATCAAATCCTCCTTTTCAGCAACAATTTTTATATTATGAAAAAAAAATGTAAATGAAAATACATAAGGACTAATTAGAACTTTAAAACACAAATACTATTGAAAGTTTGCTAGAGACATTTTTCCCAAAACACTAAGCCTACTTACTTATTCTTTGATTAATTCTTCAACTGTAATTATTAGAAACCCAAATTAAAAATGATATTTATGTGGCACTCTTATAAAAGGCTTGATGTTTGTCCCATCAAATAGTAGAAGCACAAATATAACTATTTATAAATTAAAGGAAAAAACCATTATAGGGTGATAAAAAACAAATCTACAATAATGAAACCCTATAAATCTAAGAATCATAATATATTCCACATAAGTGTTATGTAAGAGCATAAAGGAAAGCTACAACCCTCTAGCACCCTCCTTTTAATTTGTGAATGTTTTCAGTATTTTTTTTTTTAAATGCAATGTTTTGATAGCTTGTGGACAAAATTAAAACATTTCTTGATTAAATATAAATTAAGAATGTTAGTTAAACTAATGTTAGAAAGTGACATTAGAGTTAATACATCTCTATGAGACCTAGTTTTTATCATTAAAATTTTAATATTGTTAGTCATATAATGAAATAAATTAAATAATTATAGAGACTAAATGAAATCTCATCAATAGTTTATTACATATCTAACATTTTATAAGAAATAACATATTATTCTATTTGTATATTTCTTATTGTATTTATTGTATTTGTATAGTTATTAAACATTACTTATGTTATCATAATTAATGTAACCCTAAATAGGGCTTCTTAGATGTGAGCATTTATCATTATTTCCCTTTAATTTTTGGTGCAAGATGGTGGGTGATGAAAAAAAAACTATTCATTTTTTCTTTTACCAATATGTAGTGAGTTTACAATTAATTATTCTTTTTATATATATATTTTTTAAAAAATTATTCTTAACATGTAAAGTAATATCAACTAAATTGGTTTAAAGATAATATATTCACAATAGATTCTAATTTATACTTAGGTTTCTTTAAACCACGGATATTAGTAGTTTAATTGCTTCAAAATGCTAGAACATTTGGCAATTGATCTTAATATAAAAATAACTAGTTGCATGTTTTTGTATGTGCAACAATAAGTAGATAGGAGTGATATGTTTGGTGAGAAAAAAAAGTTGACATAACTTAAAATTAGATTTTGATTAAAAAATAAAAATAGACTTGATATAATAATTTGAATGAAAAAGAATAAAATTATATAGCACACATCTTTAGATCTCATTTGACAATTATTTGGAATGTCATTTGTAACAACTTTATTTTAGAATTCATTGTAGAAAATGCAAAAAAAAATTTCATTCCATGTTACAAAAACATAGTGATAAATGGTATGTCATATGTTTTAAAAATTGCAAGATTCTTTGAAATTTATTTAAATTGAAAAAAATAAAATTGAAACAGAACATAGTGAAAGTTCTTTAGTTAATTTTGATGACACATCAATCCATATTACATTCTCCTCTATAGAAAAGGTGGCCAAAGGAAGACATAAAAATAGATCTTACATCTTCCTTAATGTGGAAAAGTTGGCTTTGAAGAATTGAGAAAATGAAAAAATTCAATCTAACAATTGAACTTGTGTATAATTGATAAATAAGCAAAGATGAATGTAATCCATTTTTCTTTAGAAGATGAAGGTACATGAAAAACTTTTGTTCAAGAGCTTCAACCCATAAATTTGTTGATCATTAAAAATAAATAGTTGTATAAATACTCCATATAATTTGGACATTAAATTCTTCATATTCATCTTCTTCAAAATCACATTCTTCATGATCTCCCTGGTTATGATGAAGATCTTCTTTACCATTTATATTTTCAATGACCATCACAAATTAATCATAACTTCATCAACACTATAAAAGAAGAGACATAAATTAAATATTGTTAAATTAAATATTACGGTCAATTTATAGATAAAGACCAAATTTTATTGCATAATTTAAATTAGATGTTCTATTCTATTTTTTGTAAAATGTCAACTTCAATGCTTGAAACTTTTAAAACATCATATATAGTAAAAATTTCAAGCACGAACTACTTTAATAACTAAATTTAAGTAAATATTATAAAAAATGTAATATTAAATTATATTAAAATATTATGTTCTTAACAATGAACCAATAGTTGCATAGTAAGGAAACTATTTATAAAAGAAATTTCTTTTATGTAGCATTTAGTAATAAAAAATTAGTATATCAAATAAAATATCATTAGTCATTGGATAAGAATGAATAATCAATTAATGATAATTTTTTTAAATAATTATATTAAGCTTGAAGTTATTAAATATTTGATACAAGATTTGTATAAGATATTTTTTATTTGCATTATGATATTTTGTACTTTTAATCTTACACAATAACATCAAATTCATAGAGAGATATTTGAGAAAATAATTTAACATAGAAAGATAAAATAAAAATTAACAATAGATCTTATGTAATATTTTACTTATCATAGAAAACAAGATTAAAGACATTAACTTTGAAACCAGTTTCAGAGTCATTAAATTATAACCTAGACATTGGCAAAACTACTTCCAAAGATGTGTCTTGATCCTATATTATAAACAAATTTTTGAGTCAAACCAAGCAACACAATAGTTGCATATAGAAACATACTAATAATTGAATTTGTAAATAGAAAATAATTCCTATTTACAAAATAAATCTCATAAAAAAATACAAATTTCTATTAAAAAATACAAGTAAAAAGTTAGAACTTTCTATTAAAAAAAAATCAAAATTTATATTTTGAAAAAAAAAATAGTTAGAACTTCTTATTCAAAAGAGAATGACATTAACAATAATTTTCCTCACCACAAATTGTGATATAGCTATGATATTGCTATCAATATTTAAATGTGTGATTTTGAGTCAAACTCATTGACCCATGTTTCATTAGTAGTGATTCAACATGAATCCATCTCTCATGAGAATAAATGAAACACTTAGCAATATCATAATTTGACTTGCTGTGGAAATTATCTCCTACTTATCTCCTAATATAGTGTTTTGGTATTATTTAGAATAAAGTTGGAAAAAAGAAAACTTTATATTTCTTATTTTAGAATAGTTCATTAATTTTAAGTTTCCAACAAAACTCAAAACATTTAGAAAAGCTTGAAAGAAAAATTATAAAATCTACATATAAGCCTATCGGCTTATATATATATATATATTTTTTTTTTAATTAATTAATTAATTTATTTATTTATTTATTTATTTTTTTCTTTTCTACAATGTTTGGATACATAATTATTTTTGCAGAGACAAGTACATATCATGAGAGTGAAGATAGATCAAATTGTTTAATAAAGGTTTTAAATCAACTGATTTGTGCATGCATAAAAGTAGCTAAAAAGATAGAAGATACTTTTCAAGTGGTAGTACATTTTCAAAGTATTTTTCATTTTTTCATTGTAAGTGTTTCCAATGCATTTTGTAACTTTGTTAGCATTTTCATTGTGTATTGTGTCTCTCAAAGATCTATGCACAACCTGTCTATGCTATCTAAACTATTTTATTTTTCACATTTAATACACAAACAACTTTTAAGAAAATAATATGTTACCTTTTACAAATTTCTACAATGTGGGTAATGCACAGTAAGATGCTATTGTTAGTTTGCTAGTATATAAAATATCAATTTCCTAACCGTAAGAAAAACATCGATTTCTAAACCCAAAATAAAATAATAAAATCTTAATGAACCAGAATGATTAATGTATGAGTCTATACACTGATCATAACCCTAACAATCTATCTTAATTTGGCAGCAGACACAAAACTGGTTGGATGCTCTTACGTTATCCTAGCTTGTATCACTCTGTAATATTCCCGTAACCTAATACCACCACCTTCATTTTTCCAATAGAAGATACGTTGCTGAAGAGATTTGGTCTCGACATAAGATTTGAAAAATACACATTTAAAAAGGTTGATGATTCACATTTAAAGAAGGAATCAAGAACCAAAGGACGACGATAATGAAGTAAGATACGACAAGGAGAGGAAAACGAGGAATCCATTCGAAAGGGATTCAATTATTTTCGTCTGTGGATGGGATTCAAGGAAACCCAGTTTTGGGTTGACGACGTAAACAAGATGAAAAAACTTACGAACCTCCGGATAACTTATATTTTAATATAATGGCTCTCTTCCCCATTAAAGACGCGAGATCTCCCACAATTTTTAATATAATGGCTCTCTTCCCCGTTGCGAGATCTCCCACAATTTTTCTTATATTCATTAATACTACGCGACAAACAAATAGTGGAAGTGCAGTTCAACGGCCACTGGTGCAGAAGATGCTTTTCGCACATGCTTTTTCTTGGTCACTGGTGCACATGCTTTTGTGCACATACACTTGTTCAAATCTCATTTACACAGCTTCCCTCTTTCATAAATTCAGCGAGATTAAAATGGGCAACACTTGCTGCTGCTGTTCATGCCCTGCCCTTTGTCAAGTAGATTATCAAGATTTTTTTGATAAAGTTATCAAACTTGAAGATATGAGTCACATTGATGAACTTATTTCTTACATAGACCAGACCACCTCTTAACTGCCATTGATCAGGAAAACCTTCAATCAAATATTGCCGGCCTTGCCAAGACCAATCGGATGACTGCTTCCCTCAATTCGAGCGGCGGTTCACTGGAGAAGATATTGAAGCGATCTGAACACATATGCAAGGTATGAAGCTATTCTAATTCATAAAATTCATTTCCTTATCATAGTTAAGCTTCTTGATGTACACAATTGAATGTATTGAGGTACAGAGAAATCACAATTTATTATTTTAATATGTTTTTGGGTGTAGAAGAGCATTTTTCCAGCTTGGGGAGTCTTGCAGACAGTTTTGGTAGTTTGTCTTCTTTACAACATTTGGATTTATGCTCTTGTTCCAGCTTGGGGAGCCTTCCAGACAGTTTTGGTAGTTTATATAAATTGTTGAAACTATATTTAGTCAAATGTACACAACTATCTTTGTTCTCCAAAAGTTTTGGAAATCTTGCTTCCCTGAAACATTTGGAGTTGCAAGATTGTGAGAAGCTCATGAATCTACCTCAAAATTTTGGTCAGCTGAAGTATTCATGGAGACTAAAGTTTTCACTTTCTTACTTTCTATTAATTCATGTTTTGAAAATAGTACAAAATCATTTTAATCTATGTTTATTAGAAATTCCTCTATTAAATTTGCATTTTTGACATTTATTCCCATTTTGTAACTGGTTGTTCCAGTTTTTCCGTAGACTTTTTCATTTTTCAATTTACAAAAATTAGTAAATCAACCACAATCTACAACATTTTTATGACACATATTTTTTTTGTTCTTTAGAGTTTTATTCTTATCAATGAAATTACTGCGCGACATGATTGTTGTGAGAGTAAGTAAAGCTCTGGATACACCAAGTGTTTCATTAGACTTTTCTGAATAAACCAAGGTGGACCATAGTACTTCATATATGATTTTTATTGATTTCTGGATGCAAATCATATTTATTCAGCACATTCATTATTGAATATTGTATTGCCATGATTTAAATTAAGTATGCTTTTACTTCTGATTTTTATTTTCTCTGCAACAATAGTTACTAGTGTTTCTTACACTCCTCCCAATTTTTATAGAAATGGTCTAGTTGTCAAGTAAAAAAACTTCAGAATTTGTAGATCTAGATGTGGAAAGCTAACCAAATGGATAGCTATCTTTATTAAAAATAAATGCACCAGTCAAAACGAGGATATCACCAATGACGCCAATTGGTGTAATCTCTAGTCTAATGCATTTTACATAATTTTTTTGTTTTGTTTTATTTTCTTCTAGAGAACTTATGGTTATCACATTCTGTGATTATCTGGTACCTATACTTTCACATTACTTGGTAGCATGTCCAGAGTCAGATATCTATCTTCCACCCTGTACTTTGGTTATCCCTGTCTTCCTTTCATTCTTATGCTCATATGACACCCTGTGTTTCAGAGGCCATTGCCTCACCCAGCCTCGCAAGAATTCATAAGCTCTCCAATTCGTTCTGCCTTTTTTTTTCTAGAGGTTGGCTTGTTCTTTCATGCATTCTTTCTTCTAAGCAGTTGGCCATGCAATTGTTAGGAAGAAGAATTTTTAGGTGAAAATCATATTGTTTTCTAGAGTTTGATTTTTAGAATGAAACGTGAAATCTGTACAAATCATCAATTTTTTTCAATATATGCATATGGCCACTATTATATTCTGCGGATTAATTGGATAATTCACACTAAACCAAGATCCGCCCATAGCTTTGGAAGATAGGCCCATGGCAGAGGCATGCCGATTGTTGCCAAACAAAAATGCTCCTCCTTGCCCACCAACTGCAGATCGAGGAAGTGAACAAAGAAGGCGGTGGGAACAGCGAGGAATGCGGTGGCTGACATCTCCGCTTCCTCATGTCAGATGATTCATAGAAATAATGACGACAACAGTACTATTTATTTAGAAAATAGAGAGCTGTAGATGCAGAGGAGTTGTAGACTTTGCAGGAGCAAAGAGGTAAAAATGTTGATACGACCCTGTCGTCACCTCTACCCTTGTAAACGTTGCGATACCAAATTAACATTATTATAGGGTATATATTATACTTAGTATTGGGTGCTGATGGAGAAGAAATCTTTTCCTTGGTTAAAGTTTTTAATTACATCTGGGTATGGCTGTCTACTCACCCTACTCTTACATAACCTTGAAAACTCTCTCAATCTGGATTGCTTATTTGCCCCTGAATATATCAAGTTCACTTTACTTACTCCATTTGACATTTGATTGTGAATAATCCCAACTTGAGCACTTCTAGTTATGGCTCCTTCTACATGCACAGTACCTAACTTGTGTGTAGTGAAGTCTGTAGACATGTCCTCTTAGCTCTCCTAGACATGCACAGTACCTAACTTGATATTGTATGCGAGGACTCTATGGTTATTGTTTCCCCAAAATGTAATTCCCAAAACCATAAACATAGGGGCTCATCTCGCATACAATAATACCATTGGAGAAGTTGTTTAAAAAGTCATTAAGGCCACTGTGGAAGATGTGAATCAGAATTCCAGTCTACTTAATGCGAATCGGCTTGTGCTTAACATGGATTCAAATTGTTCTGCATAGTTAGACACTACTGCAGGTACATGACATTTTTCTATTTCACTCCACCTAACAATTTGCTTTCAAAGGCTTCTCAATTTGGATTAAATTGATTATCAAATTCATGATCTTTGTCTAGTGATGGTCAATGTGAAAACTTATAGAGAGACCTGAAACACTGAAACCTGCACAACATATGAAGCATAACCTAAAAGACTGTTCCAATTTTTTTGTTCTTTGTTGGCGATATTGCTTATTTTCAAATTTTCAAATTTTTACATATTTATTCCCCACTCTTGGTGCAGCCTGGTATGGATGTTAGTGTGTTTGTATTGTGTTTAACATCATTCAGGTTGTAGAAATTAAAAAAGATTTCACATTTTTGTTTCAGGATTGCTGGTAATTGGCTATAGTGACTACATTCTCTATCCGTAATGTAGGAACTGCAACTGTTGAGATTTTATACAGGCAGGTTGCCTAATTTGCGTCAAAATTATTGCAGATGATGCTTCAACTAGCCTAGCTTGATTTTTGCTCTGTCATATAATTTTGTGATGGAAGATGACAATCTTGAGGTAGGTAAATTGAGATCACATTGAGATTTGAGTTCTCAGCACATTGAGATCTTACTTGTACTATTTACTGATTTTCATACCCCATCTGATAAGGAAAATCTAGGTATGACAATGTCAAATTTTGTAATAGGATAAATGTTTCAAAGTGGATATTTGATTTAATAATGTGAAGGTGAAAACTCTATAATTCTTATTGTTGAACTTATAAATATGGAGGCAGGGAGGAATTTTCTGAGAAATCTGCGGCAAATGAATTGTTATAACTTATCTCAAATATTCTGGAAATCGGACTAATTTGTTTTGAATGAAAGTGACAAGAAATGACTCGGCCATGGAGTGTCCCTGAAGTACTTTGTCCATTGTATGTATCATCTGCCACATTTCGAAAAGAACCACAATGGTAGTAAAGTCATAAGTTATTATCATTTTTTAGACATAATTTGTTGAAATATATTATCACAATCAAAGCCAATTTCATTCATATTCAATGCCACAACTCATCACAATTCTTTGAAGGTATCTAATTAGGATTTGTTCTTTAATATGAAGTTCTTTAATATGAAGTTCAAATCAATTAGTATTTCCCAATAAGGCTTTGAAAAGGTTGACCATACATGAAATTTCAAGTGATAGGGTCTTTAGATGGGGAAGTTATCCTTTTGTTGCAAGTGAGTCTCCTCATTGTGAGACATGTCTTTGTTAGAAAAGTAAATTAATTATGTCATTGATGTCTGCACAGACCAACCAATTGGTCAAGCAGGTCCACCTCCAGCTCAGTCTTATCTTCTTTATTAGCTCAACCTTATCTCCAACTGTATGTCATGAATATCACAGCTAACCTCATGACCAGTATTTATTATGTAATTGGCTATAAATTGAATTCTAAGAACTTGTATTCATTAGTGCTCCTTTGAGAGTATCTCCTCCGGTCCATGTTTTAACAGTCTCATCAGTTTGTACATGTCTCATTAGTTTATATGTCTATATATTATGGTTAATTGATTATTTCTTGGATAATAGGGGTTTTAGTGAGGTTAATGTTAATGGTTTTATAGATGAAACTTGGTCTTGCATATCTAGCAATACCTTATGAGCTTTTCTGTGAGGGGGTTACAGATAATTAGAGTTGTGCATTCTACATTTTGGCTCCTAATACAAAGTAAGCCCCCTGTAAAACAAATCAATAGGACTTTCCAATCCATCATACACCACTGAATAGGTATGTTAGTCCATATGACAAAAACAAGAGGTATACCGGAAACTATATCACTTTCTACATCACTTTCTTGTGGGAAAAAAATCCAGCTAAACACTGTCTAGGCCTGGTACTAAATATGGGATGCCCAACGTTATGGTGACTCTCAGTCTCTCCGGGTTTGGTAGATACAGAAGCTCCCCATTTCTTTGTCTCATCCCATATATGTGCATCTCTTATTTTTGGAATAATGAATATCTCCACCTCATACTACAACTGAACTGGTGTTCTCTTCAATGATTATTGTTGACTAAGCAGATTTGTTGGGCACATTCTCTATTCTTCAGCAAATGGTATTACAACTTCAATGCTATCAACAAGATTGGATAGACAACTTCCTCCTAAGCTTCCTTCTATCCACGTGGATGGAAGATAGTTAAATTAACTATTTGTTTCAGTCAACAATCTAGAAATCTCTGCTAGTATAGAGGCATTGAGAGCTCTCTATAAATAGAGAGAAATTGTAACATATTGTGTGCAACCAGATTTATATGAATATTAAAGATTAATAAAATACTTCTATTATTTGTTGTCACCACTTTCTTTGTTAGTTCTATATTTTTTAACACTTCTTACCATACTTACCCAATATCTCCCATAGTGAAGTAGCCTACCTTTCAAAGCATCCAGTTCCCATATGACATCATCGCTTCATTTTACTCGACCCGAGCCCATGATAACGCATGAATTGCAAGCCTTTATAACAGTATTTCCCAACTATTGGGGAAAAGGCTGATCAAAAGTCCATTGCGTAGAACCCTTCATTTGCTAAGGAAATCATCTAATAGCACCATGAATATAAATTTCACTAAAGCTATGAAGTAGTCATAGATCTGGCCCTGTAATAAATCTCATTAAGACATGAACATGCGTTAATAGAACAACAAGCTAAAAGAAAGTTTAGAGACCCTCAACTAAGTATGAGAAACACCTGCTACATCTAATTTTAGTTCACCAACATCAATATGCCTGTGTTGATTTTCTCAAAAAAAAAAGTTCTAGGTGAAGAAAGTCCTTTATTGAAAGCATGCTTAAAGATTTTTTTAGTAGTCGTCAAAATGCGAGCATTGGTTTAAAGATAAAAGCTAAAGTCCACATATGATATAGATTCGCTTGAAATGCATTTTGAATAGTTTTAGATAGTGTTACATGAGTAAGAATAAAAAATGATGTTTTTGAAAAGATTTAAACTAGGACTCTATTTAGTGTGCCGAGGGACTGTGTCACAGGGTTCGCCGCATTTCATGTATGAAATTCGAAATTAGGCGAATTCTAAAAGAATCTATAAAATTCGCTCTTATTCGTCCCAAAAATCGTATGCAATAGGGTTAAGGCTATTTTAGGTGATAAATTTGGATCTTTGAAACACATTCTCAGGTGGAATGAATGGAAGTCCCGAAATGAATAAATATTATCGATGCGAGACACACCAATGTTGGAATCTAGGGAAATGTACAAGTCATATCGCTGCAAGACACGCCAACAGTCAAAAGAAAATCCTTGAAAAAGAAAATCCACACAAAGAGATTGTCTACTAGGCGTCTGGATTGTTCCCTGTAACGCAAATCCTCTCCAGCATGGTGAGCGCTCAAAATGAGAGTCGATAATACAAGTCCTCCAAGTATTTTTAAGTCCCGCAAATGTATATGAAGTACTAAATAATACATTAAAACACATTACTTAATGTACATATTTAAGATATATTTATTACTTATTATTTCATATACTATATAGTATAAATAACACTTTTCTAATTTATATGTTAATTAAATAAATAATTAAAACTTTATTTTTTTTTACATTATACTGATTTTAAATTTGTTGTAATGTTTACATTGATCTATTTTCTATAATTTTAGCTTATCAATTGTAAAACTAAAATATATACATTAAGTTTCAAATTTAAAGTAATATTATTTTATTTTAATAAATAATTAAATAATTTATTTTATTTCAATTTCATCTAACGATGTTAAGTTATTTTTATAATTTAATCAATTTATTATTATATATAAAAAATTAAATTTATATAAGGAAAATTAAATGTCGAATTTTTTTTCGAACTTTTTATTTTTTATTTGAACTTCATCCGAATTTTATTGTTGTCGAACACGAACTCGAACTCGAACCTTGTGACTTAGCCGAGGGATATGGTGTGAGTTTGTAGGAGGTGACAGGAGGAGAGATGGATGGAGAAAAACTAATTAAAGAAGATTCATTTTGGTTAAAAGATCTAATATGGCTAGAAACCGTTGTCACATGTCTTACAACTAAGATCTATTAATGCTATGTGCTACTTTAGAAATATATATAGACAATAAATCAACAATTTAAAAAGGAAAATAATGAATCATATAATAATATTAAGAAACTATTTCTTCTCTAATGAAATAATCATTATAATAGTTCACTATGCTATCTGTGGATTATACTTCTTTGGAGAATGAACCATTGGAGATTCTCTAGAGGAAAAATCATTGAATACTACCTCATCTAGATCATGAATATTGAACCAAATTTTTTGGAAATAAAAAATTATTAAACATGCCACAAACAAATTGCATCACATATTAATTTTTTTTATGAAGCTATGAATGGCTCACACAAGAACTATGGTAAAAATTTAAATCTCTATTGTGCATCTTAATTTAGGAAAACATGCTCCTAAATGAAAGTGGTATTGTATGCAAAGCTTTTATGTCCAATACTAAGCAATGTTTGTAATGTAATTTTTTGTAAATTATAGACATGCATCTTATTATCATTTTAAAGCTATTTTTAGAAAGAAAGAAAAAAAACTATTTTTAGAATATTATTTTAGGAATTGGAGTTTCGATAAAAGAATAAAAGTCATTAAACGAAGTCAAGTTTTATATCCTTCCATCTATCCTTGTACATTCTCTCTCTCTTCCATCCCACCTCTTTCACCCCACTTTTTATCCATAATCTTATTCCTCTAGGCAGGTCAAGTTTTATATCCTTCCATCTATCCTTGTACATTCTCTCTCTCTTCCATCCCACCTCTTTCACCCCACTTTTTACCCATAATCTTATTCTTCTAGACAGGACTTCAGCGCCAACACAACTCTTGTTTAAGATATAACTAGTTGGTTAAGCATGGAAATTGAAGAGTCAAATAAACCATTTAAATCAAGTTTAATTAAAAAAAATATAGGAGCATTTAGTAGGGTCAAATGATATTATTTTTACCTTTGCGACAACTTATTTAAGTTTTCTAACTATGTAGCATATAATTTAATAGCTCTATCATTTGTACCAAATTAGTTATTGTCAATATTTTAGATTTCATCTATATCTTATTGGGAAAAAGTGTATTGCTAAGTCTTCTTTAGATTTCTTTTGTTTAAATATTTTTACAAACCTATCATTTCCATTTTGTCAAAGATGGTGAATGCTAGGAGAGTTTGTGGATTACAATTGTTATTTAAAAATAAATAAAACTAGTGAATTAAAATTATGTTATTTTTTATATAATCTTTGTAAAATTTAAGAAAAGTATACATAAAATTTATTCAACAAAAAATGTTTACAAAATTAATAGTTTTCATTTGATTGGCTACAAACTTCCAACCATAGATGTGGTTTTTGTAAGTTATTAGTTATCACCACTTAATATGAAAATATGAATTTTGAATTCAATGTTTATTTTCACATGTATTTATAAATTGACATAACATTTCAATTTCAATTTCAATATAAATGAATTATAGAAATTATTACAACAATACTAGAAAATACTGAGCTCAACTCTGATCCCAATGATATTTATGTTAATGTTAGAAATGCTTTAGAATAACTAAGAGGGGATTAAATCAGTTAGTCATCAAACTTGAAGATATGAGTCACATTGATGAACTTATTTCTTACATAGACCAGCTCTTAACTGCCATTGATCAGGAAAACCTTCAATCAAATATTGTCGGCCTTGCCAAGACCAATCAGATGACTAGAGAAGATATTGAAGCGATCTGAACACATATGCAAGGTATGAAGCTATTCTAATTCATAAAATTCATTTCCTTATCATAGTTAAGCTTCTTGATGTACACAATTGAATGTATTGACGTACAGAGAAATTACAATTTAGTTTTTTAATATCTTTTTGAGTGCAGAAGAGCATTGTTCTAGTTTGGAAAGTCTTGCAGACAGTTTTGGTAGTTTGTCTTGTTTACAACATTTGGATTTATGCTCTTGTTCCAGCTTGGGGAGCCTTCCAGACAGTTTTGGTAGTTTATATAAATTGTTGAAACTATCTTTGTTCCCCAAAAGTTTTGGAAATCTTGCTTCTCTAAAACGTTTGGAGTTGCAAGACTGTGAGAAGCTCATGACCTCAAAATTTTGGTCACCTAAAGTATTCAGGGAGACTAAAGTTTTCACTTTCTTACTTTGTATTAATTCATGTTTCGAAAAGAATACAAAATCATTTTAATCTATGTTTATTACAAATTTTACTATTAAAATTAGACTTTTTCACTTTCCAATTTACAAAAATTAGTAAGTCAACCACAATCTGCAACATTTTTATGACATATTTTTTTGTTCTTTAGAATTTTATTCTTATCAATGAAATTACCGCGCAACATGATTGTTGTGAGAGTAAATAAAGCTCTGGATACACCAAGTGTTTCATTAGACTTTTCTGAAGAAATCAAGGTGGACCATAGTGCTTCATATATGATTTGGTGAAAATCATATTGTTTTCTAGAGTTTGATTTTGAGAATGAAACGTGAAATCTGTACAAATCATCAATTTTTTTCAATATATGCATATGGCCACTATTATATTCTGCGGATTAATTGGATAATTCACACTAAATCAGGATCCGCCCATAGCTTTGGAAGATACGCCCATGGAAGAAGCATGCCAATTGTTGCCAAACAAAAATGCTCCTTGCCCACCAACTGCAGATCGAGGAAGTGAACAAAGAAGGCGGTCGAAACAGCGGGGAATGCGGTGGCTGACATCTTTGCTTCCTCATGTCAGATGATTCATAGAAATAATGACGACAATAGTAGCATTTATTTAGAAAATAGAGAGCTTTAGATGCAGAGGAGTTGTAGACTTTGCAGGAGCAAAGAGGTAAGAATGTTGATATGACCCTGTCGTCACCTCTACACTTGTAAACGTTGCGATAAAAAAGTAACATTATTGTAGGGTATATATTATACTTAGTATTGGGTGCTGATGGAGAAGAAATGTTTTCCTTAACCTATTTAAAGTTTTTAATTACATTTGGGTATGGCTGTCTACTCACCCTACTCTTACATAACCTTGAAAACTCTCTCAATCTGCATTGCTTATTTGCCCCTGAACATATAAAGTTCACTTTACTTACTCCATTTGACATTTGATTGTGAATAATCCCAACTTGAGCACTTCTAGTTATGGCTCCTTCTACATTCACAATACCTAACTTGTGTGTAGTGAAGTCTATAGACATGTCCTCTTAGCTCTCCTAGACATCCACCTCATGGTGGATTTTTGGCGAGGACTCTATGGTTATTGTTTCCCCAAAATATAAATCCCAAAACCATAAATATAGGGGCTCATCTCGCATACAATAATACCATTGGAGAAGTTGTTAAAAAAGTCATTAAGGCCACTGTGGAAGATGTGAATCGGAATTCCAGTCTACTTAATGCGAATCGGCTTGTACTCAACATGGATTCAAATTGTTCTGCATGGTTAGACAATATTGCAGGTACATGAAATTTTTCTATTTCTCTCCACCTGACAATTTGCTTTCAAAGGCTTCTCAATTTGGATTAAATTGATTATCAAATTCATGATCTTTGTCTAATGATGATCAATGTGAAAACTTATAGAGAGACCTAAAACACTGAAACCTGCACAACATATGAAGCATAACCTAAAAGAGTGTTCCAATTTTTTTGTTCTTTGTTGGCGATATTGCTTATTTTCAAAAATTTTAATTTTTACATATCTGTTCCCCACTCTTGGTGCAGCCTGGTATAGATGTTACTATGGATGTATTGTGTTTAACATCATTTAGGTTGTAGAAATTATAAAATATTTTACATTTTTGTTTTAGGATTGCTAGTAAATGGGTATAGTGACTACATTCTCTATTCATAATGTAGGAACTGAAACTGTTGAGATTTTATATAGGCAGGTTACCTAATTTACATCAAAATTAGTGCAGATGATGCTCCAACTAGCCTGGCTTGATTTTTGCTCTGTCATATAATTTTGTGATGGAAGATGACAATCCTCTGGTAGGTAAATTGAGATCACATTGAGATTTGAGTTCTAAGTGTTAGAGTAAATAATTAATTATTTATTTATTATTTATTCTATTTACTTAAGCTTACTTAGGTTAATGCATTTATTTAATATTTAGTATTTAATGCATGCAGTGATGAGTTGTTGACAACACGGAGTTTGTTCCCTTCTAACATGTTCCAACTTTTAGTGGAAGAGTGCTTAGTTGTTAACCTTATCTTCTACCGCTTTCCAGCTTATTCTACAAGCTTTCATGAGGCCTTTATATTCAAGCTCTCTCATTATATTTTCTCAATTCATAATCACATTTTCATTGTTTTGCAATATGTTCTCTCTCATGTTCGTTTAAGGTTTTTCCAAGCTCCACCTCTTCCTTCTTAGTTTCCCTTTGACAAGTTATTTGCATGCAAGTGATATTGGTTAGCTGTGGAGTTGGATTTCATCAACTCCTACATGGTATCAGAGCCTCCCTGCTGCTGCTTTGTTGAAAGTTTTTTGAAGCAGCGATTTGGAGACACAAACCCTAATTTGTTTGTGCATCTTTTTTTCAATCCAGGGGAAGAGCATTTTTTTGGAGCACTTTGGGCCCAAACAAATATTGCCATTGGTTCCAGAAGGTCATTTGCAGTCAGGATTCATATAAAACTTTTCAATTTTGGTGATAGGGCTTCGAGAGGCAAAAAGAATAGTTGCAGGAGGTTCTGTACGATTGTACGGATGATTTGGCGTTAAAATAATTTTAAAAAAATCAATTTCAGGCCGCACCACTGTGGCACCGCCCAGTGGCCACACGGGGCCACCCACCCTCCACTCTTGCCCAGCCAGTCACCAACGCACTACCGTTGCAGCGCTTGCCCTCCTCTGCGACCTCTCCGCTGCTCCACCTAGCTGCGCTTACTGCTCAGCACCGCCTCCGATTCTGGTTCGACGTTGCTCCACTAGCTCTATTCTGATTTCTGTAGCTCCGCTGATAGTTGATGCTCGTCCTCAGCCCCCGTGCTGCCCCTATACACGTCAGCACAACACAGTTAGATTTTCTACATAGTGAACCCCTGACAACTCAATAGCTCATTGGATTTTCTTATGCAGTCGCAGCCAACCAACGCGAGACACGTGGTAGGGCTGACACGTGGCAGGGCTGACACATGGCACTTTACCATGTGGCCCCTACCACGTCAGCCTATCTGCCACATGGGCGTGCCATGTGGAACCTTTTTTTGCGGTGATGGCCTTCAAGCTATCAAATTTAATGCCATGATCTACTGACATCAACACTGCATGACCCCTGCCAAGCTCTCCCAGGTCCTTTTGACCTACCTTCAATTTTTTGGCCATAACTTGAGCATATGGAGGTATTTTTTCGATCTGAAAGAAGCGTTGAAAAGCTAGTTTCAAGACAGAGACATTGGTGTAGGTATTTTTAGGTTTTGATGCAATTTTTTATCTATTTTTCTAGTTGAAGTCTGAAGTTTTTTTTTGACTCTGGCATGCATATCTTTTGCGTCCCATGTCAGTTTTTTGAAAACATTATATTTTTGGAAAGCTGATTTTGTCACCTTTTTAGAAATGTGGTATTTTTCTTTAGATTCTTGCCCATGCTCTTTCTATCATATTTTTGGTGTTTTTTCTCTATGGTAGATATCTTGGGTGTTTTAGGTTCGAGGATCATTTTCTTAACATGGTTTCTTTTGTTTTAGGCTGTACTTTCTTTTGTGTTAGCTTTTTTTCTATTTTGATCATTGTAGACATCATTTGTAAGCACTCTTTTATATACGCACTGAGATAAAGTGCCACTTTTGCATTTCGGGTTCATGATAGTTATTTTTGAGACAGTTGGAATTGCACTATTTTTATAAAGCACCATGGGAGGGATAGTTGTTTATTGTTTTAGGCATACTTCTTTTTGTTTTCCATTTAGCATCAGTGTGACCGTGTCTTTATAGATGTTTGTACCTCTTCCTCTCTTTTCATTCTTGATTCTATCTGTAGAGGATTTTGGTCCACCTTCTCAGTTGCCTACCATCTCACCCCATCTACATTAAGGGGGGTTATGATGTTGTTCTAGTGCATCCTTGGTTTGATAGTGTGAGCTATGTATTCAATGGTTGATCCTATATACGAGGTGATTGCAATGGCTGGCTACCTATGCATTTTGATGAGATGGATCATCTACCATATAGAAACGCTCGATTCGTGCCTTCTTCTTCCATGGAGGTTCTTCAGATCAGCAGTTTCTTTCATATGGTAGACTTTGTGGCTTCTTCATGCTTCACTGATGCTCTTCATGATCTTCTTTGTTCCTATTTTAGGGGACATTCCCCTAGTTGGACGCTTCTTTAGTTCTTTACTAGGTTCTTACCTCTTTTTGGAGGAGGGTTTTTCTCACGTGGTTTTCTCTCTTTTTCCGTTTATAGAGGTTGCGTCTCTTTGTATCGTACATGGGTACCTAACATGGGCTTGTTGTTGGGATCCATTCTGCATTTTATCTTAGTTTTGTGAGCTTAAGGCATTCGCCTAAGTTGCACTTAAGGGGGGGGTGTTAGAGTAAATAATTAATTAATTATTTATTATTTATTCTATTTACTTAAGCTTACTTAGGCTAATGCATTTATTTAATATTTAGTATTTAATGCATGTAGTGATGAGTTGTTGGCAACACGTGAGTTTGTTCCCTTCTAGCATGTTCTACTTTTTTGTGGAAGAGTGCTTAGTTGTCAACCTTATCTTCTACCATTTTTTAGCTTGTTCTACAAGCTTCCATGAGGCTTTTATATTTGGGCTCTCTCATTGTATTTTTTCAACTCATAATCACATTTTCATTGTAAATACATTTTCATTATTTTGCAATATGCTCTCTCTCATGTCCGTTTAGAGTTTTTCCAAGCTCCACCTCTTCCTTCTTGGTTTCCCTTCAATAGGTTATTTGCATGTAGGTGATCTTGGTGAGCTATGGAGTTGGATTTCTTGGCACAATTTTTGTATGAATTGTCTTAGTTCAAGACAAGAAAAAAGTTGCATATTATCTCAAAAGTTGTCTTGGGACTAGTGTCTCAATAGATTGTCTTAGAAAATTGTATTGTAAAGACAATATGAAAAATGAATATTTTTGTCTCTATAAGAAAATTTTTCTTGTCTCCTTAGAGACAATATTTCTTAAATCTAACTATTGTCTCACAAAAGATGATATATGTTTAAAACTCAACTATTGTCTATATAAAGACAATATGAAAAAATATAGTAAAAAAAATTAATAATTTTTAAAAAATAATTTAAATGTGGTTTTCAACTATAAATGTTTTCAAATACAAATAATACAATATTTTCTATAATTATTTACAATATTTTGTTTCTCAGCATTCCAAACTTTCTCATAACTATTATATTAATTTTAATTACTTTCAAAGTTTGTATCTTATAGAATGATGGCTCAATTCCTCCACAACCCATAAAATGTACAATGGAAATGGCATAACCATGAAATGGTATTGACAAGCAAACTTCACAGAAAATGTTATATTGATTTAATTTTCTTCAATGTTTGTATCTTACAGAATGATGTGGAAACTTCTCCACAACCAAAAAAACATATAATAGAAATGGTATGACCATTATTTCCTTCATATTATACATTTCCACTGCAGCACATGATCAGTTACTTAATTTGACTACATATATCTATGGAAAAAACTAGATAGAAATGTTTCATTTTGAACATGTTAAAGCTGTACTATTTTCAGCATGCCATATCTAGAATGAGAACTTGTAGATGCAATTTTCCAGCAAGTTCTTTCAACTAAGAAAGAGACATCGTATATTCCTCTTGTAGTTTGAAAGATGGAAATTATCCAATTGAATAGCAAACATTTTGTATTATTCATCCTTCTCCTATATCCTGAAAGATAGAAAATAGATGTAAGAATCTAATTTAACTAATCAAATGATGTTTCCCATATAAGCATAACTCATAAATAGAGAAATAACTTATAGAGAATACTATGAATAATAGAGATCGCTTAAAATGAACTATGCATGGATCATACATACTCTTAGTCATGAGTATGTTTTATTGTCATGAATATTCTGTCATTTAAATCCAGCTTGAATAAAATTGATAGCAATTCTATATTTTACTAGAGACAAATTTGCATCATTATATTACCAAGACAATTTATAATTTCAAAAAAAAACTATTTTAATATTCATGATCTTTTCATAAAGTATAAAATGTAAGAATATGTAAGCTTACCTTCCAAAAATTCCCTCTTTCTTGTATGCACAACGAAATGGGTCCAATATGAATTGTTGTAGATGTTTTACTGCCAATATAACTTGCGATAAGAGTATCTTAATAACCATAATAGAAGGTAGTGGTACAGATTTCTTTAAAAACATCATCACATCCAACAGTCTTACCACAATGTGCATTCTCAGGATGCAAACCCTTGAGGTTCCAACTCTTAGCACAAGCATCAATTAATTTTGATACCAGCAACAGGAAAGATTACTTCACAGATGAATTCAATGGAAATTGGATGATTTCAGCAGTATAAAGTCACAGTGGGTCCTGTAGCAGCTACATTCTAGCTATCCTGGTATAACAAATTGGAAATCTACATTAATTTTTACTAGCAAAGAGTCATCTAGCGCGACAGTTGTAAACAACCAATGCTTCTGCTGGTCTTTTGGATAATCAATAGGTTGAAATGAAGCACTCTACCTAAGTCATGCGAATAGTTTATGTATGTTGCACGTAACTTACTAATCAGATCAGTTACTTTGACCATACTAATTGAAGCATCTTGTTCCAGAAATTCCTCATATCCATTATGCTGTATGTAATTCTCCCTTTTTCGGTTGGGAGAAATATTCCATTATATGTCACAATCTGTTTCAACAAGAAAGCTCTCAATTTCTCCATAAGAAAAACTGGTGTGATCTTTGAGAATGCATGCAAACTAGTCTTCAGACTCTGCTGAACCCATGAGCTCATTTGTGGATATAATGTTATCCACGATTGTGCTTTGTTTTTTTGGTTCACTGCACACTTGTTTCTTCTGATCAAACGAGAGCTCTAGATGTGTAGCTGCACCAACATGATGCCTATATCCCAATTTGGTGAATTTGGGATCTTTCCCACTGAGTTTCTTGCTCAAATGTGTATTCCAATAATTCTTTATTTCATTATCTGTTCACCCAAGCATTCTACCTGCAATCAATGACCACTTGCATATATTCACCCATGATTGAACACTCAGTAGGTCTAGAAATCATACACAATGATCCTTCAGCTTGGCTGATGATATAAAACAATAGAACAAGAATAGACAATGGCAACCAAGTAAATGAATCAAAACCTCATACCGATTCCCCAACAACTTAAGAAGTTTGATAATGAGTTCTTCATCAGAAGATATATGACCTGTTTTGACACTAGGGCTGAGGTGGTTAATCCACCTCAGCTTGCAACTCTTTCCACTCCATTGCAAACCTAAATGAAGTCAACAGTTATTTAAAAGCTAGCTATATGAAACTATAATTATCCTTAACAACTCATTAAATAACAAAATTAAACCACTGAGTCTTATATGCTTGAACTAAATTTTTTAAATTATGAGCAATTTTCGTATGCACTATGGTGTCTAATAAACCAACTTATGAAATTCAATAGGTTCTAATATTTTTTTCTTCCTGCAAAAATGAAAAACATAAAATAGTAGCTGCTTAAGCTCTATCTTTAAAAGTATGTCCTACCTGCTTTATCAGCTATAGAATTCCAGTGTCTTTCTCTACTAGTTTGTATCTGGTTTTTCAAAAGATGATCTTTAGCATGTCTCCAGGGGCCTCTCTTCACACCAAAACATGAGTTTGTTCACCTCATACTCTCTTTAGAAGTTATGAAGCTCATATTATAACAAGATGCTACGCTTCAATCAAACTAAATTAAATGTTAAAGCGACCCTAAGTCAGTTCAAGCTATACTTGCAATTCCTTGGCCAAGATATGCAAATATAATGCTACTTTGCTTATAATATTTTCTTAAATTTATAACTTTATCATCAAAGCTATTCAATAGTTCAAACCTCATGTTTTCCCTATTAAAGGTAACTTCTTAACCGTAGTAGGATATGCCTTCAAATAACGTAGAGATTTTCCAAGGCAGGAATAATTATTTAACAAGATTTCTCTTAGTTTGTGTCATCATATGTTATGAGATATATAATTATTGAGAAATACTTGTTGAGTGTTTTTTATGAAAAATAGTAGTTTAGATCAATTCATTTTGAAAAATTAAAAACATTATCTTTAATTCTACTATTCTATCTTCCTCAAACTGCAATGATCTCATCAGGCATCTCTACTTTGAAAGTGCTTTCAGATATGCTTGAATCAGGGGGTTTCATCCCCAGCTTAGCAATGGAAATCAAGGGTTTTCATTTTTCATTCTTGATTGTAAATCATGGAAATGATAATACCTAACACCATGACTTGGGCAATAGTAGATATCATGCACATGAATAGCTATGCTTCTTGTTTGAATGGGCAGAGTCGTAATCTATAAAAAATTACAACAAAAAACTCTATACCATGATACAAAATTGTAACATATTTGAACGGATAAAAAGTCATAACCTGTAAATATTCTTATGCTATTAAAATATTTATAGTTTTCATCCATCAACTCTGCATGCAAATGTACCATTTACTTGTTATTGTTAAAAAGAATTACGCTCTTTACACTTCTTTTGCTCATTTTTTAACTAGTCTGGACTACATTAGCATTTATAAGATCCTCACACAACTAAAACTTATAGAGCTTTCAATCATTAGACACACATCTGTGCATTCAAAAATACATAATATTGCAAGAGATTGGTGGAATGAGGTTTGCAGTGGGGCTTTCAACCACTAAAAACTAGAATCTATGAAGTTAAAAAAAAAAAAAAAGAATGGAACCATTGTTTCAACTACTGATTTCAGCGAGACAATAAATCCAAAACACACACTATTTTGTTCACCTAATTTAGTATTTATTTGTAATATTATGATAATATAGAGGACATACGAAAATATTACATATCTCAAAATTGAAATCGTATTCAGAATCCACATGCATCAAACAACACAACTATGATGTATCATTGAACAAGTACATGATGATACATGAAGTAGGTTCATAATAGAAATGAAAATTAAATACGAATTTTTTGAAAATATTTCTTTTGTTCATTTGTTTCTATCAATTCTATTCCTTTGTGTCCTCTTTCTCCGTGGCACTAGTTGACTCAAGGGTACTGATTGTTCATCACTTTGAGCACCCTCCTTGTTGTTCTTCTTTCTCAACTACTGAAATTCAAGGATGGTTTCTTGTTGAGGGTCAGGAATGATAATTGAATCACTATGCGCACCAAATAATTCATTATTTTCCTCTTGGTCCTCTTCATTTTTAGTACCTGACAAGTTTGATTCCTAGGCTTCCTATACACAACATAGATTAACTTACTAAAAAATATAATACCTATAATAAGAATTTTGCATGAACCATACAAGATCCTAATAAACTTACCTCAGATTCATGACCAATGACTAATTTCTCTCCTCTATCTAGCATATGTTTTCTAAGGCCTTCAAAACCATGTAGTAAGGCATATTTTAAATCCTCATCAGATGCTTCTTTCAAGAATTGATGCACCTACATGAATGAATAAAACTGAATTCATAAGATATAATGACTTGTGAGATACAGTTAATTCATAAGTTTTTCATGACTATGTTTTAAGAAATAAAAAATACTATACATGAAAACGTTCACTTACCAAGCCGCCACGAATACTATTGTACCCACCAGATCCTAATTTGTGGGATCTAATGCTTGACACCCTAGCTTGAGTTGCCTTTTTAGTATCTTGAAGGCATCTTTTATTTCCTCCTTGTGTAGATGGCAAATAATTTGGATTATTACGGATTTTTCTCTTAAATTTAGCATCTTTCACAAGCTCATCCCATGTCACTTGGTCTGTGATCCAAGCTGGACGTGGGTATTTCAAATCTTTTGTCAACTTTGACCTTAAGTTGTCTCTTTTAGAGTGAATATATTTTCGTGCAATATCTAGAATGCATTCCTTATGAAATCTAGGATCTTCAAATGCTAGTATGACATCTTTAAATAGTTGATCTTTTTTAGAGTTGGATTGTTTCCTCCAATCCACTTGAATAGTATTGCCAAATATTTCATCAGCATGAAGAAAAATGAAATGATAGAATTTTAGCCCCATTTCATCCTTCAAGACTTCCCTTCTGAGGTAAGCAAGATTGTAACTTCTTGCACTCCTTTTGTAGTCACTGAGGATATTTTTGTAGTCTTAGGGGTTGAGGTAGATGCCCCTATAGGTACATTAGTTACTTTGTCATTAAGTTCCTGTATTTACAATGAGATTGTGAAATTATTGAAAATTTCATTTGGCTATAAGTGTTAAAGAGATTCACATAATAAATAAATAAAAGATCAACATAGTGCTGAAGAGAGATAAAAATGATAAAATATTACAACTCCATAACAATGAATGATATTTCTTGGTTTGTTCTATAAGATAATGAATAACTAGAAGCAAGGAAAAGAGGCTTGGAGGATCTTCATAAATAAGGATGATGAAATGGACTTTTATATGGAGCTAAATGTGCATAATTGTATTAGGCTAAATCATAATCAGCAATGAGAAATCCTTTTTACTAAGAACATAAGAAGGGTGGCATTTGGATATGAGATGTTAAGCTAAACAATATGTAGTATTAGAAGTGTACATAGTTCACAAGAATCCTCTATTGAAGGTTGTATAAGATTTTCATTAAAAAATTGTCTTCTATGTTTGGATTGTGGATTATTATACACAAATGGTTTCAATAATAGAATATCTCATAATATATTACAAGCTGAAAATGCTTTGTTCTTTATACTTGTCAACATTACAACATATGCTAAATAAGGATGTACTTTATTTTTATGAATATTTGTGCTGAGAAGAATATGTTTTATTAAAAAAGCTTATGAAGTTTGGGAAGGAATCCCAAGGAAAAGACTTATGAAGAAAAAAACAAAGTTAAGCAATGACTATAATGCCAAGACAACAAGATGATAGTTTTCAATACTTAATTCCTCTTGTTACTATGTTATAAAACTATAACAGTAATTGCTGAGATGATCATTTTGTAGTTATAAAGTCAATATTCAAAATTAAAACATATCTAATATATAAAAATTTAAAAATTTAAAGTAAAACCTAATCCATTGTATTAAACAATAATAAGATAATATTTTTAGGTAGCTTTACTTGTTCATTTGAAGCACTCCCTGAACTCCCCAGCAATGTCTTCTCACATATCTCAATTTTCTTAAGTATCTCTTTTCTAGTTTCAACAGCTTCAATGGTATCTGGTAGCAACCTTAATATTCTTGATTGAGATTCTATAACATTCCTCAAGGCAACTTGCTCAAGTGTTGGTGGGAGAATTCTGATTGAACCCATATTTGATGGATTAGATGCACTCCTCACGGAGGCATGGATATCTATTTTAATAGGAACACTAGGAGAATCCATGTTTGATGTAAAGGGTGTGCCAATAGGTATTGTGCTTGATGCCACTCTTGTGATAGGTATTTTTGGTGTAGATGTAGATGACATGACACATCTTCTTGAAGTATCCTATAAGGAAAAACTATAAGAGGTGTACTCAAGGAAATAAGAAAATCAAACCTAGAAAAACATAAAATTGAAATGTTACCTTCTGCATAATATTGGGGGCATTGGATGACATAGTTGGATCTTTCATTCCTACAAGTGGTGTACTTTGTGGAGTTGTGTTAGATATGGCCTGCATTCCACAAACATAAATTAACATAATATAGTACAGACGATAAGATAATTCAACCTATATAAATACAATTTTCAAACTTACCTCATGCACCATCTCAATAATATTTTTCCCTTGCCCGTTCCTTAAGATCTCAATCAGAGCATTTACAATCAATGGATTCCCCATGGTAGAATCTTGAGCACCCATAGGAAGATTCTTAAAGAATAACATAATGACATAAAATAATAAAATATAGATTAGAGAACATATGCAATTGATATTAGTAACATTACTCAAATTCACTAACACATGAACAATAACATACATATTTTTCATTATGTTTCTTGATATCTAACCAAATAAAAACAATGTTCAACTTCCAAATTTCTTAGCTTGATGATGTGGTCTTTCTCTCAACTATTTTTTAATTGTATAAAGTACCTAGGTGTTGATAGTGCTAAGTCCCAAAACACAAAAGTGTCTTTCAAGTTAGTTTTTAAAGAAGTAAGAAAATGAAACAACTTATTCAATTGAAAAAAAAATCTACCCACCTCATCAAAAGTAGAGAATCCAAGAATCAGATACATGTTGTATCATATCAATCACTTAAAACATTCAAATTACTTAATTTCCATTACATGTGGTCTGTATTAAAAAAACAAAATAATTAAGCTATAAAGATTTAATTATATTGCATTGAATCTTCACAATCATGTTCATATGGATATGATGATCAAACAGTGTCATTCTCACATAAAATATCCTCATCTGATGACATAAAGGGACCATCATTAATGGGCCCTAAATCCACAAATAAATTAATGCCATTGTTTCCATCATAGTCTTCACTGTCAACTATAGGTAAATGAAAATCAATAAAATCATCATCTTCATGGACTTGATGCCCATGTGGTTGCTCATATCCTTCATATAATTCAATAGGCTCATCATGATCTTCCTCTTGGTCATAAATATCATTGACAATAAAGTTTCCATCGTCATCATCCTGGTCATCTATGTCTTCAAGGGGAACTTCTGCATCTCCAAGTAAATCATGGTTCTCTTCATCTTGAACAAATGTTACTCATTGTCCTCTTGGATCATAATCGATCACAAATGACCAACTAGGTTGTTCTAAATTTGGAATGAGAAACATCTAGTCACATTGATTTGGAGAGACATAAGGCTCAGATGTGGCTTCAAACCTAGATGTATTAATCATATGGAATCCATTATTGTGCAAGAGGATAGTTTTTCTTCACCCACTTTTATAAGCTTGTACCACTCAACGTGAAAAAGAACTTTCTTAAAAGATATGAAATCAAGCTCTATGATATCCTCCAATACTCCATAATAGCGAAGTGTGCTTGTGATTGGTCGCCTATCATTTGCATGTGAACGACATTCCACCTCAAATGATGCTGAAACTCCACAATCATAAGTTTGTCTCTTGTCATCAACCTTTTTGATATGAAAATGATGACCAAAATTCCACATTCCTTTGTAATACGTTACCTAAATTCACGTGTATAGTAAGTTGTTAGATTGAAGAATATAAAAGTTAAAAATAAAATTACTAAATTACTCAAATATGTTAATATAGATGTATCACCTCCCCATTTCTAGACCCTTTAACAAAATCCATTTGTTGTTGTGTCACTCTATTTTTCTTCTTTGTTGCTTCATGCTCAATATTGGTCTTTAGCCAATGCCATGAGCATCTATCAGGCCATTTTCTTTTATGGCTTGTTGGAAGTCCTCGAGCAATATTTGGACCATGTCTATGATATATATTGGCCCATGCAATTTCATCCTCTAATTTCTTTTGTTCAGTGTACTCCTCCATCCATTCCAACATAAAGTTGGAATTGTATGCAATATACAAATGCAATGACTCCCACACCTTAGCATCTGTGATGGAAAATAGAATTATTCAATGTATTAATAATAATTTAAAGTTGTATTATAAAAAATAAGATAAAAATAATTACTTGCAACATTTTCATGTACCTTGTATCCTCTTTGAAGTCCCTTGACCCTCTAATCGTGATTGATGTTGTTTATAATCCCATAATCGTGGTGCATCAAGATGCAATTGGGGTAAGTACTCAATCAAATGAACCATTTTCTAGAAAACCATGTACCCCTCAACCATGCACCCTTCGGGTCAAGCCTTTTACCTCACAAATTGTTTTAAAACCTTCATATATCTCTCCACAAGCCACATTGTCCGAATATGAATAGGACCACATAGTTCAATCTCCTCTACTAGGTGTACAAGGTAGTGCTCTTGAGAATTGAAGAAGCTTGGAGGGAAGAACATTTGAATATCACACGTCAAAAGTGGAACATTCCTCTTCCAATAATTCAATTCATCTTGGTGTATCTCTTTAGATGAAACCCACCTACAAATATTATTTAGTGTGTTATTATGAAGACTTATTATTTGTTAAAAAATAATAGTATAAACATATATTAAGATATCACAATTATAGCACTTTAAAGGATAAGAGTCATGAGAGAGTATGCATAGGATGGATTCAAAATACCTCAAATATTTGGATAGTTTGTAAATGGTTAACGTGACATCACGATCAAAGGTGCTTGGTATTGCTGCAGGCAACACATACTAGAAGAACATTTACAAAAACCAAGTTAAATTATGCCTGAATTTATTCTATCACTATGATAAATAAATTTCTAGTTATGTTGCAAATAAATATAATATTCTACAAAGTTACCTTTATCTAGTTGTGCCAATCATGTGTTTTTAGCCCTGAGAACTCTAATGCATCTCTTGTGAATAAGTTCTTTAATGTTGCACCAAAACGTGAAGGAAATCTCGTTCTTTTCATTGTATCAATGATGCTTTGTTTCTCATTTGATGTAAAAATCCATGGAGCAACATCAAATGAGTTATTTTCATGCAACCACATGTTTGGCATAATATTGGCAACTTGGAGATCCTTTCGTAACTTTATTTGTGCTTCAAGGTTGGTTCCATTAAGATGTTTCCACAAACACTTTGCCACATTTCTTCCAATCTGCATAGTATCAAATAGGTGGGCTATCGACAAGTCCTCATAATATGGTAATTTGTAGAAAATAGATAGTCTTTTCATTCCTAGTGGAAAACATGTCCCTTCTTTTTTGTCATATAATGATTTCCACCTAGCAGGGGTCATCCTTCTTGGCTTCCTCATTTCCACTTCTTTTCCATTGAACTTATTTTTCTCACACACTCGATAGCGATGATTTTGTGATAGAAATTGTCTATACTCATCATAAATAGTTTTACTGAGATCCTTTGACTGCCTATACCAAGTCTTTGGCCCACGTGATGGACAACCATGTTTCCCCTTTGTTTGCAACCCTAAAATAAATATGGAAACCATAGTTAGTGAGTAGTAGAATGAGCAAATTAATTACAAATATAATTTATAATATACTACCGCAAAAAATAGAGAGCCCTGGGGCATCATGAATTGTCTAGATAAGGATTGCATGAAAAATGAAGTTTCTATCATTGATAGGTCTTGATACATCATGGATATTTACACCATCCCATAATTCACGAAGCTCGTCAATAAGTGGCTCCATGTGTACATCCATATCTTTTACTTGATACTTCCCTAAGCAAGCAAAAAGTTTATAATAATAAATTAATTGAACTAAAATATTTTTATATAATCCTCAAGAAAAATCTTAACTTATAAGTTATAGTACCTGGTATGATAAGGGTTAACATTGCATGTTCTTTTTTCATAGCCATCCAAGGAGGAAGATTGTTGTTAATAATTAGAACTGGCCAAACAGAATATGTTGTTCTAAGATCTCGAAAAGGATTGACACCATCCATTGCTAAAGAAATTCTTGCATTCCTTGGTTCATTTCTTAAATGTGGCCATTTTTCTTCAATCTCTTTCCAATGTTTACTATCTGTGGCCATTCGCATGACATCATCTTGGCTTCTCGCTTCTCCATGATAATTCATATATTTTGCCAAGTCCTTACATTTGAACATCCTTTCAAACCTTGGCTTTAGTGGAATGTGTCTTTTTACTTTATAAGGAACCTTCTTGGAAACTTGATCTTGACGATACCTATCTGTGTGACACACTAGGCATTTTTGCAAATTTGCATTCTTTCCATAGTATAAAATATGGTCATTTGGACATGCATCATATGTATGGTACTCCATTCCAATGTATTTCATCATTGAAGATACTTCTCTATGTGAATGAGGCAACTTATTATCCTTTGGAAGAATCTTGTTTGCCAAAAGCTTACATAAGGTAACAAATAAATTTTATTAGATAAGTATACACAATATTTGAAAATCTTAAGACATCTACTGCATTAATTCATAGGAATATCAAATCCTACCTTAATAAATCCATAAAGAATGTGTTTGTCAATCCATGTGTAACCTTCAAGTTCAACAACAACATAAGTGTCACTAATATAGAAGTATCTGCATTTGAGAAAAGAGGTGTCCTAGCCAATTGAGAAATGGGAGAATCAAGAACTTCTTTTGAAGATGTGTAGAAGTCTTGGATAAATTCATTAATGCCAGCCTCATTTATCTGTGAAGTGTTTTCATCCATAAATGTGTCTTGGTCTTCATCTTGAGAGTGGCTATCATGAGTGACATTCAAAGGCTCTTCAAGAATATTGGGATTTGGAAGTGGCTTTTATAAAAAAAAATCAATTGTATTGATCAATAATTGCGTGCTAAAATATAGTATGCATATTATTAATTATAAGAATACCAATTTGTTAGTTATAGTATAATTACGAATAATTCTTCGCATCAAGAGCTTCCTATTTTGGCACCTTTTACAACTGCAATATATCTTTTCATTGAAGTATTCATTTGTCCCTGGAGCAGGTCTTGGTACTCGTTCATCTGAGTATTCAGATGAAGATGATATGCTATTTTCCTGAATAGACTATGTATCATCAATAATAAGAGTGCAATGTTTAAAAAATAATAATTTTTAACTTTGAAAAAATGGGGTTTTAAGTGCATTTTCTTGTTCTAGGATCACCCTTTCTTATATATTTGCAATGTAGATGCATAGCGTCAACATTGGAGGTCAAAGAAATGGTGTTCTTAAATTGTCTTCATATCCATATGTCTATTATAATATATCTCTTATATATAAATTACATAGTTCAATCTATGGATACTGACAAACTTCGTTGCTTTTTTAGTTTCCTCTTTTGATAACATTTTCAAGTACAACATATCATTTCATTGAAATAATCATTTGTAACTAGCGAAGTTCCTTCTTAAATTCATTTGAACATTGATGATGTTTTGTTTCCCTGAATGTTGTTTGTACTACAAATGATAAGAGTTCAAATTCTAACTTGAGAATTACATCTTGTTTAAGAGAACGAGACTGATGCAACTACAAAAAAATTAAACATTGAAAATGTGGATTTAAGGTGAATAACCTAATCTTAAATCGTGTATGTCTCAAGTAGTTTAATATAATATGTTAGAATAATTTGAACCATTATTTGATTAATCTTCCTCATCAAATACCCCTAGTTTTGTAGTATGGTAAGATTTTTTTTGATTTGTTTGCTAGTTTGAAGGGTTTTAGTGATTTCAAAAAGAAGATTAAGGTAAGTTTCTCTTAAACATATTTTTTTTCATTACTGGCCATTTCAATATTTTCATTATAATAAAGACAATAAATATTATTCTATGTGCTACCTATTAAATGTACTTTAGTGGTTTCATTTAATTAAAGTGATAATGCATGTACAAAAGATAATGACATAAATACCCGGTCTGCCATTTTGTATGAATACCAAGAAGAAAACCTAATAGAATGATGTAAATAAAAGAATTTTGATGCTAGTTAGGATTATTACATAAATAGATAATGAAACATTAAATGCATGTATCCCGAAAAAAAAAGAACTCACCCAAAATAGCAAAAAAGAGAACTTTTAAACACAAAATCTTCAAGTTTACCTTTATAAGAAACCTGAACAAACCAAAAACAAATCAAAAAGTTAAAACATAGTTTGAATGAAGATAGTTAATCTTGGAGGTGTCTACTAAAGATAAGTCTAAATACTCTGAGCATAATCTAAAAGTAATATATAATAATCTAACATATTAATTGATTTTTTCAATTCACTCAACGAAAAATAAACATTAACTATTGGTTAATAAATTGAGTAAAAAATTTCATAATTTTATGCTTGGAACTTGATCTATACAAAAATTTCAAAAAAATATTATAGTTAGACCATTGTATCAATTGATTGTATGTTGCAAAATAATATATTTAATAAAAAAGAAAGAAATATAATTCAATGAAATGAGGTGCCAATAATAGACTATGAAGATGAACATATAAGATACTACTAAGAAGCCAAATAATATTGAAATTGCAATAAGATTGCTTGCCTCTTGTTAGTTCTATTATCATATTGAAGTTCTTTTTTAATATACCTCTTAACCATTTGCACTACATTTAGTGTGAGGAAGATATGTTTTCCTAACTACTTTGATCATTCTCCCTGTGAATTCTCTTGTATGGACAATGTTCAAGTGGATTAATAATCAATGTTGAATTGTCTAACTTCATTCACATCCATTACCAAGGCTTTGTCTTGAATATGGATATAGATAGACTAGAAAAATACAATGAAAAGAAATTTCACGCACATCTAAAAAATCTTGTAAATTATCGGTCTTCTTAATTGGGTGCATGTTTTGGAGAAATTAATAAAATGGAACTCATGAATAATTTTGGGTATCACAGTGTGAGAGTTTCTTCATGACAAATCAAATTTTGGAGTATGATCTTACTGTTCAAAAGCACTCTAGAGTTTACCTAATATAGAATTTGGAAATATTATGTCTCTAATTTACTAAATGATTTTTAAAAAAAAACCATTTGTAAAAAATAGGCTGGATTGTTATCTTAAGATAATTATCAGAGGGCTAGAAAACTATTTTATAAGTTTTGAAATAGGTTTAATATATCTCTTGTGGGGTGACCTTCCATGACCAAGGGGTATGTCTCACTTCTTCCTGGCCATTTTCTATTAGGTTACACACCATTCTGAAAGGACACATGTATCATGTCCCTTGAGGATTTGAACACAAGGATCATACAATTTTGATTTACATTGGAGCTCATACCATTGCTGCTCTATTATCTAAATGTCTTTAATAACTAGCACTTATACCTGCAGGTCCAAGGTTACGCTGATTAAATCCAGCTGCATATGAATTTTGTCTAAACAAAATGACTAATACTGGTATTGTAACAGCTACATCTAATTCGTTTGCTACAACATAGGTCATTTGCTACAGCATAGGCCAATTCATAGCATACATGGGAAGCATCCTGCATTTGCATCAGATGCACTTGATTCAGCCCTCTATTTGATATTTTCAATATACCTTGTTCTCAATCCTTTTCCCCAAACTTGTGCCATGAGCCTCTCGTAGACCTTGTCGATTTTGATCTAATTCTGAGTTTTGGTTCTTTGTTTTGAAATTCAGTTGTAGACGTTGGGAGAGATGTACTTAAATGAATCCAAGAAAGAAACAAGGACAATGCATGTTTTGGTGGCAATTTCAAGTTAATAAAACTCAATTTTCCTACAATTCTCATGCATTTTGGTCTTGTCCATACAATTTGTGATTGAATGTAATCTTTTGACATGATCAGATAGGGGAGTGAATCTAGATTGCAATGCAATTGGTTTGATCCAATTTGGTTTTGTTTGGAGTTAGATCTTGGTGTTTTTTTGCCAATTACTTTGAAACCCTCATTTCACAAGGGTTTGACACAAATGTTGCCCTAACTTGTGTTTCCACCAGTGGTTTCTCATGGCTCTTGTGGAAATACAAGTAGGGATCATGTATTTTACGATTCCAAAGTTGCAAGTTGATAAGTTTTGGTTTAGTAATTTTGTCACCAAGCCCTAGGCCAAGCAAGACCTATGTGTTTGGTCCTTGTGATAGCAATAATGTACACAATCAACCCTAGAGAGTAGATGAGTTCAATTTCATGTTGGATCAGGGGTTTATAAACATGTGATCTATTCCAGTGTTGATTCGATCCTATGAGGTGACTGGTTCACACTTCCTTCACAAATCATGCCCAATTGGCCCTTTTAGGTCTCTAATCAACATAGGTGTTTAGAGGTTTGTGTAGGAGTTGGTTCCTATAAATTGGGGGTTGAGTGTAACTCTGAAAAGGGTGCTTGAATCTACAATTTGTTTCCAAGGCCCTTTGGAATTTTTAAAAGTCATTGCCTAAAAATTCCTCTCACAGGGCTACTAGGAAGCCTGGTCCGAATAAGCCTAAAACCTGAAATATTGACTAGGGACAAATGGAAGTTGGTTGGTCGGTTGGAAATGTTCTAGTTAATGGTGTAGAAGTAAATTATACCCTCTTCTACTCTCTAATTTGAGGGATTGTGCACATAGTTTGGACAAGGAAGTGAATAATGGCAAGTGTAAAGGATTGATTCACTAAGCCTTGTGTGGTCACCTTGTCTTTCTCATCTCTATAGAAGTTGAAAACTTAAATAGATAAAAGAAGATGATCCTTTAAAAGGAAGAGTTGGATACACCCTAAATTTGGTTTTCCATAGGTTGAAGTTGGGGAAAAGCTCATTTTGCTTCAATTGCCAACCCACTCCACATTAAATCCTTATGCAAATTAAATTTTACTGTATTGGTAGACTTTTAGTTTGCTAAGAAGGCACTGGTCTCCTTTTAATATGTTGGCCCTTCAAGAAAATTAAATTTGCAAAGAAGACTTTTAGTTTGCACCAATTAAAATGAAAATGCTGAAAGTGTATTCAATTTGAAATTTTATCAATCTCTTCAAAATGTAAATACTTTGAATATGCTTCAAACATCAATGTCTTGAAAACAAAATAATTTGTGAACAATGATGCTTGAAGTGAGAATATTTATAATAATAGCAGTAAATGAGTTGATAATTTAATATATAAATATAGGGTTAAAACTCTTAACTTCTAGGCTATAAATCAAATGATTATCTAGATGATAATAGAGATCTGTGCCTTATTTTTTGGGGCAACAGTGTCAATTATAGTGCAAGCTTTGAAACATAACTCTATAGGACAATATGCATTACTGAATTTATCATCAATCGTTCTAGGTTTAGAATTCAAATAATCGAATACATATGCAATTCAGAGCTAGTATGATTGAGATTTAACTCCTATGGAAGGAAGATCAATCATAATAGAGCCAAGAAAACATACAAATATTTCACAACACCTCTGATATTCAAACTCGAAATGCTGCAGGAAATTCAAAAATTCTGAGATTATTCAAAAACACTTTGCCAATTTCTTTGCCAACTATAAAGATTCAGCTTTATCTACAATCTTAATTCTCTGCCTCCATCAAATAAAAACACAGTTTGATATTTATCACCCCAAATACAACATATCACTTGGAAGCGCCTATCTTTAGAATTTATTTCACCTTTTGGATCATTAAAGAAAGCTCCTCACTGTTAGAATCTGAAAAGATTAATAACCCAGAAAACTAGTGCAAAGAGTAAATATCTAAACTATGAATGCAAATGATACAAAATCAAAATAGCATCATAGAGTTAGTCTCCAAGAGAGTAATGCAAATGCTGGAAGCAAAATAGCATTAAGAGGATGCAAAAATAAGAGATGCAAATACAAGCCAGGTAGCATGCTTATATAGGCTAGGAAGAGGGAGGAGGTGGCAACACCAACCAATGAGGAGCAACCATCTATCAGACTAAAGATAGAAAAGTATCTTCCCAAGATAGCTAATGGATGCTCACATGTAGGAAGGTGACACCTCACAACCATTCACCTAATAAGACATGCTTTATTAACCTAAGCGAGATTATTAAAAGTGTAGGAAAAACCTAGCAAAATAGGAAAAATAAAAAACTACACTAACAACCCCCCATAAGCGAAGCTTAGGTGGATGTAGAAATGGGTCCCGGCAAGTCAAGCCTGATGAGGTACCCATGTACATAAAATTCCCCCAAAAGAGAGAGAAAAGAGACTCCCCAAAGAAAATTAGGACTCCAAGTGAGAGGAAGAGGCCCCCCCAAAAGATGTAGCATCCTGCACCTCCAGCAAAGCTTGCAAATTTTGTCCGGTAGATCCACTTACATCGAACAATTTTTCTTCCCTTAGAAAAAGGGACAAGATCCCAAGTGTGGTTCCTCATCAAGGAACTATACTCTTCCTGCATAGCTATATCCCACTCAAAAATACCAGAAGCCTCATGAAAGGACTGTGGATTTGAGGCAGTAGCAATGAAGATATGTAGAGCATCCTGGAATTGTGAATGAGTCTGCTTGGTGTCTGATGGATCCCCAACCCAATCACCTGCAAACTGCAAGGTCTGTCTAGCCCAAAGTGGACCAGAAGATGGAGAATCTAGAGGAGAATCATCAACCTGTGAATGATGACTAGGAGAGGAAGGAGGTGAGTCCTCTGAGTCACTCTCTGCATCAAAAGTGGAGGTAGAAGACTGCTCAAGTGAATCTGACCCATCAGAAGATCTATCATGTATTCCAAGTGACTCCAATGTCAAAGTAGAAGGCAACCCTGTGACCATGCTCTGCTGGTTAAGCTGATGCAAGTAGTGGAAGTTAAGATGGCCAAACTGCTCATGCCATAATCTGCTCACATCATTAGAGTGAGTGAGAAAAATAGTCAAAGGAGGATCAGGAACAAGGTGAGAAAACATATAGAGTCTTGACTGATGATTTGCTCTCCCAACTGCAATTGTAGAATCATTGTGCAACTCACGTATCTCCACTGAATCAGGAGTGAACTCAACCCGCTTGCCTAAACCTGTGTGAGTGATCTGGTGTACCGATAGGAGATTAGTTGACAATGAGGGTACATAAGGAACATCATGGAATGTGCCATCCCCCACATCAACAGACCCTCTCCCACACACCTCAATAGGAGTGTTGTCACCCATCAACATAGAAGGCATAGTACATTGCTCCAAGGATGCAATTTCTTCCTTAGATGAAGCCATGTGGTGTGAAGCACCTGAATCAAGAACCCAAGTGGATGGTGAGGAAGCAACTGCAAAAAGGGCCTTGCCCTTTCCTTTCCCCTTGCTGTTTTCTTTTTCTTTGTTAGACCCTTCATTAGAACTTTGTTTGATAGACTCAGGAACACTGATATTATTCTTCTCAAGAATGTATGTCAAGTGATCAAGTTGTTTCTGCAAACATTTATGTTCATCATGACCAAGTTTTTTACAATAGGCACATTTGACCTTTTCTTTCTTAGGCTTATCACCCTTGGAAGATGGTGTATCAATAGTTGCTTTTGAAGAAATCGGCATCTGATCCTTCTTCTCCTCGCTATTCTTTTGTTTCTTGTCCTTACTATTGTTGTTACTACTTTGTCCTTGTTGTTCTTTTGTGCCTTGGTTAGCAGCCAAGGCATGTGACTTAAAGGACTTAAGAATGCCCATCTGGATTAGCTTGTCCTGTTCTCGAGTGAGATTGACAGCAAAATCATCTAAAGATGGCATGGTGAATTGAGTACCAAGTGCACCCTTAGTAGCATAGAAGGTAGAAACAAACACAGAATATTCTGAACTTAGCTTAGAGAGAATACTAAGAATCAGTTGTTCATCTTTCTTTTCAATTCCACATTGTTTTAACTGTAGCCTTAGTGATTTCAATTTGGTGAAAAAATCTTGGATTGTGTTGAAATTGCCTGGACTCAAACTAATTAATTCATTTTCCAACATATGACCCCTCATTGAATCTTGTGTGCCAAATAGTGTCTCTAGCTTTGTCCATACTTCATTTGGTGTATCCAAAGACTCAATGTGAAATAGCAAGTCAGGAGAAACAGACAAACACAATGTTCCATATGCCTCATCACATTTGTTAAACCACTTAGGCTTGTCTTCATCTTTAGTAGGTTCAGTTTCAAGTCCCATAGTTATCCTATTTAGTCCAGCTTTCTTTAAGTGAATTGTCATGCGTGATTTCCACTCAAAGTAATTGTATGGAGCTAGGATGGGCATATTTTTTTGATCCATGATGAAGAAATGCAGAGAAGAAATGCTAAAAAGAAGAGAACCCAGCCACGACAATGCCCCCCCCTCTTTACTCAATCAAAGAACCCCCCCTCAAAGAAATATGATTTGGCACTTTATTTTAGTGCATTTACAACTACCACTAGAAAGAGATACTTAGTGGTCTTGATTTTAATGCATTACAAACCCTCATGAAGAGCATATGCTAGAAGTGAAACTTGGGCACAATAATCAAGGAAACAAATAGCACCAATGTGATCTACTCGAAAAATCATGCACTTTCAAAAAAAGAATCACCTCGATACGAGGTCGTATGAGAAAGTTATGATCCTCCGAAGTTTTCAAAACGAGAACTATGCACAGTCACGGCTGAGAATCTGCAATTTCTGAAGAATTCATGTATGAAAATCAAAAAACAACTCCATTAGTGGATAGAGCACAAAAAAAAAGCCAAGTTCATAACAAGAATCATCAAAATCGGAGTCCGTATGAGCAAGAACGAGACATTTGAAAACTGCATTTAAATCTGCGGCTGCCAACGGAGAGGGGTATGACTGTAGCTTTGCATGCTCGATCCTGAAAAATATACAGCTTGCATGCAAAATCTAAAAGATACCCAGATGGTTTTTCGGGGCTACGAACAAAACCCAGAAAGCGTTTTTCTTGCTGATGAACAGAAGATGTTGCTGTAGTGTAAATCAGACGCCTTTAACAGTAAAAAATGGCTCCAAAAATCAGAAAACGACCCCAGCAACCAAAATTTGACATGCAAATGCTGGATCAGCTTCTTAAGTCCATCAATGGCATGCTGGAACCTGCAAAACTGATTAAAAACTCCAAATATGCAAGTTGGTTGTCAGATTTGAGATTGAAACCCCCAAAAAAAATTGTTTTTGTCAAAACTTTTCTGATTCTCAGGATCATCCAAAGATGCAAGAGAAGAGCATACTTCGTTTTTCAAAAAACTAGAATAAAGTTTATTTGCCCCCCCCCCGAATCTCTCAAATAAGGAAACTAAAATCTACTCTTGCACATAGAAAAGCTCTGATACCATGTTAGAATCTGAAAAGATTAATAACCCAGAAAACTAGTGCAAAGAGTAAATATCTAAACTATGAATGCAAATGATACAAAATCAAAATAGCATCATAGAGTTAGTCTCCAAGAGAGTAATGCAAATGCTGGAAGCAAAATAGCATTAAGAGGATGCAAAAATAAGAGATGCAAATACAAGCCAGGTAGCATGCTTATATAGGCTAGGAAGAGGGAGGAGGTGGCAACACCAACCAATGAGGAGCAACCATCTATCAGACTAAAGATAGAAAAGTATCTTCCCAAGATAGCTAATGGATGCTCACATGTAGGAAGGTGACACCTCACAACCATTCACCTAATAAGACATGCTTTATTAACCTAAGCGAGATTATTAAAAGTGTAGGAAAAACCTAGCAAAATAGAAAAAATAAAAAACTACACTAACACTCACAATAATGTTCTTGATAATGTTAAGAATCGTGCACTCATTTTTTTCTTTACATCTCTTATTTAGGTATTAATGAAAAGTTGTGAGTAAATAGCCACACCCCTTCAATGTACTGTTTATGAGAAGTTGGAGTTCTTTGTTACTGGTGGAATTGCAAGGAATTGAAGATATTGTATACTCAAATGCATTTCACACCTGTTAATTGGATGTCCATATTCTTGTATTGAGAGTGCCTGCATCTGCTGCTGCTACGCGTTGTTCT
Source organism: Cupressus sempervirens (assembly GCA_028749045.1). Taxonomy (NCBI): domain Eukaryota; kingdom Viridiplantae; phylum Streptophyta; class Pinopsida; order Cupressales; family Cupressaceae; genus Cupressus; species Cupressus sempervirens. Next base: position 660,086,340 of record CM053791.1, read on the forward strand.
TGTGGATTAAGACAAGTCTTCGCTGGAGATATCTAGTAGTATCAATCCCTATGTTTTTTATTACAATATTATCTGCACAATGGACGCTTATTCTGGGTATGATTTCATTTAAATTGGAAACTTTGAATTATAAATCTCAACCTGCGATCTCTATTGGGAGAATTGCTATGCATGTTTTGGTCTGTTGTTTTCTTATCTGTGGCAGCATTTTGATATTTCTTGGCCCTGTTATTGCTTCTTGGAGGATGGAGACTTTCCTATATATATATATATGTATATATATATGAGCATATGCACCGAGTTGTGGTGTCAAAAAGATGACAAGGTTTTTTTTTTTTTCTAATTTTCAATAGCGCGTACGCGCTATGGCTTGAGTCACCCAAGCCATAGCGTGTACGTGCTATAGCGCGTACGTGCTATTCTGATATCCAAAAAGTTATATGATGGGCTGTAGACCCGCAGCCCATCATTTTCATTCTGCTTTTTGGCTCTCCAACAGCGTGTATGCGGGTTTGATAGCAAAAATTCACCACCATTTGCCAAAATGCCTCCTCACCGACGAAATCCAAGACAATGAGCACACCCACGATGACGAGGTAAGTGATATAAACATAACTTTGCATTGTTTAATATGTTTTCCATATTGTTTTATTGGTTTTTGATATTCTTTTGTAGGGTTTTTACAAATTTCATTTAGATTTGTTTATTTAGTTGGATTTCAATTGATTTTTTTATTAGGAAATGTCCATAATCAACTGGAAAATCCACAAAACCCTCAAGAACCTCAAAATCAAAACCCTCCTCAAGAAGAACAACAAATTCCACAATCCGAACCAATTGCAAGACCTCCGCCAGGCACACAAGAAAATATAAGAAATGAAATACAGAGTGACAAAATTGAATTAGAAAGACTCATTGCTCGGCTGAAAGAATTCGGACAAACTAATCCAATGAGGGCTCAATTGGCATCATCCCTCGAATCCATTAACACTTTGATAGCCTCAGTTAGTGGTCAGTTAGATATTTGGCGGGCTAAGAGGGATGAACAAAAAATATTTAATGCAAATAAATTATCATATGAAGATGTTAGAAAAAAAAGAAATATCAAAAGGTAGTATATGTGCATTATTTAGAAAACCCAGTGAGCCAAATATTGTTAGAGAGGGTACTAAACGATTCCTCATCCATTGGTGCATACACAATGCTATTAGAAATAATTTTTGGGATAGATGGTGGATGGTTTTTGATGCCCCTCCTTGCAACAATCACGAGGTCCCCATGTATTTTTTGAAAAAATTATATTGTGAGTTTGTCCTTGAAGAGATCCCCAATTATTTTGATATGTTAGACTACCAAGGTAGAGGTGTGGGGTCATCATTTGAGAGGCCAGGAGCACGTCGTGACCCTAATGTAGTTAGGGCACCTGTGGCCCATCCATAGCACGAGCATGTGATTATTCCTTCAGTTGTGAAGGAACATGTAAAGGCCAGCACTCTAGGGACCATTAATGCTTTGACGCAGACCCTCATCCATTCCATGAGCCCATTAGTTGAGGGGGAGCCTTCTATGTGTCGTGGTCACATGTGCACTTCATGCGGATCCCTATGCACATTTGGCACTCATACCGGAGATGCTGCGGATGATGGGCTTGTCACCGATGAGTTCCTGAACGAGACATTTGGCATTGACACACAGGTAAATTACTAATTTGATCACATTTCATATGTCTAGTGAATGATTAATTAATTAGCATTTATTGACATTGTTCAAAATTTAGGGTCAAAGTGTTGCTGGCCTAGCAGCGATCCTCCAGGCCCATTTTTTGTCCCTTCAACGAGTCTTGAGGTATGTATCAATTTAATCATTTTAATTAATACATATATTTATTACGTAATCATATTAAGGATTGACAAAAAAAATTATGCATGTGCATTAGTTCTCCACAGGACCCTCAACCTTTACCACAGACACAGAGCAGAGACATCATACGAGCTTCACACAGGTACAATTGTTTCATGTTAATTTAATTCATTTGATCATATTTATTCCATGTTTCATATTAGATATAACGTGTATTGTATGACATGCAGCTCATGATGTCGGACACACCTCATCTGCGACAATCTGTTGATAGTGGAGTGGCCGTAGATGTGGCTAGCTCACAGCCACTGACGGAGGTATGAAAGAATTTTCTTTGTTTTAGTTGTTGTTTATAATAGTTAATCTCAAAATTTCTAATGTTATTTATAAGTGATTATATTTATTGAATTGTTGTAGGGTCTTGTCACACCTGATCGTCCACGAGCATTTGAGGTGGACTTACAGAGTGACTATTTGTTGGCGGTAAGAAAATAATTGATTTTGTGTGTACATATATTTGATTTCAACGTATAATAAATATTGATTCATATCTACTTTCTTTGTATCAGTTGGACCTAGAGAAGAGCCTCAACAAGAGGTCAAGTGAGCGTGTCAGGAGGGCCTCGTCATCTCCACTGTCTCCCTCCACACGATGGCAGAGGACGTCGAGAGACTTGTTTCCTTCCCCTCATGGGAAGGAAAAGATGTAGTTGAGATATTTGATACATATATATATAGAGAGAGACTTGTTTCCTTCCCCATGTATATATATAGGCATCAAAGAGACATATTTGACATACATTTGATGTACATATGACATTCTATATTTGATGTATGACATTTATTTGATGTATGACATTATTGGTTAATATATGACATGTTTGTTCATATACTACATTATTGGTTATCATAATATATTATGTGTTTTTTAATGTATATTACATTATTGGTTATCATTTTATATAATATGTTTGTTCATGTATGACGTTAAATTAGATATGTTCGTGTATGACATTAAATTAGATATGTGCATGTATGAAATTAAATTCAATTGCTAGAGAGTTGCCATTATGTCTACCAACTAGTAGATGTTATTTTTTGCTTTATTAGTATTTCTCAAAAACTGCAAGGAAGTTGTTTCTGGTGAAGAGTTGTAAACAATTGTGATCATCGACTTCATGTACTCATGGCTTTGGTTGCGAACACTCGTAACTTTGGCTATAAGAATCTATGGCTTTGGCTATGTGCACTAGTGGCTTTGGCTGTGAGCATTTATGGCTTTGGTTGTAGGCACAATATAGCCTTGGCTGTAGGTTGTCTTTCTTGCTGCATGTCAAAGTCACCTTTAAGAATATCATTAGTCTAAGATCATTACAATTAAAATACTATGACATAATACCTTGGAAATAATAGTCTTTAACCCATTACTTTATTTGTTAAAACATCATGTAGTATCTACTATAGTGCTTCTACTCAAATATGTTTTCAAAAATACTTAGTATGGCAAAGAAATGTCTATGGAAAGCTTGTTAAATAAGATATTGAAGAACTAAATGTGGACAATCATTAGTACCCATCAATAAGAACACGAACATCTTTCTCAAGCAAGCCATATGACATTAGCTTAATTTATAAATTTCCTTTGCAAATAACTAGAAGATGCTATGAATCTTAATACAGAGTTAATCACGAACTCATTATTCCATCCAAGAAGCATATATCACCCTAAGCCAATTAACCAACAGGATAAAAATTAATTCAATTTCAACAAAATTTTGAGTATAAAAAGCATCTTAGGGATTCTTACAAGAATTAACATGATGTTCACAAGAGCATTACAAGTTCTCGTAATGCTATTTCACATATAGTAATCATATTCAATTTTGAATGGCCATTTGTGTTACAAGCATAAATTTTCTTTAAGGTCTTTTAATTCTAGACATGAATTTTATTCTGAAGCTTTTCTATGACAACCCACTCAATGCATATATTGTTGTTCCACATTATGCTGATTTGACTTTCATTGGTTGATTTGGGTCTAGACATGACGTTATTCACTACCTTTTTTATATATTATTTTTTTGTAGTGAGGTTCTAGCCTAAATGAATGTATTAATCATCGAAGTTGTGAACCTTGGTCGAGATCCTTACAAATATATTTTCAAATTGGACCTCAAATAGTTTTCTCAGTCACCCCCTGTACACAGATACTGAAATTTTAGTTAATTACAAAATTAATACTGAATTAACACAAGTTTAATTGAGAAGTATTATGTACCTCAATAGGCTAAATTATTATTGACCGGGAAGTTTTATCTTAGAGCAGTTGGTTTCCTAAATCTTTAGTGCAATGACACTCTTATGGAATGTGGAATTAGGTATGCTAGCTAAGGAACATTCTTTAAAAGGCAGAGGAAACTCAAGACTCACATGTTTCCAATCAATATAAATGTTTAAATCGCTTCTCTAATTTTTTCTATTTATGATCTTCTTAAAACTTAACTTTCTAAATGCATTGATGGGGAAATAAAGATCTTCTAGGAACTAAAGGCTAATCATGTTTAATACTTACAATTTTTTGTTTTTATCTAATAATTTAAAAAAGATTGTACAAGTGTTTTCAAAGAGCAACACTTGTCACTAACATCATAAGAAGGAATATCCAAGGAGAATTACCACTGATCCCCCACCACCAAATTCAAGAGAAAATAAAAATCCACTACTAAAGAGATAGTAACAATGATCATCCCTAGTCTCTCCCTTATCACAAAATGATTACCATCAAAATTTGCATTTCCAATTGTCTCATGTGCGTTGAAGCGATAGTAACATTTTCACTCTCTTACCTAATGTCTCCCATTTCTAAAACTCCTAAGGAAAAGCAAGGCCATCTTCTCAGTACTTCAAAATATAACGAGTTCCATTTTTTCCCATATTGATAATCGTTGACTTAAAGTATAGTCAAAGTATTGATAGCCAATAGGAACTCAACCTTTGAACATCCCATCTGTAAATGACCTCATAAAGAAAGTTCAATAAACCCGCATGAAATAGTGAAACAAAAGTTGCATACTTGTGAAGATGATCAGACTGCAAGTGATCAATATGTCTCAAATCTATATTCAGTTCTTTTACTATGCATATAAATGGTTTGTTATATAAAAGACTTATATCCACCAGATAAATAATCATTTTCTTACTATGCTATCCTTATCCTTGGCTGATCTCTGATCTCTGCAATACTGTCCTGTAGGAACTGGAATCTCATCCATATCTCACATGAGCTCCGAGATATGCCCCGTCAAAGATTGCAGCCCTATGGCATTTAGTGACCCTTAGGGACATTCCAGTTGAGCGTGCCTAAGAATGTTTGAGCATTGAAGGGGACAAGATGAGGTTGGGGATAGGGTTTACCCGGCCACCCAGAGCTAATGGAGTAGATAGTTTAATCCCACGACGAAAGATGAGAGAGATTTGGCAATTGGCAACTTTGTACTGGCCAACACTGCAAGTTTCAACATCACCCGAGATGGCATTGTAGAATGAAAATGGAATGCGATCTCAAAAAAGCAAGAGAGGTTATTGTAGGTCTCTATAACATGGTCCTGTAGGAACTAGAATCTCATCCATATCTCACACGAGCTCCGAGATATGCCTCGTCAAAGATTACAGCCCTGTGGCATTTAGTGACCCTTAGGGAGATTCTAGTTCAGCGTGCCTGAGAATGTTCGAGCACTGAAGGGAACAAGATGAGGTTGGGGATAGGGTTCAACCGGCCACCCGGAGCTAATGGAGTAGACAGTTTGATCCCACGACGAAAGATGAGAGAGATTTGATAGTTGGCAACTTTGTACTGGCCAACACTGCAAGTTTCAACATCACCCGAGATGGCGTTGTAGAATGAAAACAGAATGCGATCTCCAAAAAGTGAGAGAGGTTATTGTAGGTCTATGCAACACGGTCCTGTAGGAACTAGAATCTCATCCATATCTCGCATGAGCTCTGAGATATGCCCCGTCAAAGATTGCAGCCCTATGGGATTTAGTGACCCTTAGGGACATTCCAGTTCAACATGCTTGAGAATGTTCAAGCACTGAAGGGGACAAGACGAGGTTGGGGATAGGGTTTACCCAGCCACCCGGAGGTAATGGAGCAGACAGTTTGGTCCCACGACGAAAGATGAGAGAGATTTGGCAGTTGGCAACTTTGTACTAGCCAACACTGCAAGTTTCAACATCACTCGAGATGGTGTTTTAGAATGAAAATGGAATGGGATCTCCAAAAAGTGAGAGAGGTTATTGTAGGTCTCTACAACACGGTCCTGTAGGAACTAGAATCTCATCCATATCTTGCACGAGCTCCGAGATATGCCCTGTCAAAGATTGCAGCCCTGTGGGATTTAGTGACCCTTAGGGACATTTCGGTTCAGCTTGCCTGAGAACGTTCGAGCACTGAAGGGGACAAGATGAGGTTGGGGTTAGGGTTTACCCAGCCACCTGGAGCTAATGGAGCAAACAGTTTGATCCCACGATGAAAGATGAGAGAGATTTGGCAGTTGGCAACTTTGTACTGGCCAACACGGCAAGTTTCAACATCACCCGAGATGGCATTGTAGAATGAAAATGGAATGCGATCTCCAAAAAGTGAGAGAGGTTATTGTAGGTATCTGCAACACGGTCCTATAGGAACTAGAATCTCATCCATATCTTGCACGAGCTCTGAGATATGCCCCGTCAAAGATTGCAGCCCTGTGGGATTTAGTGACCCTTAGGAACATTCCAGTTCAACATGCCTGAGAACATTCGAGCACTGAAGGGGACAAGACGAGGTTGGGGATAGGGTTTACTCGACCACTCGGAGCTAATGGAGTAGACAGTTTGATCCCACGACGAAAGATGAGAGAGATTTGGCAGTTGGCAACTTTCTACTGGCCAACACTGCAAGTTTCAACATCACCCAAGATGGCATTGTAGAATGAAAATGGAATGCGATCTCCAAAAAGTGAGAGAGGTTATTGTAGGTCTCTGCAACACGGTCCTATAGGAACTAGAATCTCATCCATATCTCACACGAGCTCTGAGATATGCCCCGTCAAAGGTTGCAGCCCTGTGGGATTTAGTGACCCTTAGGGACATTTCGGTTCAGCGTGCCTAAGAACGTTCGAGCACTAAAGGGGGCAAGATGAGGTTGGGGATAGGGTTTACCTGGCCACCCAAAGCTAATGGAGCAGACATTTTGATCCCACGATGAAAGATGAGAGAGATTTGGCAGTTGGCAACTTTGTACTGGCCATCACTGCAAGTTTCAACCTCACCCGAGATGGCGTTGTAGAATGAAAACAAAATGCAATCTCCAAAAAGTGAGAGAGGTTATTGTAGGCCTCTGCAACATAGTCCTGTAAAAATTGGAATCTCATCCATATCTCGCACGAGCTCTGAGATATGCTCCATCAAAGATTGCATCCCTGTGGCATTTAGTGACCCTTAGGGACATTCTGGTTCAGTGTGCCTGAGAACGTTCGAGTATTGAAGGGGAAAAGACGAGGTTGGGGATAGGGTTTACTTGGCCACACAGAGCTAATGGAGCAGACAGTTTGATCCCACAACGAAAGATGAGAGAGATTTGGCAGTTGGCAACTTTGTACTAGCCAACACTGCAAGTTTCAACATCACCCGAGATGGCGTTGTAGAATGAAAATGCAATGCGATCTCCAAAAAGCGAGACAGGTTATTGTAGGTCTCTATAACATGGTCTTGTAGGAACTGGAATCTCATCCATATCTTGCACGAGCTCTGAGATATGCCCCGTCAAAGATTGCAGCCCTATGGGATTTAGTGACCCTTAGGGACATTTTGGTTCAGCATGCCTGAGAACGTTCAAGCACTGAAGGGGACAAGACAAGGTTGGGGATAGGGTTTACCCGGCCACCTGGAGCTAATGGAGTAGACAGTTTGATCCCACGATGAAAGATGAGAGAGATTTGGTAGTTGGCAACTTTGCACTGGCCAACACTGCAAGTTTCAACATCACTCGAGATGGTAATGTAGAATGAAAACAGAATGCGATCTCCAAAAAGTGAGAGAGGTTATTGTAGGTCTCTGCAACATAGTCCTGTAGGAATTGGAATCTCATCCATATCTCGCATGAGCTCTGAGATATGCCCTGTCAAAGATTGCAGTCCTGTGGCATTTAGTGACCCTTAGGGACATTCTGGTTCAGTGTGCCTGAGAACGTTCGAGCACTGAAGGGGACAAGACGAGGTTGGAGATAGGGTTTACTCGGCCACCCAGAGCTAATGGAGTAGACAGTTTGATCCCACGACGAAAGATGAGAGAGATTTGGCAGTTGGCAACTTTGTACTGGCCAACACTGCAAGTTTCAACATCACCCGAGATGGCATTGTAGAATAAAAATAGAATGTGATCTCCAAAAAGAGAGAGAGGTTATTGTAGGTCTCTGCAACACGGTCCTATAGGAACTAGAATCTCATCCATATCTCGCACGAGCTCCGAGATATGCCCCGTCAAAGATTGCAGCCCTGTGGGATTTAGTGACCCTTAGGGACATTCCGGTTCAGCGTGCCTGAGAATGTTCGAGCACTGAAGGGGACAAGATGAGGTTGGGGATAGGGTTTACCTGGCCACTCGGAGCTAATGGAGCAGACAGTTTGATCCCATGACGAAAGATGAGAGAGATTTGGCAGTTGGCAACTTTCTACTGGCCAACACTGCAAGTTTCAACATCACCCGAGATGGCGTTGTAGAATGAAAATGGAATGCGATCTCCAAAAAGTGAGAGAGGTTATTGTAGGTCTCTACAATACGGTCCTGTAGGAACTAGAATCTCATCCATATCTTGCACGAGCTCTGAGATATGCCCCGTCAAAGATTGCAGCCCTGTGGGATTTAGTGACCTTTAGGGACATTCTAGTTCAACATGCCTGAGAACGTTCAAGCACTAAAGGGAAAAAGACAAGGTTGGGGATAGGGTTTACCCAACCACTCGGAGCTAATGGAGCAGATAGTTTGATCGCACGACGAAAGATGAGAGAGATTTGGTAGTTGGCAACTTTGTACTGGCCAACACTGCAAGTTTCAACATCACCCGAGATGGCATTGTAGAATGAAAACGGAATGCGATCTCCAAAAAGTGAGAGAGATTATTGTAGGTCTCTGCAACACGGTCTTGAAGGAACTAGAATCTCATCCATATCTCACACGAGCTCTGAGAAATGCCCCGTCAAAGATTGCAGCCCTGTGGGATTTAGTGACCCTTAGGGACATTCCGGTTCAGCGTGCCTGAGAACGTTCGAGCACTGAAGGGGACAAGACGAGGTTGGGGATAGGGTTTACCTGACCACCCTGAGCTAATGGAGTAGACAGTTTGATCCTACAATGAAAGATGAGAGAGATTTGGCAGTTGGCAACTTTGTACTCGCCGACACTGCAAGTTTCAACATCACCCGAGATGGCATTGTAGAATGAAAACGGAATACGATCTCCAAAAAGTGAGAGAGATTATTGTAGGTCTTTGCAACATGGTCTTGTAGGAACTGGAACCTCATCCATATCTTGCACGAGCTCCGAGATATACTCCGCCAAAGATATTTGAATTCACAGTGTTTAATGAGAATATAGTTGAGGCTTGCTTTACTTTTCTATGTTAAGTTTGGCTTTCAATTTTGGTTTCCCTACTTATCTATGTGAAAGTTCCACTTTCATAAGTAACATGGATGCAATAATACTAAATTATGTATAGGTCCATGGTTCTAGAAGTTTCACATAGCTTCTCTTCAACTATGGATCTTGTAAGCATTGTACCATGACTATTGGTGTTGTGAGAATATACAAATCATATATATTGTTTGACCAAATGTCTTCAATGAACATGAACTATATGGAAGAAGAGAAGACATGTTGCAAAGTCTTTGAAAATTTTCTTCAAGAAATGTAAGGAGCCATGGGTGATTCATCCAAATTATTTGGTAAAATAAGAGGAGGAATGAATCAACCCTAATGATAGAGGTAAATGCTGAATAATATTTATTTAATCACATTGTTTGAAAAAACTTTAATGAGCTTTAAATACAATTGAAAGAAATGGAATTGATCTCCCTTACTCATGTAGATGAATAAAATTGGAATTTAAAAAAGAGAGGGACATCCACCATAAAACCATGCAATCATGCACTTCTTGATGGGAGTATCATAAGTTCATTGTTAGATGGATATGCCAAATGTGGAAGAATTAAAAGGAAAATATGTTGATTGATTGAATACAAGCATCAAACCAATGTGATAACAAAAAATCAAAGTTGATTCCATAAGGTCTAACAATATCATATAATTCATTTATCAATAATTTGAAACATCATAAGCATATGTCTAATAATGTCATACATGAAATATATGTAAAAACATAGAAAAAATTATACAAAACATATGCCCAATAATGCCATATAGGTGTAAAATTTACATCATTAGATATATACTCTTTCCAACTAGGGGAACAAAATAAATCCCTAATTGTCTTTAATTGCCAACAAGTGGGAGATGACCAGTGTATATAATAAGGTCTTCCTAACATGCTCACTAGTCCATTAGTCTAGAATCTTTTGTAACTCAACATGTTACAATCAAAATTATATATGAATAAATAACTATTTTATATAAAAAAATAAAATATATTTACACATAAAACTTAATATTTTCTTACAGCTAGCTGATAATTCCTTTGTATATACACCTGAGGGATACACTGATGGTCAGGAATAATAAGACCCTACAAAAACTATCAAAGTTACCACTCGATTGTGCCTATGAATTTTATATTGAATTTTAGTACTAATGAAATTTTAATGTAAACTCTTTCATACCTTAGTCATTGGCTTAGAACTAGTGAGTGCAATAAGGACTCGTTGATCAATACAATGATGAAGATGTAAAGGTATCTCTAATGTCAATAGCTAAAAATGATAATACATGAGACTCAAATGCAGTTATGAAGAATATACATTTTCTTTTGTCTCCATATCAAATAAAATATTTTGGTACCTCTGTGAATGTAGTATGACATCCTTCATTTTATAGTGTTGATCCCAAAGCTACAACACTTATTATTTATTACACATGTATGTAAATCTGTTAAGCATCAAATTCAACACCTTTGTCTGCAAAATAATGTACTATATGTTAGAGTAATAAATTCATTTCCTTAGTAATTAAATTATATTGATATAATCACTAAGTTACTTATTATATTGATATAGTTTACTTATAATTCCTTTCGATTTACAACTAATTGAAATGATTTCCCCAATTTTCCATCTAGTCACTAGAAAATTGGATTTGTTGTCTCTTTCTCTTAAAGAACCAGATCTACTAGTTCCTTTGGTCTAGAAGCCTTCCATTGAGATTGGGGTTTTGAAAGGTTCAAGGGTTGAGGAACTTTTTATAGAATATCTTGAAGAAGGAGAGGTCATGTATAATGGTTTTGAGGAAGGCTAGAGTTCCATCCAGATGGTGTTGCAAAATGGCCAAGCGGAGGAGGAGGTAGAAGAATAAATAGAATAAATGCATGAGAAGGAGGGTCATGGGGGCAATGGATTCAAACCCACAACCAAGCTTTTATACCATTATACAAATTACAAATTATAAGACTATGCCTTTCATGATAGTCGCATTTTCATATTGGCAAATGAAGAATGACTTTTGGAACAAACATAATAAATACTTCCAAATAAAAATGAAGCCAATGTATTGTATTATAAGCTCGAATGGTAAAGACCAAGCCCAAACATTTATTAAGGTGTAGCATTTATAATTGTCAGGTTCATGTGAAGAAGTCATCGTTCATATTCTCATTGTTGTGTAATTTGATGATAAGAAGAATACAATGATATAGAGGTTGATAGTGACTTAAAACTTTACAAAATGCAATCAATGAGAATTTTACATTGAGGGGGGAGTAATAATCAATGTTTCATTCTCATTATTTGACAAACTCTTATATAAAGAGGGAGTAGACAGATGATATGGTTTTTCCGAGAATCTTAGTCATATTGGTTTAGAAGGATTCATGATACAACTACTATACTTAGCGTGACCAATTGATGCTAAAAACCTTAGTATTGATGCTACAAACCTTAGTATTGACATAATTTAACCTCTGCAATTCTAGGCATAATATGATTATCATATAATTGTACTTGAACAAAGAACACTAATAAATATTGAGGATGTGAATTGATAATACCATTTCGCAGATGATTTTGGCATCTCACCCTTTATCACTTGTGCGTCAACTTTATTAGCCCTCTTCTTTGGTGAGCTAAAAATGAAGAATTAGCACAGTAACAAATCTAAGATAAGATTAAAAAAATGGGCCCTATTAAAGAATCTAATATAAATTCAAATAATGTATCTATATTCTAAATAAATCAAAACTAAATCTCATCACTTACACATCATAACAATATGGTCCACCTTAGTCATGTGATAGTCTTGGGGAAGATGTTGTAACATTGTATTTGGATCCAATTGATCACTTTTTCTCTCTCTCCCAATTCAATCTAATGAGCCAACTGGATCTGCTCAACATTTTAATGTCTCAAGTATTGCCTCATGGTCTGACTTGCGAACTTTCCAAAGAATCTTATTATGTGGTTTTCCACCATATTTTATCAAGTGGACATTTGATGCGACAAAAAAGTGTGAATAATGAAGAATCTTCCTCCCTATTTGCCAATCCTCGAATAACCACAAGTTAGGATTCTTCATAGGATATCGTCTAAGCCATTTTCCTGTTACAACCACCGCACCGACATGGTACTCTAAACCTTCACCATCTATAACCGAGTGATCCAATTTTTGTTTGGCTTCAACAAAATGACACAAATAATAATCTGTCCCTTCTTCATTGTCTTCAGCTGCAATAACAGCAAAAACATGGCCTGCAGTGACAAATGTACAAAATGCGGTCATTAATTCAGAAAATACTTGGGTAAAAGTTATAAAGTTACATATTGAAATGACAAATATATATATATATATATATATATATATATATATATATATATATATATATATATATATATATATATATATATATATATATATATATATATTACCAGGTTGCACTAAATCTGACAAGCAATCAAAGTCAATAGATGAATCCATCTCTACCATTTCCAGTGCTTGTGGGGGATGATAGATGTCAATTGGGTCCAAAACCTGTATATCCCATTTGTCCACCCATTTAGTTGACTCACAGTCATCCTAACTTTTCTCTACACATGATGGACAATAGCATGCCATTTTTCGTGTGTGGATACTCCATGAACCTGCATCAGAGCTTCTAAAAGAGTGTAACTCACTAGATCCTATTAGTGTGCAACAATCTTGATATGGTGCAATGTTAGTATTATCTATCAACCAAAAAAATCTATGAACTGTAGACTCACCTTCCTTACCTAGAACCATTGTAGCGTTACACCATTGGATGATGGATTTTGCATCTATCAATATTGTTCCATCTTTGTACTTCAGTTCTTCATGAGCCAAGGCTCTTTTAATGCATGCACCTGCACCATTGTGCTCTCCCTTACCATGACCAACCTCTGTGAAATTTCACATATATTGAATTCTACACAACCTGTGCATCTGGCTCAACCAATAGAAAATCTGTGCATTCTTGAATTGAGATGCACAATTGTCTAAACAAATAATGTGTTGACGATATGATATGCCCCTGTTAGCCAAATCTCCATAAAATAGTTGAAAGCAACCATGTACAAACTCCGTAGAATGTGATCGATCATCGCTGATGTAAAAATGGTACTCCCTCAAAATCTTCATGTCATCCTCTGTACTTGTAGGTGAATGCATGAATGTTATGTGAACAAATATAGAAACCTGTTGAGATGTATAATACTTTGCTTGCACCTCATTTTGTGGTTGTAATGTGTAGTTCTCTGCAAAATCTACAACCGAAACAATGGTATCCAATGGAAACGTATCCTTGCACAACTTGAATTGCAAATCCAACCATCGAGCTCTATGGGTATGCCTTGCATACTCGTACATAATCTTTTCACGAAAAATCTTCATGAACTCATGCACTGGAATCTTTTCAATAACTAGATCACATCTTTTACCATGTTTCCCATCTTTTAGAGCATATGTCACTGTCTTGAATTTTCCGTAATCTAGTATTTCATTTCCAATTGCATGTGTACTATCCATATGTTGACAAGTTGATAAAAGTTGCAAAGAACCACAAAATAAGCACGTACCATCCAAGCATGATGTCTTGTAAAATTGTTGGCCATCCCCTATTTCACATAAAATGTTGGATATGAATTCCCTTGAAGATCTTGGTGGCTCTTTTATGTCACAATCCTACAAAACAAACTAAGAATGTAAAAATACGCATATGTGCCTAAAAACATCAAAATAGTTAGAAAATTCAATATGTATCCTACAACAACAAGTTGTGCGTGTGTGATTTATTTTCACATAAAAAGGTTTACCCATCTCAAAAAATATTTGACTTATTCGAATTTGAGGATACATACCAATAAATTTTGCAAAAAATTGTGTCTGAGTTGAGTCCAAAAAATGTTTCGCATGTGGCTCGCAATTTCGGCTACCAATCCTCCTTTTTACAACATCTCTTTGATTAGGAGAAACACGTGTGTTATTTTTTCAAAAATCTTCGATCAATGATTTCAAGGCTTCACTAATTTCTTTATCCTTTCACGGTAGTCTACCGCTAAATGTCCATAACTCATTTTTTGTTGGATCTTCTAATCTCTCACGCCTTAGCATGGCTCTCCTTAAGGTACCTCTACCAATTTTTAATGTTTTGCTTGTCTTTCTCATGAGTCGAGCTTTCTTCATTTGGCTACTTACTATTGTCGATGTGAGTACTCGTCTTATGATATTGCTATCTTTGGTGCGTGATTTAGAACCCACTTTTTCATAAGCACTCATTAGATTCTTTACAATATTTCTTTCATTTGAATCATCCATCGTTCTTAGCCCAAGAATCTTCATGATAGGCCTAAATTTCAAATTCCTCATCATTTCAACAAATAATTGGCATTGACCTGTAATATTTAATTCTTCAAAAAATAATCTCCACATATGATTAACTTTTCTTTGACAAGTACGCTTGCTAATTTTGTCAGGCATTGATTTCAAAGTGTTAGTATCAATATCAATCAAATATTTTGGTTTTCTAAAACGAATTCTAGAAGGTGTTCTAATCTCTTCAATTCTCTCAACATTTTGAACATCAATATAAGGTTGAGTGTATTACGTACCTTGAACTGAAGATGATGTGCCTTGGCAATAAGATGTAAAAGATGGAATATCACCTACTTGATGTGTTGATGTTGTGCTTTCAACATGACATGATGGAGTGTGTATATCGTCGGATCTATAAATTAGTGTCTCTTCAACATGAGAGGATGATATGACTTCAACATTGGAAGATGGTGTAGTGGATGATATGACTCCAACATTCGAAGATGGTGTAGCGAACGATATGACTCCAACATTGGAGGATGGTGTAGCTTCACAATTCAATTGTCTTCTTGAGCGTAACAATCTCATTCGTTCTCTTTGTCTTTCTAATTCTTCCTCCTTGTTTCTTTGTACTGGTGGTTCTTAATCCTCTTCGAAAGTTAATTCTTCATCATTGCTTTGCAATTTTCTTTGTTCACGTAGTAATTTTATTTTATCTCTTTTAATTGTCAAATCTCTCTCCCTATCTGCATTTGTTTGAATCTTTGGTTTCTTCCTTGGCATGATGATGATTTCTACATGTCAAATTATTCAAACATCCAAATTACTTAAAATGTGTAAATTACAAATTATTTAATTACATATAAAAATTATAATTATTTGAATGAATACACAATATATATCAAACGACTTGTCAAATTTCTAACCATTTCGAAATAACATTTCATTCAAACATATAATTTTTAATGAATTCACTATATATTACATAACATATCAAATTATAATCAAATTTGTATCTATATATCGACAAACAATATTTAAAATGGATTGCACTAACCTTTTCTATTAAAAGAATATTCAAAAATTCTTCAAATCACGTATCCAATGATTGAATTTGGTGTTTGCTAGCTTCCAAAAGTGTTGAAATAGTGTTTGCTAGATGTTGAAACCCGTGTTTTCTGTCGGAATAACAAAGAGCATAATAGACCAAAAGTTAAAAATGGATGAAATGGGCCCCAAGGTTGGTTTTTGATCTTTTTTTGGTGATTTGAGATAGTGCGTATGCACTATAGCGCTTACCCACTATAAAGCGTGTACGCACTATAAAGCGCATGCGCACTATAGTGCGTATGCACTATCTCAAAACACATCACTCCCCATCCTCCCTCTCTCTCTTCCTACTCCCTCCCATCCTTTACTCTCTCTCACCCTCCCTCTCCCACCACCTACTCTCTCTACCTCTCTCACCCCCTATCCTCTCCCATCCCCGACTCTTTAGATCTCTCACACACACTCTTATCCCCCCTATCTCTCTCCCTCTCCCTCTCCTACCACCTAATTTCTCTCCCCCATCCCCTACTCTCTCTCTTCTCTCCCATCCCCTACTTTGTCTCTCTTACACACATTCCCATTCCCCCTCTCTCTCCCTCTCCCGCCGCCTACTTTCTCTCCCCCATCTTCGTACTCTCCCTACCACCCCCTACTCTCTCTCACCCTCACACTACTACTACTTACTATCTCTCTCTTTCAAGTTCTCTCTCTCCCTCTCTACTCTCTCTCCCCCATATTGTACAAGCTCTCTCTGCCTCTCCCACTCTCTCTCCCATCGCCTACTTTCTCTCCCCCATCCCTTGCTCTCTCTCTCTCTCATCTCCCATCCCCTACTCTCTCACACTCTCACTCTCTCCCATCCCCTAGTCTCTCACACTCTCACTCTCTCCCATCCCCTACTCTATCTCTCTTACACACACCCCCATCCCTCCCTCTCTCTTTCCCTCTCCCATCGCCTACTTTCTCTCCCCCATCGTCATACTCTCTCTCTCTACCACCCCCTACTCTCACACTCTCACACTCTGTCCCATCCCCTACTCTATCTCTCTTACACACACACTCCCATCCCCCCTCTCTCTTTTCCTCTCCCACTGCCTACTTTCTCTCCCCCATCGTCGTACTCTCTCTCTGCCACCCCCTACTTTCTCAAAACACATCACTCCCCATCCTCCCTACTCTCTCTCCCATCCCCTCCCTCTCTCTTCCTACTCTCTCACATCCTTTACTCTCTCTCACTCTCCCTCTCCCACCACCTACTCTCTCTACCTCTCTCACCCCCTCTCCTCTCCCATCCCCGGCTCTTTAGATCTCTCACACACACTCTTATCCCCCCTATTTCTCTCCCTCTCCTACCACCTAATTTCTCTCCCCCATCCCCTACTCTCTCTCTTCTCTTCCATCCCCTAATTTTTCACTCTTACACACATTCCCATTCCCCCTCTCTCTCCCTCTCCCACTGCCTACTTTCTCTCCCCCATCGTTGTACTCTCTCTCACACTCACACTACTACTACCTACTATCTCTCTCTCTCAAGTTCTCTCTCTCCCTCTCTACTCTCTCTCTCTCCCATCTTGTACAAGCTCTCTCTGCCTCTCCCACTCTCTCTCCCACCGCCTACTTTCTCTCCCCCATCCCTTGCTCTCTCTCTCGTCTCCCATCCCCTACTCTCTCACACTCTCACACTCTCCCCCATCTCCTACTCTCTCTCTCCTCTCCCATCCCCTACTCTCTCACACTCTCACTTTCTCCCATCCCCTACTCTATCTCTCTTACACATACACCCCCATCCCCCCTCTCTCTTTCCCTCTCCCACTGCCTACTTTCTCTCCCCCATCCTCATACTCTCTCTCTCATCCACCCCCTACTCTCACACTCTCTCCCATCCCCTGCTCTATCTCTCTTACACACACACACTCCCATCCTCCCTCTCTCTTATCCTCTCCCATCACCTACTTTCTCTCCCCCATCATCGTACTCTCTCTGCCACCCCCTACTTTCACACTTTCACACTCTCTCACTTTCATAGATACACACACTCTTATCCCCCCACTCTTCTTCTTCTCTCCCATCCCCTACTCTCTACATCTGTCACACACACTCCCATCCCCCCTATTTCTCTCCCTCTCCCTCTCCCTCTCCCACTCCCTCTCCTACTGCCTACTGTCTATCTCTGTCAAGTTCTCTTTCTTCCTCTCTACTCTCTCTCTCTCTCTCCCATCCCCTACTACTTTCTCTCAAACTCTCACACTCTCTCCCATCCTTTACTCTATCTCTCTTATAAATAAATACACATTCCCATTCCCCCCCCTCTCTCTCTCTCTCTTAGTCCTTGTCCCACTGCCTACTCTCTCCCATCCCCTACTCTATCTCTCTTAAATGCTTCCATTCCACCTCTCTCTCCCTCCCACTCCCTCTCCCACCGCCTACTATCTCTCTCTCTCTCTCTCTCTCTCTCTCTCTCTCTCTCTCTCTCTCTCTCTCTCTCCCATCCCTCTACCATTGCCTACTCTCTCTATCTCTCTCTCCCCTCTCTCATTCTTGACTCTCTCTCTTTGACACACACACACCCATCCCCCCTCTCTCCTCTTCCATCCCCTACTTTTTCTCTCACTTGCTCTCCCTATCCCACTCCCTCTCCCACTACCTACTCTCTCTCTCACTCTCACTCTTACTCTCTTCCTCTCCACTCTCTCTCTCTCTCTCTCTGCTACCCTCTAGTCTCTCTTAAATTTTCACACTCTCTCCTATCCCCTACTCTCTCTCTCTCTCTCTCTCTCTCTCTCTCTCTCTCTCTCACACACACACACACACACATTTCTATTCCCCCCTGTCTACCCTCTCCCACTCCCTCTCCCATCGCCTACTCTCTCTTCCATCCCCTACTCTCTCTTGAGCTACTTTGTCTTCCCCCTCTCCCATTCCATACTCTCTCTCTTTCACACACATGCACTTCCATCCTCCTCTCTCTCAAGTTCTTCCTCTCCCACTCTGTCTCCCATCACCTACTCTCTCTCTCCTCCATCCCCTACTCTTAATCTCTCTCCCAACCTGTACTCTCTCTCACACTTCCTCTCTCTCCCATCCCCTACTTTAAATCTCTTTCCCCCATCCTGCACTCTCTCTTTTCCACCTGTACTCTCTCTCACACTTCCTCTCTTTGCCACCCCTACTCTCTCTCTCTCATCCTATACTCTCTTTTCCACCCCTACTCTTTCTCACTTTCTCTCTCCCATCCTGTACTCTCTCCCCTCTCCTATCCCCTACTTTCTCTCTATCTCTTTCATGCACACACACAGCCATTCCCCTATCCCCCCCCCACCTAGTTCTCTTTTGCAACTTACATCTTAATAGTGCGTGCGCACTATAGTGCTTGCGCCCTATAGCGCGCACGCGCTATTTAGAGCTGAGGTTTAAATAGCGCATGCACGCTATAGCACGTGCGCACTATAGGGCGCACGTGCTATTTAAACCCTAATCAAACCCAAGCTTAAGGCTTGGTTTTGCCTTGGAGATCCAACCCAAAGGTTTGGATTTGATGAACAGGCCTGAGACGTGTTTTCCAGCAAACATACAAAAAATGATTTTTTTTCTTCTGTGCTCCCCTTCAAGATTTATCGTGGTTGGGTATCGATAAGATCAGGTTACATAGCATTATAGGTCTCTGTGTTAGCTATCTAACCATATAATTTATTTTTAATTTGAACTATTTCAAGCCTTTCATCTATAATTTCTTTTGAATGTATGTTCATTTTTTGTCAAAAACCACCACGTACTAATTGGGCTATAGATTTTAGCTCGTTCATCGAATTTTGTAACAACTTAGTTTTTTAAAAACTAGACTCCATTCTACACACTTTGAACAAAAAAAGTTTTGATTTTAGATTAGTTTTCAATTATTTCTAGGGGGAGCACACAGATATTTCACGTTTTTGGGATGTGTCTAGTTAAAAAATTCGTTAAAAAAAATAGACATTATAAAATTACTCGAAAAATCTGGGATAAACTATTTAGTGTTAAGTAACTTTTGACCAGAGCGATTAAAAAATTTCAAAAAAAAAGTTAAAATTTTAGGGGGTCCACACTTTGTACTGTGCTATGTTTTTTTGGAATAAACAGTACCACTTTTTGTGGCCCCCTTTTTTGAGGACCTAAAACTAAACCATTTTGAAAAAAAATTAGTAGTTTAGAAACTAGATTCAAAGGACTACGACCGTGTTGAAACATTCGCATGGTGGCAACAACCGTAATTTCCTCTATAAGCAACACCTTGGTGTCCCATTTACCAAGCATCTCGTTGTCCATCTTTACATAATTTTTGTTTGTGGGCAGCTAAGGGGCTCAATTTTTAAAAATTTCAAGCAATTACACGTTGTCCATCACTGCTTAGACTAAGCTGCACACTACCCACGGATGACCACATTATTTTCGTTGATTTTTCTGACCTAAATCTCCACGGATTGAACCATTTTCCAACCTGAACTAGACACTTTCTGACAAGAATCCCCAGATAAGTAGCCTATCGGCTAATGACTTTGTATCACGTTTATGAATGACTGAAATTGTTCACACATTATAACACAAATATCGACAGTTATTCCATAAACATGTCTTGTTCCTTCTTTCACTTTGCTTGTTAATTATTCAAAGGTTTCTTGATCTCAACGCACCAATTGTCATGCACGGAGAATGGCAGAGTACATTCTTGGCTGCCAAGAGATGAAGAATTAGAATCTATCCAGTCTACAGAGATGCTTGAGATGAATATAGTCTAGGCAAGCAAGGCAAAATGAATATTGTTGATAATCGTACAAATACTCAAATTGGTAAACTAACTCTTGGACATATATTATGCTTCCATTATGTACAACTAATTTTAAGAAGAGCAATCCACAGATATCAATGAGACCCCCCTTTCGATTCAAATGGTTTGAAGAGAGATCTTTTGGATTTGGGAGGAAATAACATCTTCATTTGGATGCAGAAGAAGAACCCCAAAAGCTGAGAGATTATATCATGTTTGAGAAATCCAGTTACACACATTGCAGATGATGGAACAATCACTATTGTATCTGATGAAATCAGGCTAACATATTCCAACTTGAGAAGGCTACTTATGGTTCTCCCCTTTAGATCAGGGTCTTAATTATTCCAACAATTGGTACTCTTCTAAATAAAGATATGAGAAGAAACAATTAAGGGTCTTCATCAAGTAATGCCTTTGTTTATGGAAATAGGAGAAGGGCTCAAAAGAGAGGAAATAATAATAATAGAAAAGATCCAAATCTTCAAGAAGATCAAAGTCAGGGGGGCAGAAATGGAGATTGTTTCTTTTGTGGTAAAGCTAGCCACACTGAAGAATTTCTGATCTTACTAAAAAGACACAAGAAAACCCAAACAATAGTGGAGTCAACACCACATACAAAAAGGATGAAGGCATCTTAGTCCTGTCAACAAATGACACTACACCAGATTCATGAATGTTGGATTCTAGCGCCTCTTTCCATACAGCCCCATGTCTAGAGGCTTTCAAAAATAATGAAAAAGTCAACTTCAGAGAGTTTACTTTGGTGATATCAAATCATCTGACATAATTGGCAAAGGTGAATTCATTTTACAACTTATAAATGGCGATATGTTTCTGTCAAAAAATGTAAGACATGATCCCAAGCTGGAAAGGAATTTGATATCCATACAAATTTAAACTCAAGGGTGTTACATCAATTTATCTTCAAATGCTTTGAAGGTGACCAAGTAATCAATGATGATTGTAAAAGGAGGAAAATAAAGCAATCCATATGTTCTTGAGAGTAATGCTGAAGTGAAAGCTTTATTAACAGTTGCGGATAGAATGCTGGTTCTTTGGAATAAAAGGTTCAGACATGTCAACAAAAGGGGAAGAAGTTATAGGGATCAACTTTCAAGCATAAATTTGTAGATTTGGATTTTTGTGAGCATCGTCTTTATGAAAAACAAAAGTGGACCAACTTTTTAGAGACCAGTCATGACATAAAAACAACACCTTTGGATCTATTTTATGGACTCTTCCTATGACTAAAGAAAGTGTCTATCTAACTTGGCTCTTATCCTTAAATGTCTGATTTTTGTGTCTTTCTTGACATTATGGATCTATTTTAATAACTCTTTCTATGACTAAAGAAACTGTCTATCTAACAAATCTATATTTCTTACAAGATAGACAAAGTTGCACTAAATAATAGCTTAAAAAATTCAGCAACAAATTATTTTTTAATAAATGGCAGAATTTAGTAGAGATTGATAGAATTTAACAAGAAATTTCTTGATTAGATTGTTGTTATAGCTATGATGCCAAATATAAAGTCTGGTACAAGAGCAAAACAGAGAAAGGGAGTAATTACTTTGCTCATTAGTTTGAAAGTTAAAACCAATGGCGGGTAGTGTTGTAGGCTTAAATGAACAAAAAGTTTGGTAGATAAAAAAACAATTCCCCAATGGATACCACAAATGATCTGCAAAGCACAAAATTGTTGTTTCATTTAGCAATGACATGAAACACTACAAATAACAAGCATTTTTTGGGTGCAGATTATATGATTTATACCTCTCTTACAATTATAATATTTATGTTTTCATCACTCCCAGCTTTTAATCCAAATAAACAACTGAACCACAAAACACAGATCTACAATTTCAATATGTTTTTTCCCTTGTGTTCTATATCATAATAGATGTATGTGTCTTCCATATAAAATAAAATTCTACTAGGTAATGGAGGGATGAGATTTTCAGTCATCTAAATGCTGGGCAACCAATCCCAGTTTGAGAAAATAATTTAAAGGTTTTTAAATTCTTACCATGGCTCTTCCTATTTATATTCTCTGTTATTGCCTCTCAGAAGGTTCCCCTCTCTCAAACCCCTATATTATAGTGCTCTGGGAGACAGAGAACTATAGGCATTTGAATTTGTTTACAGCAGTCGTTATGTTCTATTCTTCAGAGATGACACTTGGACTCCTTATTTCCCCTAGACAACATTCTCTAGATGGATTGATCAAAGAGAATTGGCTCCTGTCCCAGTCTTTGGCCATTAAAAATAGCCGAAGAAAGAACAGGGATGAACACTTGTGCCTGGATTATTCATTAAAAATAGTTGAAGAACTTAACCCTCCTCTATGCAGTCTAAAAGAATTTATTAAAAAAAAAACAACAGAATGCAAACCCTAGCTTTTCATTTTGGGTGCCCACAAAAGGAAAGGTTTAGGGTTTGATCCCCTAGCCCACAGAGGGATCCATCTACACCTGTTCAGCCTTGATCCCGATGAACAAGACGTGGGATCCATCTACACTTGTTCAGCCTTGATCCAGATGAACTAAACATACTGGTCTTCAGAGAAGGCAATGGCATTCTATTTTAAGTAGTGGGGGAGTGGCTTAAAGTTCACAACAAATTTCTTGAGCCCCCCAAAATGGGAACAGAGCACTGCGGCAGCTACTCGTGTTTATCCAATTGATTTCCATGATTGAGTTGCCAAAATCTGATTGCTTTCCATGATAGAGGAAAGTAGTAGTAATAGGGAGATTCATGAACTGGAAGAGTTGAATTAAGCGTGCATATTTCTGATCTGAAATCAGCGGAAAGGGAGATGTGCGATTCTTTGCACAAAGAATCAGGCACAACACTTTGTCCCTATGCTTTCATCGGCTAATTTTAATGAAAAAATTATGCCCCTTATTGAGGCCGATTATTCTATGGCTTTGAAAATTAAAACCTGGGGTAGGTTAGTGTGCTTAGCCCTAAAATTAGCAAAGCAACAGATTCAAAAACATACATCAAATCCCTCGAACTAAAATGTAGTCAATGTAAGCCTGAGTGAAGTAATTGACAGAAGTGTTCGAGCAGAGATAATGGAGTGGATTTGCTGCTTCCGCTTTCTCCTACCACGACCATGCTTTGTTTTTTACAGCTTGGGCATACATGAAATCTTAAAATCATGATGAAAAAACATTTATGATTTTTGTACGACTTATAGAGATGGGGTTTTCTAAATGCCGCTGAAATTTTCACATCAGAAATGGGGTTTTAAAATCTATCCTAAAAAACATGGAGACTATTCTGATAAGCGCTATTAGTAATTTTATTCATGATTGGGGTTTATTGAAGTGCATACCTCAAGATCAGGAAATCAATACAACGACATGATATAGAGCTCACAGGTGATCACATCTCTACAGACGGACAGCCACATAGCAAGTAAACTGAATACGATCAGCTGAATAATAGTTTATAAATTAGAAATGGGAACCAAAAAAAATTCTTCCCGCTTCAATGCATGTGAAAATGCATGCGAAAATTGATGTTTCCTCATTTGTCTACATTTGTACTTTTTGAGACAATGAAGAAAGTTCTAATTTTAATTTGAAATATTAAAAGTTAAAAATTAAATATCTAAGACGGTTTCTCATTATTCTCTGAAATAAAAGTCTTAAAACTCCATCTTGTGTAGTAGTGTCACTATGCTATTTCTAGATTATACTTCTTTGGAGAATGAACCATTGGAGATTCTATGGAGGAAAAATCATTGAATACTAACTCATCTAGATCATGAATATTGAACCAAATATTTTGGAAATAAAAAATTATTAAACATGCCACAAACAAATCGCATCACATATTAATTTTTTTTATGAAGCTATGAAAGGTCCACACAAGAACTATGGTAGAAATTTAAATCTCTATTGTGCATCTTAATTTAGGAAAACATGCTCCTAAATGAAAGTGGTATTGTATGCAAAGCTTTTATGTCCAATACTAAGCAATGTTTGTAATGTAATGTTTTGTAAATTATAAACATGCATCTTATTATCATTTTTAAAGCTATTTTTAGAAAGGAAAAAAAAATTAAACTATTTTTAGAATTTTTTTTAGGAATTGGAGTGTCGATAAAAGAATAAAAGTCATTAAATGAAGTCAAGTTTTATGTCCTTCCATCTATCCTTGTACATTCTCTCTCTCTTCCATCCCACCTCTTTCACCCAACTTTTTACCCATAATCTTATTCCTCTAGGCAGGTCAAGTTTTATATCCTTCCATCTATCCTTGTACATTCTCCCTCTCTTCCATCCCACCTCTTTCACCCCACTTTTTACCCATAATCTTATTCTTCTAGACAGGACTTCAGCTGCAACACAACTCTTGTTTAAGATACAACTAGTTGGTTAAGCATGGAAATTGAAGAGTCAAATAAACCATTTAAATCAAGTTTAATTAAAAAATATATAGGAACATTTAGTAGGGTCAAATGACATTTTTACCTTTGCAACAACTTATTTAAGTTTTCTAACTATGTAGCATATAATTTAATAGCTCTATCATCTGTACCAAATTAGTTATTGTCAATATTTTAGATTTCATCTATATCTTATTGGGAAAAAGTGTATTGCTAAGTCTTCTTTAGATTTCTTTTGTTTAAATATTTTTTCAAACCTATCATATTCAAATGTATACTATTTTCGTAACATCACTTTTTGTAAATGTTTTTTTTTTCCATCATTTCTATTTTGTCAAAGATGGTGAATGCTAGGAGAGTTTGTGGATTACAATTGTTATTTAAAAATAAATAAAACTAGTGAATTAAAATTATGTTATTTTTAATATTAACTTTGTAAAATTTAATAAAAGTATACATAAAATTTATTTAACAAAAAATGTTTACAAAATTAATAGTTTTCATTTGATCGGCTACAAACTTCCAACCATAGATGTGGTTTTTGTAAGTTATTAGTTATCACCACTTAATATGAAAATATGAATTTTGAATTTAATGTTTATTTTGACATGTATTTATAAATTGACATAACATTTCAATTTCAATTTCAATTTAAATGAATTATAGAAATTATTACAACAATACTAGAAAATACTGAGCTCAACTCTGATCCCAATGATATTTATGTTAGAAATGCTTTAGAATAACTAAGAAGGGGGTGAATCAGTTAGTCATCAAACTTGAGGATATGAGTCACATTGATGAACTTATTTCTTACATAGACCAGCTCTTAACTGCCATTGATCAGGAAAACCTTCAATCAAATATTGTCGGCCTTGCCAAGACCAATCGGATGACTGCTTCCCTCAATTCGAGCGGCGGTTTATTGGAAAAGATATTGAAGCGATCTGAACACATATGCAAGGTATGAAGCTATTCTAATTCATAAAATTCATTTCCTTATCATACTTAAGCTTCTTGATGTACACAATTGAATGTATTGACGTATAGAGAAATTACAATTTAGTTTTTAAATATCTTTTTGGGTGCAGAAGAGCATTGTTTCAGTTTGGAAAGTCTTGCAGACAATTCTGGTAGTTTGTCTTGTTTACAACGTTTGAATTTATGCTCTTGTTCCAGCTTGGGGAGCCTTCCAAATAGTTTTGGTAGTTTATATAAATTGTTGAAACTATCTTTGTTCCCCAAAAGTTTTGGAAATCTTGCTTTTCTAAAATGTTTGGAGATGCAAGACTGTGAGAAGCTCATGACCTCAAAATTTTGGTCACCTGCAGTATTCAGGGAGACTAAATTTTTCACTTTCTTACTTTCTATTAATTCATGTTTCGAAAAGAGTACAAAATCATTTTAATCTATGTTTATTACAAATTCTACTATTAAAAATAGACTTTTTCATTTTCCAATTTACAAAAATTAGTAAATCAACCACAATTTGCAACATTTTTATGACACATTTTTTTTGTTCTTTAGAATTTTATTCTTATCAATGAAATTACCGCACAACATGATTGTTGTGAGAGTAAATAAAGCTCTGGATACACCAAGTGTTTCCATAGTGCTTCATATATGATTTTTATTTATTTCTGGATGCAAATCATGTTTATTCAGCACATTCATTATTGAATATTGTATTGCCATGATTTAAATTAACTGTGTTTTTACTTCTGATTTTTATTTTCTCTGCAACAATAGTTACTAGTGTTTATTACACTCCTCCCCATTTTTATAGAAATGGTCTAGTTGTCAAGTAAAAAAACTTCAGAATTTGTAGATCTAGATGTGGAAAGGTAACCAGATGGATAGCTATCTTTATTGAAAATAAATGCACCAATCAAAAGTCAGAGGATATCGCCAATAACACCAATTGGTATAATATCTAGCCTAATACATTTTACATAATTTTTTATTATATTTTGTTTTATTTTCTTCTAGAAAACTTATGGTTATCACATTATGTTCATAAGCTCTCCAATTCGTTATGCCTTTTTCTTCTCTGGAGGTTGGCTTGTTCTTTCATGCATTCTTTCTTCTAAGCAGTTGGCCATGCAATTGTTAGCAACAAGATTTGTAGGTGAAAATCATATTGTTTTCTAGAGTTTGATTTTGAGAATGAAACGTGAAATCTGTACAAATCATCAATTTTTTTCAATATATGAATATGGCCACTATTATATTCTGCGGATTAATTGGAGAATTCACAATAAACCAAGATCCGCCCATAGCTTTGGAAGATACGCCCATGGCAGAAGCATGCCAACAAAGGCGGTGGGAACAGTGGGGAATGCGGTAGCTGACATCTCCGCTTCCTCATGTCAGATGATTCATAGAAATAATGACGACAATAGTAGTATTTATTTAGAAAATAGAGAGTTGTAGATGCAGAGGAGTTGTAGACTTTGCAGGAGCAAAGAGGTAAGAATGTTGATATGACCCTGTCGTCACCTCTACACTTGTAAACGTTGCGATACAAAAGTAACATTATTGTAGGGTATATATTATACTTTGTATTGGGTGCTGATGCAGAAGAAATCTTTTCCTTAACCTATTTAAAGTTTTTAATTACATCTGGGTATGACTGTCTACTCACCCTACTCTTACATAACCTTGAAAACTCTCTCAATCTGCATTGGTTATTTGCCCCTGAACATATCAAGTTCACTTCACTTACTCCATTTGACATTTGATTGTAAATAATCCCAATTTGAGCACTTCTAGTTATGGCTCCTTCTACATTTACAATACCTAACTTGTGTGTAGTGAAGTCTATAGACATGTCCTCTTAGCTCTCCTAGACATCCACCTCATGGTGGATTTTTGGCGAGGACTCTATGGTTATTGTTTCTCCAAAATGTAAATCCCAAAACCATAAACATAGGGGCTCATCTCGCATACAATAATATCATTGGAGAAGTTGTTAAAAAAGTCATTAAGCCCACTGTAGAAGCTGTGAATCATAATTCCAGTCTACTTAATGCGAATTGGCTTGTGCTCAACATGGATTCAAATTGTTTTGCATGGTTAGACACTACTGCAGGTACACGACATTTTTCTATTTGTCTCCACCTAACAATTTTCTTTCAAAGGCTTCTCAATTTGGATTAAATTGATTATCAAATTCATGATCTTTGTCTAACGATGGTCAATGTGAAAACTTATAGAGAGACCTGAAACACTGAAACTTGCACAACATATCAAGCATAACCTAAAAGAGTGTTCCAATTTTTTTGTTCTTTGTTGGCAATATTGCTTATTCTCAAATTTTTAAATTTTTACATATTTGTTCCCTATGAAAAATAAAATCACAAACCTAAAATTTTGCTTGACAATAACTATTGTCGAGTGCCAGTTTGATGGGCACGTGAAGGTGCCGAGTGGTAGTTTTGCTCGGCATCAATGGATGCTGAGTGAAAAAAGGGTACTGAGTGAGCTCAGCACAAGAGGAAGCCAAGTGAAGGCCAACTTGGCACAAGAGTATGTTAAGTGAGCTTGGCAGCAAGCAATGTTGAGTGAACTTGGTAGCCACTACAAAGTGGTGCTCGGTAGAAGAGGATGCTAAGTGTGCTCGGTAGAAACAACAAAGTTATAAACCAGTCAAAGACCAAACCGAGTGACAATATGATAGACTACCATTAAAACACAGAGCGCAAAGTATGAGGCTTTCAATAAAGAACTTCTCAAATGCAAAACATGCAATAATGAATAAGAGAAGAATAATAAAAATATGTATGTCTTCTTGCTTGCTTGCTATTCAAATATGATAAACTATTACAAAATTTGGGAGTATTCGGCTTCAACTAGAAAACCCTAAAATCTTCAAACTGGTAAAACCTAAAACTTTAAACTTTAAACTTACAGCTCTAATGGCTACATACAACAATGCCTAGAGCAATCACTACATCATAGGACAAATCCAATAAATAAAAAACTTACAGAATGACAAGAGAAGAAACACGCGCAACTGCAGGCATGAGACAAACTTCCTTCTATCTTCTACACTTAAACTTGATCTGTTGATTGACTTCTTTTTCTTCCTTATCTGCTCTGCTCTGCAACTTTCTAATATGTTGAACTCTATCTTAAAAATGGATCAATAAACATTCCTTTTGTCTCTTGCCAAAAATATTTTCCCCCTCTTTTCCAGATTTGAAACTCGCCTACTGAGCTTTAATATTTCTGATGTGGTCAGGGTGGTAGGTGGGCATTTGGCTCCAAGGGAAAACCAACTATGCATTAAATATTTCAACACTCCCCCTTTGTCTTGAGCCAAACAAACAAGGATCACTTCTAATCCAAATCAACTACACCAAGACTCTCTCTTATGTGTACAAAACTTCCAATGCCTAAAGGCTTAGTAAAAATGTTTGCTAGCTACTGCTCAGACTTACAAAATTCTATTTTGTTATCCCCATTCTCCACCAACTCTTTGATGAAGTGATATCTGATCTCAATATGCTTGCTTCTCCCATGGAAGACTGTATTCTTGGATAATGCAATTAAG
Source organism: Cupressus sempervirens (assembly GCA_028749045.1). Lineage (NCBI taxonomy): Eukaryota > Viridiplantae > Streptophyta > Pinopsida > Cupressales > Cupressaceae > Cupressus > Cupressus sempervirens. Next base: position 660,116,039 of record CM053791.1, read on the forward strand.
GAGATGTTGTCACAATAAATTATGGTTCCATCCTCTTGCCTTTCATTCAAATCTGTCGAGATCCTCCTTAACCAAATAGCTTGGCACACTGCTGCATTTACTGCTATGTATTTAGCCTCGAATTGCTTGGCATGCTGTTGCATTTACTACTATGTGTTTAGCCTCTGTTGTAGATTGAGCAACAATAGGTTGCTTCTTGGATGCCCATGAAATTGCACCCGATCCCATATGAAACATGTATTCGAAAGTGCTCTTCCTATCATCTAAACTTCTAGCCCAATCACTATCTGTATAATCCACTAACTTGAAATCATTTTCTGCAGTATACAAAATCCCAAATCCCTTGTTACCATTTACATGCCTTAGGATCATCTTTCTTGGTTGCCAATGGGAATCCTTTGGTGTTTTCATAAATCTGGAAATCAAACTTACTATGTGCATTATGTATGGCCTAGTTGTAGTCAAATACATCAAACTTCCAACCATACTCTTGTATAGTGTTAGATTCACACTTTTTCTGCAATCTTCCTTGCTCAACTTCAGACCTATTGTTGTTGGTGTTGGGGATGCCTTACTATTCTACATTTTGAATCTCTCCAAGATTTACCTTGCATATTTTTCTTGAGAGATGAAGATGTCATCATGCATTTGTTTTACTTCAATGCCTAGAAAGTACTTCAAGAGACCTAGGTCTATCATTTCAAATTCATTTTTCATGACCTCTCTGAACTCACCAATTAGAAAATTATCATTTTCAGTAAAAATTAAATCATCTAGATACAAGACAGCAATCAACACATTACCATTTGTTGCCTTGATGTAAAGTGTGGGCTCACCATCACTTTTGCTAAAGCCATTGCTCATCAAATATGAGTCAATCCTATTGTACCATGCCCTTGGAGCTTGCTTGAGCCCATATGAAGCTCTCTTCAATCCATACACTTTGTGTTCTTCGCCTACAACTTCATAACCAAGAGGCTGCTCCACATATACTTCTTCTTTCACTACACTATTTAAGAATGCGGACTTCACATCCATTTGATATGCCTTCCATTTGTGTTAGGCTGCAATTGCTGTGACAACACACATAGTTTCCATTCTCGCAACTAGGGCATATGTCTCATCATAATCTCTACCATACTACTGCTTGTACCCCTTGACCACTAAATGTGCCTTATGCCTATCTATTTTTCCTTTAGCATTGCACTTGGTCTTCTAAACTCATTTCACTCCAATTACTTGTTTCTTGAGAGGCAAAGTAGTTAACTCCCATCTCTCATTCCTTTCAATAGCATCTATCTCCACATCCATGGCATTACACTATTTTTCCTCTTTTACAGCTTCCTCAAAATAAATTGGATCACTATGAGAAAATAATGCAAAATTTACACTCTCGTCATAATCTTCATCATACTTTTCTTCTTGGTATATCTCCCTTAGACTTTTAGTCTTTCTTGGCAATACAGAGGTGAGAGAGGGATCTAAAATTTCAATATTGCTGCTACTACTATTTTGCATACTAGTCTGGGGTTGTCTTGAAGTGCTTGGAGCTACTGCTTGGCATGTTAAAATTTGCTTGCCTTTTTGCCTTTGTAAGCAATCTATGTTTGCTGCTCCATCATCTTGCTAGTCACCAATTTCATCTTCTTCCTCTTCAATGGTAGGCACTTTACTTAAAGTGCTTGAGAATTCATCTACCAAGCCATCCTATGACTAATTTTCAAGAAACTCCACATCTCTTGAAATGATGATCTTCTTGTTAATTGGATCATACAATCTATAAGTCTTGGATTCTGAGTTGTACCCTATGAAGATGCACTTCACACCTTTGTCATCCAGCTTTTTTCTTTGTTCCTTAGGCACATGTGCATATGCTACACATCCGAACACTCTCAAGTGCTCAATTGTCCATCTACCCCTTGGCCAAGCCTAAAGAGGAATATTGTCACAAACTAATTTTTTGGGACACCTATTGATCAAGTATACTGCTATTTCTATAGCTTCTCCACAATATTCAGTTGGGAGCCCTTTTGCTTTCATCATGCTTCTTGTCATTTCAACAATGGTCCTATTCTTCCTCTTAGCCACTCTATTTTTCTGCAGAATATAACTGGCTGTAAGCTCTTTCTTTATGCCATTTTTCCTACAAAAGTTTACAAACATATTGGAGGTATACTCCCCTCCTCTATCTGATCTAAGGACCTTAATATAGTGTCCACATTCTTTTTTTAGCCAAGGCTTTAAATTTAACAAACTTGTCAAATGCTTTAGATTTTTTCTTCAAAAAATACACCCGTGTGCTATGACTGAATTCATCTATGAAAATCATAAAATAAGTACTCTCCACAATAGAAGTATTTTACATAGGGCCTACCAAATCAGAATGCACCAATTCTAATGATGCTCTAGCCCTTCTAGAAATTTCAGAATTAAAGGGAAGCCTGTGTTGTTTACCCAATATGCAAGCCTCACACTTGTCATATGAATTTATAATGCTTGGCAAATCATATACCATTATTTTCTTGGACAATAAATTTAAACCAGCAAAGCCAACATGTCCATACTTGAGATGCCAAAGCTTGGAGGGGTCTTCAATCACGCTCCTAAGAGCGGATTGCTGATGTACTATTGTACATGCATGCTTGGGAGGTGCAACACTGACTTGAGAAGAGAAACATGTCTCTATCCTCAGTGGGAACATCTAGTTCTTTTTCATTTGGACTACTGCAAGCAATCTATTACTCTCATCCTTCTCATGAATGACACACTTGTCACTTTTTATCAGCACCTTGTATCCATTTTGAATGAGTTGTCTAACACTCATCAAGTTGTACTTCATACCGGAGGCAAAATAAAGATTTTATATCTCATTCTTCTCACCATACTTGGTGTGGACCATAATAGATCCTTTGCCCACTATGGGAATAGTTCCATTATTTCCCATTTTAATTTTAGACTTAAAATTCTTATCAATGAAAGAGAATAAACTTTCATTACCACTCATGTGGTTGCTACAACCGCTGTTCAAGTATCATACCTCAGGGCTTCCTTCTTCACGAATGTTACACATGATAAAGGTTGTGGGATTGTCTACATTTCCCATGTTCACATCAGCCACATTAGCATTCTTCTTTGACTGATCACCCTGTTCTTCCAACATTCACTTGCATAATGCCCATACTTATGACAGTAGTAGCATTCAACATTACTCTTATTGGAGTTGTAATTCTTCTTACCTCCTCTAGAGTTTTTTTGAGAGGCGTTTGCTCCCTCTTGGATACTTGCTCATCCTGAGCTTTCTATAGTATCATTCCTTTGACCATTCCTTCCACGACTTCTATTTCTTGAGCCTCTACTAGAGTCATTTCTTCCTCTCCCCCTACCTCTTGAATTCTCTTGAGCCTTGAAAGACTACTCTTGGGAAGTAGTTGCACACCTATGTATCTAGTGCTCATGGGTTTGAAGAGTTCCCATCAACTCATCCATGGTCAATGTGGTGAGGTCATTTACTTCCTCTATGGTCATGACAAGATTGTCATATTTTTGATGTAAACTCCTCAATATTTTCTCTACTATTCTCTGCTCATTATATTCTTCTCCATTTGATTTGAGTTGGTTTATCAAAGTGGAGATTCGGGAGTTAAACTCTACAATAGGTTCATTGTCCCTCATCTGAAGGTTTTCAAACTCTCTTCTGACCATCTATAGCTTCACTACTCTGACCTTATCAATCCCCTTGAAGTTTACCTCAAGGATATCCCATGCTTCCTTTGCATAATTTGTTGTTGCAATCTTGGAAAAAATTGTCTCTGTCATCGCTGCCTCAATCAAACTTAATGCCTTAGCATCTTTTCTCCTTCACTCTTTCAACTAAGTCTTTTATAGATGTGTGAGGGTAGCATACTGAGCTGGGTCTATCATCATATAAACCATTAATCACAAACTCCCATAAGTCATTTGCAACCATTATGGTTTCCATCTTCTTTGCCCATGTATCATAATTTTTTTCATTGAAGGATGGTGGCTACTATCATATGTTTCCTATATCTCTTGCCATGTCAAATATTGCAGAAAAAAAAAATGCCCTAACTCACTATGGATGTGGGGCTTCAAAGCTCTGATACCATGTGAAAAATAAAATCACAAACCTAAAATTTTGCTTGGCAATAAATATTGCTGAGTGCCAGTTTTGCTTGGCACGTGAAGGTGCCGAGTGGCAGTTTTGCTCAGCACCAATGGATGTTGAGTGACAGGAGGGTGCCAAGTGAGCTTGGCACAAGAGGAAGCTAAGTGAACTTGGCAAACAAAGGGCAACTTGGCACAAGAGTATGTTGAGTGAGCTCGGCAGCAAGCAACGCTGAGTGAACTCAGTAGCCACTACAAAGTGGTGCTCGGTAGAAGAGGATGTTGAGTGTGCTTGGTAGAAACAACAAAGTTATAAACCAGTCAAAGACCAAATCGAGTGACAATATGACAGACTACCATTAAAACACAGAGAGCTGAAGTATGAGGATTTCAACAAAGAACTTCTCAAATGCAAAACATGCAATAATGAATAAGAGAAAAACAATAAAGATATGTATGCCTACTTTCTTGCTTGCTATTCAAATATGATAAACTATTACAAAATCTGGGAGCATTTGGCTTCAACCAAAAAACCCTAAAATCTTCAAACTGGTAAAACCTTAAACTTTAAACTTTAAACTTACAACTCTAATGGCTACATACAACAATGCTTGGAGCAATCATTTCTTCACAGGACAAATCCAATAAACAACAAACTTACATAATGATAAGAGAAGAAACATGTGCAAGTGCAAGCACGAGACAAACTTCCTTCTATCTTCTACACTTAAACTTGATCTGTTGATTGACTTCTTTTTCTTCCTTCTCTACTTTGCTCTTCAACTTTCTTATTTGTTGAACTCTATCTTAAAAAATGAATCAATAAACATTCCTTTTGTCTCTTGCTAAAAAAAATTTCCCCCTCTTTTCCAGATTTGAAACTCACCTACCAAGCATTAATGTTTTAGACACAGTCGGGATGGTAGGTGGGTATTTGGCTCCAGGGGCAAACCAACTACGCATTAAATATTTCAACACCACTCTTGGTGCAGCCTAGTATGGATGTTACTATGGATGTATTCTATTTAACATCATTAAGGTTGTAAAAATTATAAAAGATTTCACATTTTTGTTTCTGCAAGATTGCTGGTAAATGGGTATAGTGACTACATTCTCTATCTGTAATGTAGGAACTATAACTACGCCTAATTTGCATCAAAATTATTATAGATGATGCTCCAACTAGCCTAGCTTGATTTTTGCTCTATCATATAATTTTGTGATGGAAGATGAAAATATTGTGGTAGGTAAATTGAGATCACATTGAGATTTGAGTTCTCAAGACATTGAGATCTTACATTTTGTACTATTCACTAATTTTCATACCCCATCTAATAACGAAAATCTAGGTATGCCAACATCAAATTTTATAATAGGATAAATGTTTCAAAGTGGATATTTGATTTGATAATGTGAAGGTGAAAACTTTATAATTCATATTGTTGAACTTATAAATATGGAGGCAGAGAGGACTTTTTTGAGAAATCTTTGGCAAATGAATTGTTATGACTTATCTCAAATATTCTGGAAGTTAGGCTAATTTGTTCTAAATGAAAGTGACTAGAAATGACTCAGCCATGGAGAATCCCTGAAGTACTTTGTCCACTTTATGTATCATCTGCCACATTTCAAAATGAACCACAATGATAGTAAAGTCATAAGTTATTATCATTTTGTAGACATAATTTGTTGAAATATATTCTCACAATCAAAGCCAATTTCATTCCTACTCAACACCACAACTCATCACAATTCTTTGAAGGTATCTAATTAGGATTTTTTCTTTAATATGAAGTTCAAATAATTTAGTATTTATTAAAGTTCAAATCAATTAGTATTTCCTAGTAAGGCTTTGAAAAGGTTGGGCACACATGAAATTTCAAGTGATAGGGTCTTTAGATGGGGAAGTTATCCTTCTATTGTAAGTGAGTCTCCTCATTGTGAGACATGTCTCTATTAGAAAAATAAATTAATTATGTCAGTGATGTCTGCATAGACCTACCAATTGGTCAAGCATGTTCACCTCCAGCTTATTCTTATCTTCTTTATCGGTTCAAACTTATCTCCAACAATAGGTCATGAATATCATAGCTAACCTCATGAACAGTATTTATTATGTAGTTGGCTATAAATTGAATTCTAAAAACCTATGTTCATTAATGCTCCTTTGCAAGTATCTCCTCTGGTCCATGTTTTAATAGTCTCATCAGTTTATATGTATGTATATTATGGTTGATTGAGTGTTTCTTTGATAATAGGGGTTTTAGTGAGGTTAATGTTAATGGATTTACTAATGAAACTTGGTCTTGCACATCTGGCAATACCTTATGAGTTTTTTTTGAGGGGGTTACAGATAATTAGAGTTGTGTATTATGCATTTTGGCTCCTAATACAGAGTAAGCCCCCTGCAAACCAAATCAATAGGACTTGCCAATCCATCACACACCACTCAATAGGTATGTTACTCCATATGTCAAAAAAAAGTGGTATACCATAAACCATATTACTTTCTACATCACTTTCTTGTGGATAACAAATCTAGTTGAACATTGTCTGGGCCTGGTACTAAATAAGGGACACCTAATGTTATGGTGACTCTCAATCTCTCTGGGTTCGGTAGATACAAAAGCTTCCCCTTTCTTTGTCTCATCCCCTATATGCACATCTCTTGTTACCATACTTTCCCAATATCTCATGTAATGGGCACCCTAGAAATGCCCAAAAAACTTAACCAATGGTTGAAAGCGATTTTAATGTCTTTGCATAGATTTCAATCCACATAACATGAGCAAGAAGGAATTTATGCAAATTGAAGATTGAAGCACTACTGGAATAATATTAGTTCTCAAAATGATAAAATCAAATATATAGTAATGTATTCCAAAGGCCAAACCCCAAGGGAATCATGTCTAGAATGTTACGAGAGGATGAACATCCTCTAATGCCAAGACCAAATCTCTAACTCACACTTCCAAGCTTTTATCAAAATGCTATTCACAATCATCTGATGCTCAACAATGACTCTCCCACCTCTATTTATACTTTTGCTACACCCTTCTAGAAGGAAATCAAATATTAATTAATTGCAAGTACTAGAAGCTTCCCCCTTCCAATAATTAATGCACTCTCTAGAAACTCCTCCCTTGCAATACAATAATTAATGGTACTTCTAGAAAATTAAATTACTAGAGGCTTCCCCCTTTCCAATAATTAATACACACTCTAGAAGCTTCTCCCTTGTTATACAATAATTAATTTAATTAATTAAATATAAAGTCACCTTTTAATTTTAATTTATTTAATGACTTCATAAGAAATTAATTTAACTGCTAAAGTGGGGACATTATAGTCCGCCCTCCTTGAAAATTGCTTGTCCTCAAGCAATCCAACAATACAATGAACTCCAACCTCCACTTAGATCCCAATTAAAGTAATATGTGATATCCCTATAGACATTAAACCAACTGCAAACCAGCATCATTAGGACCAACCACATGTCCTGCAACCTAGCACCCAAAACTTGTGCTAATGATGTAGAAGTCAGAATATCACCAGAAGGCAACTCTGTAGAAGATTTATGAAATCTCTTTTTCCCTATATCCATGCATATAATATATATTGGATTGGAATCCTGATCATCACCAACATGCATTGAAAAAGATGTAGATACAGGTGAACCATATGCACTCATGTTAACTGTATCAACAATAGGTGTAGCCGCATCGAAATATATGGACATAGGAACAACACTAACTACTGCAATAGAAAATTGAATTGAATCTGTAGTTGATGAAAACTCATAATCAACATGTGCGCCATCATTAGAACACACATCAAACACTGCATGCATACTGCTAAACTCCTCATTGGATGGTACAATTGACATAGAAGTGGTTGTTGATATGATAGTATCCTCGCATTCTCCTAATCCCACTATTGCTGCATCACCATCCCTTAACAAAGCCTCATATGTGGACTTGTGACTCCACACACATTACTCAATGCTAGATTGTGAATCAATAATACTAGAGCATAAACCCATATCTACTAATTCCATTGAAATGTCCACATCACCAACATCATAGCTAGGTGGCTCTATACTTATCGTGATCCCACCTGAGGAAGCAAGTTCCTCCTATATGGGAGCAACATATAAATCTTCAATATTGATGCCCATCTATCTAGCCATTAGCTACAACATCATATCCATTTGCCTATTATGCTCCTGTTGCATCATATACATTCACCTATTCTGCTCCTCTAATGTATCCAGTAACCTGGATATTACATTTTCTTGATCTAGACTAATTTACATTTTGTCAAATTCTTTTCTCTCTATTCAGCTATCCCAATATCCCTATAAGACCTCCATAGGATGGCAAGACTTAAAGCTTTGATACCACTGTAATGGGCACCTTAGAAATGCTCAAAAAATTGAACCAACAGTTGAAAGCAATTTTAATGTCTTTGCATAGATTTCAATCCACATAACATGAGAAAGAAGGAATTTGTGCAAATTGAAGATTGAACCACTACTGGAATAATATTAGTTCTCAAAATGATAAAATCAAATACATAGTAATGTATTCCAAAGGCCAAACCCCAAGGGAATGACATCTAGAATGTTACAAGAGAGGATGAATGTCCTCTAATGCCAAGATCAAATCTCTAACTCGCACCTCCAAGCTTTTATCAAAATGCAATTCACAATCATTAGATGCTCAACAATGACTCTCCCACCTCTATTTGTACTTTTTCTACACCCTTCTAGAAGGAAATCAAATATTAATTAATTGCAAGTACTAGAAGCTTCCCCCTTCCAATAATTAATACACACTCTAGAAGCTTCTCCCTTGTAATACAATAATTAATTAAATTAATTAAATATAAAGTCACCTTTTAATTTTATTTTATTTAATGACTTTAGAAGAAATTAATTTAACTACTAAAGTGGGGACATTACATCTCACACAGTGAAGCAACCTACATTTCAAAGCATCCACTTCACATATGGCATCATCGCTTCCATTTTACTCAACCCGAGCCCATGATGACACATGAATTGCAAGCCTTTATAGCAGTATTGCCCAACTATTGGGGAAAAGGCTGATCAAAAAGTCCATTGCATGGAACCCTTCATTTGCTAAGGAAATCATCTAATACTGCCATGAATACTAAATTTCAATAAAGCTATGAAATAGTTGTACATTTGGCCCTATAATAAATCTCATTAAGGCATGAACATGCATTAATAGAACAACAAGCTAAAAGAAAGTTTAGAGACCCTCAACGTGAGAAACACCTACTACATGTAGTTTTAGTTCACCAACATCAATATGTTTGTGTTGATTTTCTCAAAAAAAATGTTCTGAGGTGAAGAAAGTCCGTTATTGGAAGCATGCTTAAAGATTTTACTAGTAATCATCAAAACATTAGCATTGGTTTAAATAAAAAAGTGAAAGTCCACAAATAATATAGATTTTCTTGAAATGCATTTTGAATAGTTTTAAATACTGTTACATGAGTAAGAATAAAAAATGATGTCTTTGAAAATATTTAAACTGGATTCCATCTAGTGTGTTGAGGGATATGGTGTGAGTTCATGGGAGGTGACAGGAGGAGAGATGGATAGAGAAAAACTAATTAAAGAAGATTCATTTTGGTGAACAGATCTAATATGGCTAGAAACGATTGTCACATGTCTTACAAAAAAGATCTATCAATGTTATGTGCTAGTTTAGAAGCATATATATAGACAATAAATCAACAATTTAAAAAAGAAAAGAATGAATCATATAATAATATTGAGAAACTATTTCTTCTCTAATGAAATAATGATTATAATAGTTCACTATGCTATCTCTGGATTATACTTCTTTGGAGAATAAACCATTGGGTATTCTCTGGAGAAAAAATCATTGAATACTAGCTCAACTAGATCATGAATATTAAACCAATTTTTTTGGAAATAAAAAATTGTTAAACATGCCACAAACAAATTGCATCACATATATTTTTTTTTAATGAAGCTATGTATGGCCCACACAAAAACTATGGTAGAAATTTAAATCTCTATTGTGTGTCTTAATTTAGGAAAACATGTTCCTAAATGAAAGTGGTATTGTGTGCAAGGCTTTTATGTCCAATACTAAGTAATGTTTGTAATGTAATGTTTGTAAATTATAGTTTAAGTACATGCATCTTATTATCATTTTTAAAGCTATTTTTAGAAAAAAAAAAATAGGAATTGGAGTTTTAATAAAAGAACAAAAGTCATGAAATGAAGTCAAGTTTTATATCCTTCCATCTATCCTTGTACATACTATCTCTCTCTCTCTCTCTCTCTCTCTCTCTCTCTCTCTCTCTCTCTCTCTTCCATCCCACCTCTTTCACCCCACTTTTTACCCATAATCTTATTCTTCTAGATGAGACTTCAGCAATGCAACTCTTGTTTAAGACATAACTAGTTTGTTGAGCGTGGAAATTCAAGAGTCAAATAAACGATTTAAATCAAGTTTAATAAAAAAAATATAGGATCATTTAGTAGGATCAAAGGACATTTTAAAATTTGCGACAACTTATTTAAGTTTTTAACTATGTAGCATATAATTTAATAGCTATCATCTATATCAAATTAGTTCTTGTCAATGTTTGAGATTTCATCTATATCTTATTGGGAAAATGTGTATTGCTAATTCTTCTTTAGATTTCTTTTGTTTAAATATTTTTTCAAACCTATCATATCCAAATGTATACTATTTTCCCAAGTTTATCTAATATCACTTTTTTTAAATGTTTTT